>CM056948.1:2618168-2976802 GCA_029856935.1 Cyclocarya paliurus
TCATGTCGACCAAAGAGCACGTGGATTTCTCAGGAACACGTTGTTACCCCCAATCACTTATAATAATATATGAAGTACGTACGTACGTACGCATTGAGATGAAATCGCTAGTTTCTATATATTGACTATTTATCTAATTCTTGTTGAGAATTTATTCAAATTCGTGAGATGATCAGATTAGTCCTGTTATCTTAGACCAAAGAAAATTCAAATGTGGACGACCCGAGAGAGAGAGAGAGAGAGGGGGGGGGGGGAATATACATCCAAAGTCAGAAAAGAGCGATCAAGTTGATCGATCCTATTCGATACACTATATAATGTGTATATAATATATATATTTATAGTATTAAATTATTAATTATAAATAACTGAGCATAAGGTAAGATGTTAAAAAAATTATATGGACTAGCGATAATTAATGCTCGCTGTAGGCTGATTCATTTGTGTGATCCGAAAGTGATTTCTTTTGTTATTCTTTTTTATAATTGAGGTTAAATTTTTTCTACATGCATTCACGTTCTTATCAGCAATACCGTATATATAATTTCCACCCATTTTATTTAATAGACTTTTGCTGTTTATGGTATCTTTTGCATAATACATGACGATGGAGTGATTTAACCGGTGTGCGTGTTGTGGGGGTTGGGATTGATCTTTCACTTTTTTCGTACGTACCAACTTGTCATGATCAGCTGGTGGGCGACTTTAAGGTTATAGCTGGATTCAATCAAGATGGCCCTGTGAATGAGGAAAGTTCATGGAAATTAATGTGGAGACTAGAGGCGGTGTTCATTAATTAGAATTTAACTGTACGTACCACTTTATTTCATGAGATATGGTGAGCCCTAGCTTTATGCAATGCTTTGCATAATATCCAAAAAGCCAATGATTCGGACGTGTCCTCCTTTTAATATATATATATATATATATATGTTAATAATCTTCGTCTAGATGCGATCAAACATTCCTAAAAGAGAACCCATTTTCGTATATATTCTAATTTCTAGGTGCGTGTTCTTTGGTTTTCCTTCTCCTTAATATCTACCGGATGATGATGACAAAATCAAATAAAGAATATGACACAGTACTCTTCAGCCCTTTTTTTTCTCTCAATCAATGATTAGAGAGAGGAATTAAACATTAATGGAGTATTAATGATATATAGTGGGATTATTCTTACTTGGGGCTGCATTTCATCGTTTAAGACTTGGCAAAGACTAATCATTTTATTGATAACTTCCTCGAATAAATTAGAAAGTACTGATTCATGAATTGATTTTTGCAAATTGGTAGGGAAAAAAAGGTGCTTTGATACTATCACACACACATGCACACATAGGAAATAATCATGAAGAAAGACTCCCACGATTTGGTTTACTCGATTTGATAGTTCAACTTGAATTTTGTATTATTAACACGCTTTGCTTTGCCTTATATATCCAAATTGCAAACATCTCGAATGATCTTGGCCATATTGGATGATCATAGCTATAATATAAGTTTGAGAAACAATATTTACAATTTTAATACTTGTAATTCTCGTGCACAACTAAGAATGGATAAATTTGAAACATATGTGAAGTTATTATTTTTTAATAATAAATTCTACTTTTTTTAAAATATAGATTTATACATTTTAATACTATATATAATATTACTATATAAGTTTATCATATTTAAAGGGTATAAGATGGCAACTTTTTTTTAAGATGGTTAAAGTCACCAATTAAACAAAAATATAATTCCGAATCGAAGTTTCATTGCCAATGACAAACAAAAAATAAAAAAGTGTGACGTTAGGGATGACGACATTGGAGATCAATAAGGTCCACTGAATTTTAGTTTGGAGTAAAAGTAAAGTCTGAATAATAATTAGTCTTTACGTATCAACGTCAAAGTCACGTCCCGTTCGATGGTACATTAATAGCGCTGTTCGCATTGCGGTGGAGAACTTGGTAACTCCGGTTCTGTTGGCCGATATCCGGCCTTGTTCATATCAGGCCGGTTCTCCCCTTAATTTGTTGCCCACTTTTCATATTTGGATATGTATTCCTCATCCTCATCTAAATTATATATCCTCTTACTATTTGGCTTTATAATTTATAAATGTCGTATTTTTTTATATGCGCTGACTGGTCAATTAAGACGGAAACCATTTGTCAGTTAGGGATTTAACTCCTAATGCCTTTGTGAAGTTAATCCTTATTTTGGATATAAATTGTTGCAGTGTATATTAAATTATTAATTGTAATGGGATCCAATTGCGGCATTGAGATCTTCTCAAATTATTGTCCAAATTTTAAGATTTATATATAAAAAAAAAAGATATAAACACATAAAGTATATCATATAAATCTAACAACATCAAACACTTAAAATGTAAAGTAGAAACTGCATAATGTATTTATTTTTCTTGACTTTAGACTATAGAGTAAGAATAAAAACTCTAATTTTATACACGACCTACTCAATGCTAAAAAGGTTGCCGGAGTAGAGTTATCAATAGTGTTTTTTTAATTTTAAATTACTTCATTTATACATAAATTTTATAAAAATTATTTTACAAGTTGATGTGTTAGTTAATTATTTAATAAATTAAAATTTTATATTAAATAGTTTTTAAAGCTAAATCTTCATTATTAAGTATAACTCGTCTTTTTAAAAAATAGTGTAATTTTTGTTTTCCTAATTATAGATTCAGAATTGTTGGATGATATTCCCCATCAGGTGAATTCTATTTCTACCCTAAAATCATTCACACTCACGCGCATGCCCTCCAAACTAATTATACATTTCCAAAGGACTATTAAGAAAATAATATTGAGTAATGTTATTAAGATCCCTAATTTATATCGCTAACTTTGTCTCTTTAATATGGTGTCACGTGGTTAATTAAAAATATATATATTTAAAATAAAATGGTGATAAAAAACATAAAAGGAGAAAGACTAAAGTTCTAAATTCATTTTACTCTTTTATATTTGTGTTTTTCAACTTTTTAATAAGCCATGTGGCATTACATTATAATATCATCTCAATAAAAAAAAAGTGAGTAATATAAATTAGAAAATATAGTTATATTTCTCTTCTCGAAAAGTATTATAACTAGAAAGATATAATATAAAAATAAATTTATAAATTAACATAATTTTTAATATAATACGTTATATTTATTTTATTCATATCACATCAAATTATATTAATTTATAAATTTAATTTTATAAAAATTTTTTATGACAAAAATATTTCTCCTCTTAATAATAATTCTTTGTTCTTTGAGGGAAATGGCCTAAACGCGTGCCACGTCAGGTCAAAGGAATCCAAAAGGAGCAGCATTCTTATCTCCACGTGTCAGGGCATTTGGCCCAGTAGTGTCCCTGCCGACTTATTATCTTTGAAAAAAAAGACCCATCTAGATTACTGTATTTAAATGTGAGTGTTTTTTCTTCTATATAAAAAAAAAATGTGACTGATTTTTACCCACTCACACGCTAGACCCACTCCTCACCCTCAGCGCGTGAGAACAATGTCATCAATGATTCAATATATATTAATATTATTTATAATTCAATATATATTAATATTAATATTATTTATAATTTTATATATGTTTTTCAATAAGAAGCAAGAGAGAAAAGTAGTCCAGTCCTCCCAAAAATGCTCAGTCTCTTCGTGTTCATATAACTATAGAGATGTTTGAATTAAAAGATGAGTTGAGATAGTTTGTGAATAGTAAAATAAAATATTTTTTAGAATATTATTTTTTAATATTATTATTATTTTAAGATTTGAAAAAGTTGAATTGTTTATTATATTTTGAATAGGAATTTGAAAAAGTTGTTTTGAGATTTGAAAAAGTTGGATTGTTTATTATATTTTGATGTGAGAATTTGAGAAAGTTGTTTTGAGATTTGAAACAAAAAATTATTATATTTTATGTAAAATTTGAGAAAGTTATAATGATGAAGATGAGATGAATTGAGATGGATTGAGGAGAGTTATGAATACAAATAACCCTATATATACTATATAGTGACGTTCAAAAAAATAAAGAAATTTAAATAATTAAAAAAAGACAAGCACAATATTATATGTTTATATGGACTCATATTATTAAAAAAATACTCATATATTATTGTTGTTCAGATAATTGAAGATGAGATTTAAATTTATGAGCTTTGCTACTTATCATTCATATATACTATATTTATTTTTATTTTATTCTTCTTCAATTAATTGAATTCTTCTACTCATCATCCATACACCATACATTTGATAAAAGAAAAAAAAAAAAAATAAAAAAAAAAAAAAAAAAAAAGTGTGGTGTGTGGAGATGATGAGTATGATTTTTCTAAATTTATATGCTTAAACTTTATATAGACTTTAGAGAGAGACGTGCTGTATGAGTCTAAAGCGTTTAATAAATAATGTCATTGAGAAGGGACTTTACTTCATTCTCTTTAGGCCACGTTGGGTTTATTCCCCTCAGAGTCTAAGCTGGTTAATAGATAGCCCAGCACAGGGCTGAGTAGGGTCAAAGAGAGGCCATCAGATATAGTAACCAGTCATGTCACCTATCCTGGATAACAACTCATATTGTCGAACAAAATGCACACTGCATTAAATGGCCAGAGGGGTCAACATGCAAGGTTAGAACCCGAAGCAAGAAACTCACAAATTGCACACAAGCAGTAAAGAAAATTATAAGGAACATAACATTTTTACGTGGTTCAATCTTAATGATCTACATCTACGGTAGGAACAACTATAAGCCTTCTTTGTTTTATTGATGAAATTGAACAATACAGTTTGTGGACAAGGCTATAAATTCTCACAAATCACATCCTTTGTAATGAGAGAGTATCTCCCTCTCTCGAGTTCTTTCCACTCTTGCTGTCCTGTATTTCTCTTCTTTGAATATGACATTGTATTATATGAATCACATAGATCCCTTTTATAGCATTCACAAGTATAACAGAAAAAACTGCACAATACATTATATTATTTGAATCACATAGATCCCTTTTATAGCATTACAGTACAACACCCAGTACATCTTTGCACGATCTACTACCAGAGGGCGGGGACTACCACAACTGGGTATATAAGCACGTCCCAAGCTCAGGTAAATGGATCGAAACACATTCTCTTTACACTCTCCACACAAAAAGATAATCCTAATTTAGGCATTAGAGGTGTCTTTCACCACCCTAAGCTCTCATCTCATTGGGTCTTGTAGGTCTCAGAGAGGAATTGCCAAGTTGTCCAAGCAATGAAACGCAACATTAACAGTCACAAATATAACATGAATAGTATTTAACATGAATAATATAAATACTACCCTAAATGTTGCATAGCTCAACATATATGTGTCTCTTTCCGAACTTCGCCTAAAATGTAGACATACATATCTAAAGATCTGTTTGTTTGTACTCTCTTTGCCATATGCATTATGATTAAGGCCAAATACTAGAGTTTATTAACTTTGAATTTTTAGTTTATTATGACATTATTTAATATGATATTGTTGAGTTAAACTTGAATTTGAATAATTTATGACTTTAAATATGCTCCATATTTTACATGAAAAAATTATCAAATGAAGATATTTGTTCAAATTAAATTATTGAGGTTTGAAAATGAATATTTATAATTTTTATTGACATAGTATTTATGCATTTATAACATTTAGAAAATTATAAAATTTATATTTCAATAATTACTTCCTTAAAATAATAATCGAAATTTTAAAGAAAATTGGTTACCGAGAGTCAAGACAATTTGAAAATTGTAGAGAACCTTTGTCAATTCTAGAGGTTGTTTGTATAACTGAGAAATACTTCTAATCAGATTATATATTTCATTTATTAACACAAAACTTATTGTACATGATTTTAATATTGATATTAATATACCTTAAAATGTATAAATATATATATTCTGGGATTTACACTTATTTTTAATTGTATTTACCAAAGCTCATCTTCCTCGCACTTCTGAGAACCGCGTTTGATACCAACTAATATTTTAATGATAATAATAATTATAAATGCTGAGGAAAAGCGACGAATGTTCAACCCAGCCCTTGGGCACTTTAAAAAAAAAAAAAAACCCAGCCCTTGGGTGGAAGTTACGTGTGGTCGGCGGGCTCAGCCGTTAACACCACGTGCGCCGGCTCCGTCACAGCGCAAGCCGTACAATAACGACCTACCTCTAGACTCTACTCGGTACTCCCCTATGTCTCTCCGTTACCGTCAAGGTTCCCAATTAACGCAAACGTCAACTCTCTCTTTTCTTCTTATAAATAGCATCCAATCTTAGCTTCCTTCTCTTCCGAAAACCAAACCTCAACTCCCAAGAACAATCGCCTGGGGAACTTCTAGCTTCACCAAAGTTCACGCGAACACCACCCAGATAATCGCTACTCTCTCGCACAAAGGAATTTCAGGTAATTTACCGAATTTTGTATGTCTTGTGTCTTATGTTTTGTGGTTTTTTATGTTGTTATTGCTGTTGTTTTATTATATTATTATTTTCTGAGCATTGTTGTTGTTGTATTTGTTTGTAAAATGTTATGTTTTGCTTTGGGCTGTGGGGGAAATGAACATACTTGAACCAAGGATAGTTGAATGTGGTGGATCTTTTTTTAATACTCATTTCGAACACTTTATTGGCAAACAACCAAGGAGCTGGCAACTTTTTTGGTGTATTTGGGTTGAAATTAAGTGTTTTGAGAGTTGGAATTAGACTCTCAGTATGAAACCCCGTTTGATTAGATTGGGGTTTGATTGAATGAGTTGGCGGAAAATGCATAGCAATTTCAATTTTTTAATTTTTTAATTTTTTTTATATGGGCTTTATTTTTAAATTAAATTATGGCTACTATTTGTATTCTTTATTTATTTTTAATTATCTTTCGATTCCCATCATGCAATTATCAGTTCACCCTGCTCAGAAAAATGTTCATGTCTGTTTGTGTGACCGTGTTTTAGGTTGAATCCGAACTTAACTTGTTGTAAACACCATACAGTGAAATTTGATACGAAATTCACTGTTGAAATTGTAACTTCAAATTATCATATTGTAAATTTTGCGACCGGTTTCACCGTTTGTGGGGAGTTAATTGATCAACTATTGAAGCGGTGCAGCAAAACTCTTCACGTATAGGGGAGTATGTCTGTTCTATTCAGCAAGACTCTATTTTTGCAGCAGTTTAGCTTTGTTGTATATTATAATCTCTCTCTCTCTCTCTCTCCCTGCTTGTTCCCATGTGTAAACCCTCTTGAATTTGATTATGGTATGGGACTTTGTAGACTGATTGATTTTGATTTGGAACGTAACTTCTATTTTACTTTTTTAAAGATAAAATAAGACTAACTTATCTGTTTTTCTTTGCTTGTTGTTTCAGTTTGATTATAATCTGTAATCTTGAAGGTAAAAGACTTTGGGTCCTAAGTTGTTACGTGCTGATTGTAGTTCTTTGGAGAAGGGCCAAGGCTGATTCATTTCTGATCCACCAACTAGCAGTGAGAATTCTTGTTACATAAATCACCTAATGCAAACCCCATAGCATGGAGCACCAGTTTTTTGGACTTGGAGTGACTGGTGCCGGCCTATCCTTCACATCATCTTATCCCGCTGTTCCATCCATACCTAATAGACTGCTTGGGTCCTTGAAATTTGATTTAGGGAACTCACCTGATTCACCCTTTTCAACTCAGTTTGATACTGATAGCCTCACAAATTTAAGTGAGAGCCAGGAGCAGCACAGTTCCACAGAGAATCTCTCAGGAGTAAGCCCTTCCTGTAACTCTTCATTAGAAACTAGCAGCTATTATCATCAGTTAAATCCTTCTCTGGACTTTCTTCGAGAAGATCAAAAGCTCTATCCTAGTCCGGCTTCTTTTATACAGGATGCAAATTGCAGCCAGAACATAAGACACGCTTTATTGGAATTAGAGACTGCTTTGATGGGGCCTGATGATGATGAAGCCACTGCACGGGAAGTTAGCAGACCAGAGACACCAGACCGAAGATCTAGGTCATGGAGCCAGGAGTCACGGGGGGTACATGCATCTCAGTCTCAACTATCATTCGTTTCTGGGCATTTGCAGTCAGACGAAGTTGTTCATGTAGAGAAACGTCACAAAGCGATGGATGAAGCATCTTTGCCGAGTTTCTCCCCAGGCAGTCTTAAGCAATTGCTGATTGCATCTGCTAAAGCTCTCTCTGATAACAGGATGGATAATTTTGATAAATTGGTGGAAAAGGCTAGAGGTGCTGTGTCTATCACAGGAGAACCTATCCAGCGTCTTGGTGCTTACATGATAGAAGGGCTTGTGGCAAGAAAGGAAGCATCTGGCACCAACATTTATCGTGCCCTTAGGTGTAGAGAACCTGAGAGTAAGGACTTGCTTTCATACATGCATATCCTGTATGAAATCTGCCCCTACTTGAAATTTGGTTACATGGCAGCCAATGGGGCCATTGCTGATGCATGCAGAAATGAGGATCGCATCCACATCATAGATTTTCAGATTGCTCAAGGAGCCCAGTGGATGACTCTCCTTCAAGCACTTGCAGCGCGGCCCAGAGGGCCTCCCCATGTGCGAATTACTGGGATCGATGACCCTGTTTCCAAATATGCCCGTGGTGATGGGTTGGAGGCTGTAGGGAGACGGTTGGCAGCGATTTCTGAGAAATTTAACATCCCAGTTGAGTTTCATGGAGTGCCAGTTTTTGGTCCAGATGTCACGCCAGAAATGCTTAATGTCAGGGCCGGGGAGGCTCTGGCTGTAAACTTTCCCCTGCAGCTCCACCACACTCCTGATGAGAGCGTAGATGTGAACAATCCAAGGGATGAACTGCTGAGAATGGTAAAGTCACTGTCTCCCAAGGTAGTCACTTTGGTGGAGCAAGAATCAAACACAAACACGACCCCGTTCTTCCATAGGTTTGTAGAAACTCTGGACTTCTACTTGGCAATGTTCGAGTCTATCGATGTCACCCTTCCAAGAAACAGCAAAGACCGGGTAAATGTGGAGCAGCACTGTTTGGCCAGGGATATCGTGAACATAATTGCTTGTGAGGGGAAGGAGAGGGTGGAGCGCCATGAGCTCTTTGGCAAGTGGAAGTCTAGATTGACAATGGCCGGGTTCTGCCAATATCCATTAAGCTCATATGTAAACTCTGTGATAGGGACCCTGCTGAGGTGTTATTCAGAACATTATACCCTAGTGGAGAGGGATGGGGCGATGCTGTTGGGCTGGAAGGACAGAAACCTGATATCGGCATCTGCCTGGCAATGATAATAGCGGAGAAAGGTATAAGATGTAGCCGTAGAAAGGAACACTATACTTTTTCCAGGCTTGTGATACTGACATTGTAACATGCCATAGAAGGTGGGGGATACTGTAGCATCAGCCGATGGGTGCGTTGAATAATCTTGTGCATCGTTGTCCAGTTTTCCGTCGGCTGTCTTTCGTTATGATATACAGTTTCTTTATCATAGAGTTCTTTGATATAGATACTTCCTCACCTGTTTCAGTAGTATATTAGAGTAGTGTATATCCTTGTTGACGGGGGTTGAGAAACTTGTAATACTGCACGTGGCAAAAGCCAAGTTAATTCGTTATTGTTTGGGTAGCGTAGTTTGTTGTTATGGAACAAGGCTCTGTCATTTGTGGTGTTTTGTTATGTTAGGAAAAATAGGATTCCCATGCTAATTATCCAATAAGCCACTGTTGGCTATATATATAGCTTGTAAAGACATGCAGTTCATTGAATGGGTAGCATTTGAATGTATCTTTACTCGGTCTGTTTGTCTTTTGCACTATATAGTTGACTGACATTCTTATAATTTATGTTCGAAGCTGTTATAAATATATGGTCTCCGAGCAATCTCTGCTATTTGTCTCTTCACATGTTACTTCTACTTACAAGTTGCAGATTTTCCCTACTTCCTACCAATTTATTTGAGACGAACATCAAGATGAAAAACGTGCTACACAATTATTTGCAGTCCGTATGAGCATTAGCAAGATACCAACAATTCTTGCCAATTCATGTATTTATCACTCTACCACCAAAAATCAACGAAACTCCATGGGTAAAAGACAATTTCCAACCATAAATACCTCTTTGAGAAAAGGTATTTATCTTTCTTGCAATTTGAACCACCGCACAAAAACTTGGCATTTTTTCCCAAATGCAACAAAATTAGCAAACGATGTCGAACCTAAAAAAGATAGAAATCCCGAGACAAAAACACATCCATAGATTATAGTAAAGGATGTCGGATTTTGGGACGAATATCCAGTCAAAAATCCAATCTTCTGACGCGGCCATCAAAGCTGGTGACCCAACCTGTCTCAGGAACAAATTGAGGCCCTGAATTTTCTGAGTGGAGTTGGTTCGTAGGTTGCAAATATTGCAGGCCAGATTTGTTCTCTGTTTTGACTTTTGCACCTAGCACTGGCAATCTTGAACAGTTATACTCGTGTAAAAAAGTGAAATACCCCAATATCTTTGCTCAATTCTTGTTTTAGGAAGGCTTTCAAAGGAAGAAAATTGCACAAAATAAGAGAACAAAAATGCTTGTTCTTTGAACATTTGTTAGACATTTGATCGAGCGCGAGAAAAGATACAGAATTCGCTTGAGGTTCAATTGAGAGAGATCTAGCCAAGACACTGTTGATTTGCTCGACCCACGCTCGAGGCTTCATTTCATGACTACAAAACTTTGATTTTAATGAAGACTTGATTGATCATATTTGGATTGTAACTATTGTTAATTTATAATTATTATTTTTGTATGATCATCGATAGGGGGTTTTTCCCCAGCCCATCTATGCCCTAGGCCTAGCCACTCACTAAAAATCAAATAATAAAGAAGAGTGAGGGACAAGAAATGAGAGACATAAAGGTGTAAGCGCAG
This sequence comes from Cyclocarya paliurus, assembly GCA_029856935.1. NCBI lineage: Eukaryota > Viridiplantae > Streptophyta > Magnoliopsida > Fagales > Juglandaceae > Cyclocarya > Cyclocarya paliurus. The sequence continues at coordinate 2,629,105 of CM056948.1, forward strand.
AATGAGGAAAAAGTAATATCAAGAGAGAAAAAGAGGAGAAGTGAAATAAAGTAAGGTGTAAGGTGTTAGAAGAGAAAATGTGGGAAGTGATTTAAAGCAAGTGAGGGGCAGAAGATAAAAGGGAAGGGAAACCTACGGATTTGGGAGACTTCTTCACTTCTTGACTTTTGGATATGATCTCTGCGACACTTGTGTAGGTTTGTCTTTGGTTTGGTGAGGAGAAGCTCATGAAGTTGCTTTATACCAAGTTTGAAACCAATACCCCAGGCTCGTGCCTGAACTTTGGGAGCGGCTGCTAGTTGGGGAAGAACCGATTGAGGTCTTGTTGCAATTCCTTCAAGGCGAGAGACAGCTTAGACACCTTTTTTTCAAAAATAGAGATTTTCTTTTTGGCAGAATCGAAAACTGTGCTAAGTTGAAGATACTCATTATCACTATTTTTGAGATTTTTCTTCACCTCAATGAAATTTTTTTCAACCTTAGCTTTCACACCTTCTACTGCACCCAACTTTATGATTAGCTCTCGTTGCTCATTTTCTAGGGAAACCAAGCGAGAGGCGTAGTTAGACTTGGCCACCTTCACCTCTTCAAGCTCTGCCTTTGCCTGATCATGGCTGGCAACTGAGTCATCTTGCTCTTTCAAAGCGAGCTCCACCTGAGTGACCAGTTCATCTCTCTCTTTGTTGAAGACCTCCACTTGGGTGGCCAAGTCATCCTTCTCTCGCACAACCATTTCTGCTTGACGAAGGCGAGCGGCCAAATCATTCCATTCTAGCACAACCATCTTTGTAGCGAAGATGAGCAACAAAGTCATCTCGCTCCTGCTCAACGGTCTTCGCCTGGTTTATGCGAGTAGCAAGATCATCTCACTCCTTCCTGAGTATAGCCACTTCTTGACGGTAGTAATCGGCGTCCATAACAAAACTTGCCTCTCCCTGAAGTGACTCAACCTGTGCACGAAGAGCAGCCAATTCATCATTAGTCGTGCGGGAACGGGTTTCCAGCTGGGTCAACTCCTTGGCCAGTAGATCCTTTTCCTCCTCTAGACATAATCTGTCTTCCACCAAGTCAGCAGTAAGGCGGTTGACCCCCTAAAATATATATATATATATATATATATATAATATTTTTTTAGAATTGACAAGAAAAGTGTACATAAAAGAAAAGTGAGTACAAAAAGATTACTGGCGCAGAAATATTTTGGAGATGTTGAATGGCAGCATTGAAAGCCTCTTCACAATGAGCATGTGAGGACGACGAGGAGCCCGATAGACGAGGGCTAGAAGATCCTCTTGGGTTAAAGGCTTGAAAGGGGGTATTAGCAAAAAGTCCCCGAGGGGAAGCCCCATCAGCCTGACCAAGAGGAATGATAGAAGGGATGCTAATAGGTGCATCAACGTGAGGACCCAAACTCATTTTAGCTTCATCCTGTTGAGATAGTCCTTGATTAACTTGAAGGTCTCCCTTAGGAACAATCAGGGATGGCTTGCCCTCTCCCTTACGAGAAACACTAAAGGGAGGAGAAGGGATCGAAACCTTGCTCCCACTAGCAAGAGAAAGGGCTGGGAACATGAAAGGTAAGTTTAGAGTAACTCCACTAGATATCGTCGAAGCAGGAGGCAAGCCAGGGCCTGCGGCTGTTTTCTAGACATATTCCTCCTCGACATTTTCCACCAGTGAAGGTTCCACGGGAACATCAAGGGACCGAGTAGTAGTAGGTGGGGACAAAGGAAATGTGGGCGGAAGTGCCTCGAAGGATTGGAAGTCCGCTTGAGTAGATGGGGGCACCAGCAAGTCAGGAATCAAAAGGATGACATCATCCTCCCCTAGAAGGTTGTCGTCGCCTTTCTTTGGCAAATTGTCCTCTGATGTGTTTGAAGGCTGAGCAACAGCCGTAGTAGTAGCCTCCGCCACAATTATGGCCTCAAGGTCCTCTTCGGTTAGAGACATCACGTCATCCAACGAAAGGGCTGATGGCACTATAAAAGTAGTCAGTTTACTCAGTTTCTCCCGAGGAGCCCCCAACTTCATACTCCTACTCGCCTGAGATGTCTTTTCACTCGGTTTCGCCTAAGGGGGAGCCAATTTAATACCTCCACTTGCCTGGGGCACTGATTCGCTCAGTAACTGATTGAGTTGCATTATTGCATATTTTATATAGTTAAAATCAATACATTTTTAATTGTTTTACTATTTTATTATTGATTTTAGATGAAAAAAATGATTAAGAGGCATAAATCTAAGTTGCAATTTAATTTGATTAATAGCATAATTTATGCTTGTTTTTAATACTTGTGATTTAATTTGATATTGTTTCTTCACATGCACAACACACTTTTAATATTTTAATCTAGTTTTATTTTATCTTTATTTATTTATTTATTTTATTTTTCTAGTTTTATTTTTGTTTTTTAGCGTAGGCTAAACGATATGTTGTTTATAATTGGATTGAATTCGGCTATCTGCTAAACGACGTGTTGTTTAGTCCACGGACGAAAATGACGTGTCGTTTTGTCTGTCAAATTAAAAGCTACTCTATTCTAAACGACTTGTCGTTTAGTCAGTAGACAAAAACAACAAGTCGTTTTTGTTCATCTTCAAACTCCAGCCATTCACCTCGCTACCAACGTCCATGCATGCAGTGCACCACCTCTCCATTTCTACAACTCCCCCACTGTGAACCACCATTCTCTTCCACTTGCAACCACCAGTCCGTGAGCCTCATCATGCACGCAAGCCATGCCGAGAGCAGTCCAATGTTGCAAGCCACCTCTGCTTAGCCTTCTCCACGCACACATACAACCTGCAGCAACCAGTGCTGCCTAGCACCACCATGCTCTTCCCTTAGAACCACCAGGGGAGACGACCACGCTGCCAAGCACCATCCTCTGTTTTAAAAAGTAAAAACAAAGGAATTGTGAGCCACGACACACGGCCTCCACCTCCTGCAACGCCACTGCACAGACCAACCGCATGTCGAAAACACCTCCACCAGCCTCCATGCATGCGTTCAGAGCATGCACAGCCAAACCTTCACGTAACCTCCACACACGGCAACATATTCCTGCGCACTGCACCATCACCATGCACGCGATGCACATCCAAACCAGCACGAAGCCCGAGTAGATGACGCTGCACAAGGAAAAAGAAGCTAAGCTTTTTTCAACTCACATGCAGGACCCATCTTATTTACATATGGAAATTGAATAACCGAAGAGCTACAAGGTTTTACGAAGAAGAAATAAGAAAAGAGAGAAAAGCATTTGGTTTTGATTGAGCTTTTGCTTTCCGTGGAAAATGGGTGGGGAACAGAAGAAAAAGGAGCATTTAGTGGAGTGGTTGAGCGGAATAATGCAGCTGGAAAAGAGATGCAAACTTTTGGCTAGGCTGGGCATCCACACAGCAGAGGAAAAAAAAATAAATACAAGTAGCCCGTAGTCAGCCAAATCACACGCAATAACATGAAATAAATAAAATATACAAAAGCATATTCATCTTACTTTTGAGAAGTGAAAGAGTGGGGAACATGTATAATGGACAGAAGGTTGGGATAAATAAATTTGGTTCTTAAATTCATATTGGCAGACAAAGAGGTGGGCGGATGAAATAAAGAAGTGAAGAAGAAGTACACGCCGCAAGGGGAAGACGCAGAAGAGAAGAAGCACACGGACCATTCTCGATCCTATATAAACACATGACTTCGGACGACTGAGAACACAATTTATTCGAGAGATTTTTGTTGTGCTTGTGGACAGCTAGGTCCAAGTAAAGTTAGGAATGAACTTGCACAATTGATGGTGTTTTTAGTTTATTTTTTATTCATGTGATTGTTCTTTATTAATGTAAATTCTTATTTATCATTCTCTAATTATCAATAGTATTTTCTTATCTCCAAATAATCTTGGAATTGATTCCCTTCATAGATTCAGTCATGCTTTTTCTATAGAATGGTTAAGATCCTTGATTATGTTTGGATTAATTTATTGTCTTTATTTATTCAATTCTTTGCTGCAGTATTGCCCCCAAGTATATTGTTGTTGCTGGGTTTTGTCAATAAGAATGATAATTCACAGAGCTTTAAAAAGTAAAGAATGATTTATCAAAGAGTTATCTTTCGATTAAAATGGTTTGTAATTCTATATCTTCCAATTGGAGACTCTGGAGATGAATCCCCAATTGAGTAATTCACTGAATCAAGAATAAACATAAATACCCGATTTGTGCAAGGAATTCCTGATACTTTACTATTTTTAATTTGAGTGATCCTTATTTTTATCCTTGTAATTTTATTTGTTAAATTGCATTCAAAACCAATTTTCTTATATTGATCATTTAATATTTTCCTTTAATTCTTTTTATTATTTGTTGTGTTTTCTTTAATCTGTCTCCCCGAGGAATCGACACCCCAAAGCTGTGCTACAACTGCCGCATTATGTGTAACTTACTACCTCCACTCGGCGCGAGAGGGAACAAGGAGTCATGCTTTGACGAGATGGACTCATTTGAACGAGGCAATACTCGAGCCCTCTTGAGTTTTCTCTTCTTTGGTCCATCTGCACTAGGGTGTTTTCTCCTCTTTAAATCACCAGCTAGCGAGGGAGCACCCAAAAACTCACGTCCTGATATATGGGCCCGATTGGGAACCATCAAGAACTTCTCAATGTTGGTTAAAAGCACATCCGAAAAACATAAGTTGGAATGAGCCTAGGCCCAATAATCTACTAACTTCACATGGGCCTCTTCACATAGGGAAAGAATAACCTCGAAATCATCCCCATTAGGAATAGGAGACTAGCATGCCCTAATAAGAAACTCCCGATTAAGAGCTTCATTGGCTGGAAATTCTCAACCCGAGCCAGTAAGCAGGAAAAATTTGTTGGTCCAATCTTTTACATGTGAATACTTGCACTCCAATTCAACCAATGCCCTACAAGATCTAAAACTACAAAGGTTCACCTCCAAACGCCTAAACCCATGAAGGGACAAAATTCACGGGTTTTTAAGTCTGGGTACTCATCGCCCAAGGGTTCCAATACCCTTTGCCAAAAAACACAGCAAGCCATCAAAATTCTCCAAACATTAGGCATCAACTGAGAGGGGTGGGCCCTAGGACGTCTAACACATTGCGCACTAGTCGCACAAAGGGCAATCGAAGTCCCATAGTAAACATGGCAAAGTAAAGGGCAACAAAAACTGCCATACCTTTTGCATCAATAGCTTTCTGGTTTGGAGTGGGTACCTTCAAACCAATGGAATCGGGAATGTTGAAGTTTTTTCGAGCATTCTTTAGTTTGCAAGAAGAAATAGTTGAGGACCATCAAGACCCCACAAATATAGACGCCGGAGGAGCAACAAAGATTCTAGCAGAGGGCTCACGAGGTGGTGAAGAGTCAAGAGTAGAAACCACAGCCTTGCTTTTGGAAAAAGAGGAAGCCATGAATGAAGGAGAGAAGTCGCAAGAGGAAGAAGGGAAAGATCACCCAAAACAGTAAACAAGAACCCAGGAAACTAAGTAGGAAACGTGAAATAGAAGGAGGTTTAAAAGAGGAGGGAAAACAAGACCCAAGGAGCATTAAATAGGAGTTGAGGTGAGTTGACGGTTGACACGCAAAGGGGGTGAAGGCAAAATAGCATCCTGACACATGCCTCGATAAGTGAAACGGCACACGAATTCAAGTCCCATTGTGCCATGTGTTGTGCAAAGGAGGCAAAGGTGAAACGACACCAGTCCTCAATAAGTGAAACGGTGCACGAATTCAAGTCCCATCGCACCATGCTTAATGAGACTTCACGGGGTAACTGGAAAGGACATCTCGATAGGCTAATGCCACATGGGCTTGGGCCTTCGCCTATTCTTGAAGATTGCCCCATTACCGCAGAGATCAATCAATACCGTGAAGGCCTAACCCACTGCCAACATCTATTGGGTAACCACCCAGCGAAGATAAAAGATAAGAACTGTTATAATTCAAATTCATTAAAGGATGAACCTTCCTTTCTAGGTTTGAATTTGAATAGCAGATATGTTTGTTATCATTTAAGTAACAGAACGATTCAAAAGCTCTATATAAGAGAAGAACCCAGGTACATAAAAGGGGATATAATTAATTGATATTGCGAGTTAATTTATGGTCACTGACTTAGGCATCAGAGGCTTCCCATTGAACCCCCAAGCCATCTACTCTTTGGTTACATGTGATCGTGGGGTAGTGGCGGTGAAACACGTCCAAAACAAGAACAATCACGTGAATTGCAGGGAGGGACCCAGAGTGCACTGTTCATGTGGACAATAACTAGAACAAGTGGCCGTGCATGGCATGAATAGTGCCATGCATGTACCACTCGAGTGCATGTCAAGAGCTTATGGCACCTAGCCGCGAGCCTGGACCACCTGTCGGTGGCCTCTGCTCGGACCCCTAGCAGTTTCTAACGGTGGACCTGCCAACCTCAACCGGTGGGAAGCTGTGGACGGGGCACTCCTGTGTTCACCTCAGCTTGCACAAGGGGCAATAGTCCAGTTCGGCGACGGCGCGACTAGGGGATCTCATCGGCAGTTGCCTTGTGGCGGCTGGCTTCGTCTGTCCCCGACGGGCTAGTTCACGGCCATCGTAGCGGAAGAATGCCAACCACGACCACGCATGGCGTGGATTCACAGCGAGCTCACGGAAAATTGCCTTGAGCCATTTCTGCTCCCGTCGGGAGCCACCATTTAGCCCACCGGCATCGTCTGTCCTCGCTGGAGTGAAAGCCAAACATCCTCAATTGGTGGCACCCCTGGCACCTAGCACACGACGTTAACAGACTCGGTCACAGACTCTCTGCAGACAGAACTGCTCCATGGCCTCTATACGACCCCTTTTCCAAGGGCAGTTTGCTCCATAGCTCCCTTTCCACGACCTTGAGGCAGCAGGCAGAACCATCCCTCAGCAGCCTAACTTCACGGCCACAACTCCTTGGCCTTGCGGCAGCAGTCAGAACCACCCTTCGGCAGACCTTCTCCACGGCCTTAACAAACTCCCCACGAGCATCGATTCCTTGGCACAACTCACTCCTCCAGCCGCACAACTCACTTCTACGTGGCCTCCTCCAGCTGCACAACTCACTCCTCAGCCATGCACGTCGAGTGGAACTCCTTAGCTAGTGCACTTGGTCAGCTCCTTGGCCCTGTGTTTGCCGACTAGTACATATGGTCTTCTTCTCACCTGCCTACAGCTTGGCAATGCACATCGGGCAGAACCTTTCAACTAAGGACATCACAGTCATGCATGGTTGCACATGGCAAGCACGTGTTCCACCACCTTAGTCAATGAACAACATCACGACAATACACGATCAGGGGAAGATGAACAAATGTGAAGACAGGTGACTTCCCAAAAAAAAAAAAAAAAAAAAGAGAGAAAGAAGAAAGAAGGGAAATAATGGGAGCGGAAATAAAAAGGAGGAGCAAGGAAGAGAAGAAACGATAAAACAATTGAGGACAATTTCGGTCAAGTAAAAAATCCATTGCGGCAGCTGCACGCTCCGGTTTGTATTCTTCAAATGTAAATTCTGTTTCACTAACGCAATTAAGGTTGCGTTATCCCTCCAATGAATTCTTCAAATGTAAATTCTGTTTCTTGTGGTGTGAATTCTATTTTGTACGACCCGACATTGCAATGACAAAATCAACCAAATTTCATCAACAAAGTCAACTCTACTAAACGGAAACTCCATCAACAACTTACTTCCCCGCGAGGTTGTATAGGGAAAGGTAGGCCTTAAGGTTGCCTTATTCCACTCTCGAAGGAGTGCGGGATCACCCTTGGCTACTCGAAGATAAAATTTACCTTTTTATAAGCATCAACAGGCAGGAGTGAGTTCAGTAACAGATTGCCTGAACAACTTACCTCCCCACGAAGGATGATATGCAAATCACTTACCCCGTCCTCCGCTACTACGAAGTGTGGGATCAGTGCCAACCTGTCCCAACCTACCCTTTCCCCTAAAGTCAATGGGTGAGAGCGGGTTTAGTAACAATTTGGCCGAACAACTTACCTCCCCACGAAGGATGATATGCAAGCAAGTGGCTCAGCCTCCTCATTAGGGAGAGCGAGACCAGCCTTGAGGCTGCCCGACTATCTTACCCTGACCCCCCTCACAGTAAAGGAGCAGTCAGCCAATTGTTGTCCGAACTTACCTCCCCGTAAGGGCGTATAGGGAAAGGTAGGCCTTAAGGTTGCGTTATCCCTCCAATGACGGAATGCGGGTTAGTCCTCAGCTACCTGATATCAGAAAAATTTAACTTCCTCGTTAGCATTAACAGGTGGAAGCGGGTTTAGTAACAGACTGTCCAAAAAACTTATCTCCATGCGGGATACTATACAAAAAGGTAGACCCTAGGGGGGCCTTATCCCTCCTACAAAGGAGAGTGGGATCAGCCTCATGGCTACTAGAATACCTTACCATAGGCCTCGCTACGACGAAGTGTGGGATCAGCGCCAGCTTAACCCAAACTTACCCTTTCTTGTAATGTTAACGGGTGGGAGCGGGTTCAGTAACAGACTGCCCGAATGACTTACCTCGCTGCAGGATACCATAGGGAAGGGTAGGCTTTAAGGTTGCCTTATCCCTCCCATAACGAAGAGCGGGATCAGCCTCATAGCTACTTGAATAACTTACCTCGGCCCCTATCGCAATGAAGGAGTGGACCAGCCACATTGCTGTCCGAATTTACTCCTAGGGGACAAAGAGGTAGAATGACATGAGGCATTCCGACCTCTCCTTGACAGAGAGTAGGACGAGTCTATAGACTGCTCGAATAATAAGGAGAAAGACACGGACGTCATCAATAGAATCTACATCAACGGGATCGCCATTAGCAACTTATCTCCTTGTGAGGTAAAAAGGATGAGTGTAATGCCTAAAGGCTGCTTTATCTCTTTCGCGGAGAAGTGCGGGCTGGCCCTTGGCCACCTGAAGACAAAGTCTCCATCAATGGACTTTACTTTAACAAAAGAATGTCCAACAATAGAATCACCATCAAAGGAAACTCCACTAGCTCCAACTTACCTCCCCGCAAGGCAAAAAGGACAAGTCATGCTAGAGGAGACTCGATCTCTCTTGCGGAGGAATGTGGGTCGGCCTTCGACCACCCGACATATTTATCAACGGAATGTCATCTCCAGTAATAGAACACCAAATGAACAGCGCTTCAGACCTTCATTACATCCCGACAAAACAACTCAGGTTTGCGAATTCACTAACAAGTTTGACTTGTGCAGCATCTCCTACTTACCTTCCCGTGAGGATTAACAGGCAGGACCAACCTGAGGGCGACCCAGCCTGCCTCACGGCGAAGTGCGGGTTTAGTCTTAAGACTGCTCGACATTACTTTCAAGATGGCACAGCACGACTGGACATCTCCTACTTACCTTCCCATGAGGATTAATAGGCGGGGCCAGCCTAGGGTAGCTCGGCCTGCCTCATGGCGAAGTGCGATTTCAGTCTTTCGACTGCCTGACATTACCTATTAGGGCAGCATCTCCTACTTACCTTCCCATGCAGGTTAACAGGCAGGACCAGCATTAGGGCAGCCTGGCCTGCCTCATGGCGAAGTGCGGGTTCAGTCTTTTGACTACCCGACATTACTTATATCACCAGAATCTTCATCTATAAAATATTTATCGGCAGAATCTTCATCTACATGATATTTATTGGCATTTGCAAATATTTATTAGCAGGATCTCCATCTACTAAATATTTATTAGCAGAATCTTCATCTACAGAATATTTATCGGCATCTGGAAATATTTATTAGCAGGATCTTCATCTACTAAATATTTATCAACAGGATCTTCATCTGTAAAATATTTATCGGCATCTCCAAAATATTTATCAGCGGTATCTTTATCTACAAAATATTTATCGGCGGGATCTTCTACAAAATTCTTATCGGCGGGATCTTCTACAAAATATTTATCAGTGGGATCTTTATCTACAAAATATTTATCGGTAGAATCTCCATCGAAATGAGTCTTTGCAGATAGAGACTAACACTCTTATAATGCAGGAATGAGCAAATGAAAAGAAAAGTTAGGAAAAGCGGCAGGATAAAGTAAAGAAAAGAAAAAGGATAGACAAAAGGCTCGGCGGGGTACAAAATAGGAGCAACTAAGAAAAAGGTGGCTAAAGAAAAAAGGGCGAAATGAATGTGACTAAAGGAAATAGGAGCGAAAGGAAAAAGGCAGCGAAAGGAAAAGCATAAGTAGATGGGAAAGGCAACCAAAGGAAAAAAAAAGGGAAAGAAGATTAAAGGAAATCAAAATGACAAAGTGATGACTTAAGGCTCGGTAGGGTATAACCTTGCCTAAATATTGACCAGTGAGAAAAACAGACTATGAAATTCCCATTGAACAAGTCCTATAGGAATTGACGGGGTAATGATAAGGGGTTTTTCCCTGACCCGTAAAATGTCCTAGGCCTAGCCACTGGGGGGACTCATTAGAAGATCAAATAATAAAGAAGAGTGAGGGACAAGAAAGGCATATAGGTGTAAGTGAGAATGAGGGAAAAGTAATGTCATGAGAGAAAAGAGGAGAAGTGACAAAAAGTAAGTTGTAAGGTGTCAGGAGAGAAAATGAAGGAAGTGACTTAAAGCAAGTGAGGGGCAGAAGATAAAAGGGAAGGGAAACCTACGGATTCGGGAGACTTTTTCACTTCTTGACTTTTGGATTTGATCTCTGGGACACTTGGGTTTTGAGACTCTCTCCATTTGGGATGACTTCAACTTCTTTGAATTTGGGAATTTATTCTTCATCCAAAGAGCTCTGGAGAGAACTTCTTCTCCATAAATTTGCATTACAACTTCCATTGTACATTATGAAATGAGAGACTACGAGAGACTGCAAACAAACTTATTATAGTGAAATCTCCCCTCCCCAAACCCCCATGGACGCAGGCTTAATGCCAAACCACATAAAATCTTTGAGTTCATCTATTTATTTTCTGCATTAAATACTGTTCATTGCTAAGGATGTATGAATCGACGCTGTACAGCCGCACCAGACCACTGCCAGGGCTCACACGTAGCATTGATCGAGGCTCATCTCCCAAGACTTGAGTTGCTGGGGAGATCTCCATGGGGTACATGGCTGCACCTTCAAGGAAAATATTCAATTGGAAAAGAAAAGGGAAAGAAGATTAAAGGAAAATATCAAGGGAACATCTCTTACATTCTCTAATTCTTTGCTTTAGTTTTTCTTCCTTTTTTTCCTATTGAGGACAATGTGATATTTACATTTGGGAAGAAAGGATATTATTTTATTTATTTTAAAATAATAATAATGATGATGATGATGATGATGATAAAAACAATATGGTTTGATGAATGAAAAGCCTTTGATAAGAATATGATTGAAATTGATTATAATTTTTAGAAAAAATTCTCATTGCTTAAGTCTAGTTGTTAATTCTTTACTTGATCTTGCTTAATTTGATATCTTCTATGTTCAATGAATGCTTATAATGATCATTAATCGTTTTACATACCTAGAGAAATTTTATGTGAATTTTGTGAATTTGTATGGTCTCAACTTACTCTATGACTTATTTGATTACACTCGAGGCGAAATCCTAAACAGAATATTACTGGGGAAATGATTGAGGCATTCTTTTGACCGATTGAGCTTTTCAAGCTTACCTGTTTAATTTCTTTATCCCTAGTCTCCCATTTGAGATTTATTGAATTATATTTTGGCCTTATATTTTCTTCTTCTTGTAAAACTCGTATTCCCTACCCTATTTGAGTTTAAACACTAATTTCCTTACCTTTCAAGAAAACTAAGTTTACACAAAATCAGAGACTCACAAGAGTATGAAAGACAAGAGAGGTAGAAGGTCTACAAGTAAAGTTAATTATAGCAATATTATCAAAATCATAAGTTTGGGGGTGTGAAAAGTCAACTCGTCTACTGTGTGGCCAACAAGAAAAAGCCGACGAGAGTCATCCACAAAGGTAGTCGAAAATGTATGGTTTATTTAAAAAAAAAACCCGACCTACCGAATAGAGGGGTAAGGAGAGAGATACTTGAAAGTGCAATAAAGAGAGGTATGTTGAGAGATTTACAATGATTGAAAAGAGATGTTAGAAGTGAGAATGCTCTATTTGTTTGTTGGTGTTCAAACTTAAGTTCTCTTGCTTTGTTTGAATCTTATCTTTTCTTTGTAGCCCTCACCCTAACCTTACATTACAAGCTTAATAAAGACCTGTTAATATCTGGTGATAGTTTCTGTTCTACATTAGTGAAGAGTGATTTGAAAAGCAAGCCTATGGAGTTTTTAGAAATCCATTATTTGTTTACTTGTTTGTATAAAATTATCCGTGGAGCTAATGATGAAGTGCGAATGATGGGTATGCATGAATGTGGGGATGGATAATGCGGTGAAATTGAGTTTTGAATTAACTTTTAGACTTGATTGGTCTTAAATGTTTCCTTTGAATTATAGACTTTAAACAATCTTTGAGGCAAAAAATTTTATGAATCAAACCAATGCTTGTTTTAATTGTCTTTCTTTTCTTCTTTGCTTGAGGGCGAGCAAAACTTAAGTTTGGGGGAATTTGATAAGTGTGATTTTTATGAGATTTTTTTTACTTTTATATTTATGAAAAGTGTTATTTTTCCTTCAATACTATTGATTTTATTTTTATATATTTTTCTTTATTTTCTTGGATTTGAAGGAAAGAGAAGATTTAGTGTGAAAGAGAACATTTTAGTACAAAAGAAGAGACTACAAATCCAGATCGATGAGAGGCAGGAAAATCAGAAGATGCGACCAAGAGTCGCGACCAGAATTGGCGACAAGAGTTAGGCAATAAGCGAGATATTTTATCTCCTAGGCATGAAGACTTGGCACAAGGCTTCGGGTGACTAGATTGGGTGACCGGTCTAAACGACCAACTTAGGTAGCCAACCTAAACGACACCGTGGGTAACAACTAGTAAAGGCAAGTAGTTTTACCGCTTGGTAGGTTGGCGAGAGGGTTCTATCATCCCGGTCAGGAGTCTTTCCTCTCTATAGACAAGCAACTTTACCGCTTGGTAGGGTTGGTGAGAGGGTTCTATTATTTCGATCGGGAGTCTTTCCTCTCGGTAGGTAAGCAGACCAGTTATATTCAGTGCACACGACATCTACCCTATGGGACCGGGTTCCTCAATCAATCTGGTGACCATGAAATCCTTCCGAGCTCAACAATTCAAGCCATATATCACTGAATCTTCCATTTTAGACAATCTTGTTATTCTTAGGATAATTTTCTTTTATGTTAACATCTATATTTAGAAACTATTTTCCAGATTTTTAGGCTAGATTGTAGTCAAATTTATCCTGTTTTCGAATTTAAATTTTGACATCTATTTAATCTCATCTTGTGAGATGAATAGAGGTGGGAGAGTCAGAGTTTATAGTAAAAATATTCTAGAGATTATTTTTTAAGTTTCTTTTGAGGAAGCGGATCTGGAGGGCAGAGGCTAGAGTCGCATGCTTCATCAACCGACTCTAAAGAAGAACACTATTTTATTGTTTTTATTTTCAATTTCATTATGAACTAATTTTATTTTCTAGAATTTTGATGTAGCCTAGCATTGAACATACAATTTATATGCTAAGTTATTTTATTTTCAATATTTCTATGATTGAGTGTTTATTCCTTGTTCTTAATGCTTGCAATTTTCTAGCTAATTATTGTTCAATCTATTGAACTACAATGAGACAAAGAGGTGATTTGTGATTAAAACTCTAGAATTAAGCACCATTAGTTAAGCAAAAGTAGAGATACATTATCGTGATTAGTGTGATTTTTAAGAAAAATCTAAAGAACTTAATGAGTCTCTAATTAGTTAAATTCACATAGAGATATGAAGTTATTAATTAGAGATATTTTTAGTATTGTTCGAGAGAAAATATTGAATATTTAAGGGATTTTTACAACTTGGGATTATTGGAATTCTATAACAAGGAAGAATAAATTGTGTGAGATTTGTTAGGTAAAATCAAACGCTCTATATCTATTCTTATTATCTTTAAAATTTTAATTTTAATGCTATTGTCTTTAGTTTAATAATCCATTCTTCAAATTTTAGTTTTCCAAATAGTAATTAATTTAGTCAATTTCAATACTCAATAGCATAATTATTCCCTATGCGTTCAATATCCATTTTCTTTAAAACACTTCACTACTTGTTACGATTTTGTGCACTCGCAGATATTTTATGCGAACAATAATATTTTGGGATTTATTTTAGAAGTTGTGAATTATTTTGGAAAGAAAGAAATTATGAAAAGTTTATAAGCTGTGGCTTATAGTTATAATAAAATGGGTCTATACCACAACTTAAAGTAGATGATTGCCTTAGTGGTGTAGAATGGTTGATTTGAACAAATAGGAAGAGGTTCAAAACCTTAAGAACGCATAGAAAGTATTTTTATGCTTTATACGGGTGGGCTGTGCATGGAGGCAGTGCACACGGGCTTGGCCCAGCCAGCCCAAGCTGCATGGCGCACAAGTACTGCCGTTGGAAAATAAATGGCAAAAGTCACACCACTTGAGGATCGAGCCTATGTGATGGATGGAGAGGAAGCAATGTGACCGTTGGACTCCAACAATTGTGTCACTTGGTAACATGAACAATAAATGTACCTATTCGGATTTCATTATAGAAAAATGAAAAGTTATAACTTTTCATTTACATCTTTTGGTTATTTATAAATGGATCTATTGACCTACGAATTTAAGAATGAAGAAGGCAATTTCGAGATTCTCTCTTTCAAAAGTTTTCATTTTTCAAAACTTGCTATTAGGATCTATTCATTCTATAGAAACCAAATTTCTAATCTCTTGATTGAATAGTAAAATTTGAGGGTATTCAGGATCTAATTTCGTGTGTGCATAATGCAGTTAGACAAATAGACTTGTTCTGAATTTCATGGTATTTTGGAGGCAAATTCACTTGTAACCCGTGTACATATCGTTATTGGTGGGGTCGAATATTGTTTTAAGGAAAGTGACATTATAATGCGCCTTGAAGCAAACTTTTCTCTCACTATTTTCTTAATTTGTAGCCCCTTTGCACCAACAATTTTAAGACAATATATTATTATTAATGACACATAGTTTGAGAGAGTTTGCTTCAGATTTTGTAACACTTGATTGCTTTGATGGAGCCAACTTTCAATGCTAGCAAAAGAAGATGCACTTCCTCCTGGCCAGTCTCAAAGTGGTGTATATTCTAACCATTCCTAGGCGGTATGCAAATGAGGATGAGACAATCGCTCAAAGTAGGGCAATTATCAAATGGGAACAAAACGACTACATTTGCAAAGGACATATTTACAATGCAATGTCTGACACATTGTTTGACATGTACCAGAACAAAGCAATCGCCATGGATCTATGGGACGCACTTGAGGCTAAGTATCTTTTAGAAGATGTTACAAGTAAGAGATTTCTAGCTACAAAATTTTTCAATTATACCATGGTAGATTCTAGGCCTGTTGTTGAACAATTTAATGAGATTATATATGCATATTTTTGATCAATTCTCTCAACATGATACGAAAATGGATGAATCCATATCAGTTTCATCCATTATTGATAAACTTCCTCAATCATGGAAAAACTATAAAAGAAGTTTGAAATATAGAAGGGTGGAAATGTCTGTAGAAGAATTAGGCCAACATCTTCGTATAGAAGAAGAGACAAGGCTTAGAGACATAAATGAAGAGGGTGACTCTTTGACCTCCAACATGCACATGCATGGTAGAGGAAGGAAAGACCCACAAACCTGGATAAACGCAATGAATTTGGATATGAAAACTAGAAGAGAAAGAATAATTTTGGAAGAAAGCAAAGTCACTTCCAAAATGAAAATCAGAAGAATTTGGGAGTAAGTTGCTTCCATTGTGGCAGAATAATTTTGGAAGAGAGCAAAGTCACTTCCAAAATGAAAATCAGAAGAATCTGGGAGTAAGTTGTTTCCATTGTGGCAAACAAAGCATTACAAAAGAGAATGTCATTTTCTTGAAAAGAAATGTTCAAGAAAATGACATGGCTCTAGTTCTAGAGAGAATTTTAAGGCTATGATCTATGAGACCAACATTCTTGAAGGAGATAACTCCTTGTGGATTGATTCAGGAGCAACAAGGTATGTCTGTAAAGACAAGAGTTTGTTCAAGAGGTACGAGCCAATGGAAAATGGTCATGTTCTTTACATGGGGAACTCATCCACTGTCGTAGTTAAAGGCAAAGGGACAATAAAAATGGAGTTTACCTCCGAAAAAGTTTTTATTCTCAAAAACGTGTATTATGTACCAGAAGTTAGAAAGAATCTTGTATCTAGTAGTCTTTTGAATAAGTATGAGTTTAAATTGGTTTTTGAGTTAGATAACTTTATACTGACCAAAAAGGCTAATTTCGTGGGGAATGGATATTTGAGTGAAAGCATGTTCAAACTTGATATTAATAATTAAGTTAATGTTTTGCTTAATTTATGTTATTTAGAACTAGGGGTATAAAAT
Source organism: Cyclocarya paliurus (assembly GCA_029856935.1). Lineage (NCBI taxonomy): Eukaryota > Viridiplantae > Streptophyta > Magnoliopsida > Fagales > Juglandaceae > Cyclocarya > Cyclocarya paliurus. The sequence continues at coordinate 2,645,655 of CM056948.1, forward strand.
TTAACTAGAAAATCGGACTAGAACCACCCGAACTGGTGGAGCAGTTCCCTTAGTTCCAAAACCGGCTGGTACTGATCCGGTTTCAGTTTTAGTTCTATATTTTTTAGAACAGGACCAGACTGAACCGGACCTGTTAGTTATTTTATATATTTTAAATTAATTTTTTACTATTATATAATATTGTTTATATCGTATAATTTATATATATTATATATAATTCTATAAATTATAAATTATATATAAGATAATGTTATTATAATTTTTAACATAAAATTTTAATTTTAAACATGAAAATTTATTTGATAATATGTTTTAAACATAAAATATATATATTAATAACATTTTATGGCCTAACAAATTTTCATTTTATTAAAACTGGAAAATTAGACCGAAGCAGAGGTATCGGTTTAGGAGCTTAACAGGTGTGTAATCGATTTTCAAAAATGCAAAACCAGTGCATACCGGTTCGGTCCTAAATTTTGTCCAAAACTGGACTAGATCGGACCAGTTACACCCCTATTTAGAACACATTAATGCTAGATGCCTAGAAATGATATGATTGAATTTATGAATATGCATGTAAACAAATAAAAAATGTGACTTCTATATATGATTTATATATATATTTCTATGTTTATATAATGCATTTAAAGGATCAAGTTATTTGGATAGTTGTACAAAACATGTTATGGTATTCGAGAAATATCATGAATTATGGTATGGTATTTACTACATCGGATTTTCTTCGATTATAGAAGGAGGTTTCTTTCGATTGTAGAAGAAATATAAATGTTAGTTGGGAACTGAGCGTGATGATCACAAATCAACCAGTAGGTGGATATTTACCCTTGGTGGAGGAGTAATCTCTTGAGATCAAAGAAGCAAGCATGCATAACTTACTCAATCATGATGACTGAGTTTATAGCATTGGTTTCTTGAAGCAAAGAGGTAAAATGGCAAGTCTAGACATATTAAGGCAATTACTCACAGCCAGAGTAATTACAATTGATTTTATGAGATATTGCCGGAATTGACATATCCATTAACTAATGAACTTGCAAGAGAATTGATGTGGGGCATCAAAGGGATGGGTTTAAAGCGAAAACAATAAAATCACCAATAATGGAAACTCAACTCAACTCTTGAACATATCATAACTTGAGTTCAATGAGCAAAGTACATTATATGTTCATGGTTCACAAGTACTATGATATTAAAATTAGATTTTAAACTAATTTACCATACCAAGATTTGAAGTGCTTGGTACGGTAATGAAAAGGAGAGGCTGAGCAATAAACTTTTAATAGACTTATAACATGATTTTGTTAAAATGTTTAGTTACACAACACTTTCGATAAATCTACCTATATGAGTGTCGGACATGGTGTTGCCTCCTATGCGAATTAGGTTTTGTCTCTATAGTACTCATGAAACCAGGATATAGACACAATGCCAATCCACATGTTGGCTTTTTTGAACTACCCAAAGAGAAAGAAAATTTATATGTGAGATATATCCGGCTAATCGTATAGAATCACTAGTATAAAGCATGTCTATTATGCCATTCTGATTAGCTTGGATGTATTTTCACAATGTGAAGGTTCAAGTCCAAAAGACACCTTCATTTATGTATAAGTTTTCATATTCTAACTAGGATGTATTTTGAAAATGGTGAGGGATTGTTGAAAATATTTTTAAAATAATATATATATTATATTTATTGTCAATGATATATTGGAATTTATTTTTGGAAGTTATAAATTATTTTGGAAAGAGAGAAATGAAGGGAAGTTTATAAGCAATAGCTTATAGTTATAATAAATTGGATCCTTATGTATGGTTTTGGTTTAGCTGTGTTGATGGTTTTGGTTTACGGACAAGGGTTCAAACCACACCCTTGACAAGAAAAGGGGTTCTAATCCTTTATTGAGAGGATGACCCCTCCACATGGCTGGGCGTCCAGCCCAAGGCTTTGCAAGCAAAGGAAAAATTAAATTTGAAGGGGCAAATCTGCTGGGACTCGACCGGTAAAAGCCAATTGGTGGAGAAGCGTGGTGAGTCGTGACCATTGAACTAAGTCTAATCTTTGTGTCATGGCAACATGCACAATAAATATACCTGTTCGAATTAGATTAAAGAAAAATGAAAAGTTGTAACTTTTTATTTGCATCATTTGACTCTCTATAAATTGACCTATTGGACTATTTATGTCGGTGTGTTTTTATTGATGTTTGTTTGTTGGGTTTTATTTGTAGAAAAATAAAGTGAAATAGGCTATTGAACTTTTGTCCATAGTGGTGTTTGGTTCCTCCCTCCTCTATGTTAGGAGGATGGGTGTGTTGTACACTTCTCCTCCTTTGGAGGATGAAGTTTTGATGCAGGGTGTTTTTTTTTTTTTTTTCTGTTTTAATACAGAGAATGATACTCTCTTTTTGAGAGTTTTCATGAAGTTTTTAGACAATGCCCGTCGCAAAGATTTTGTCTATGTGGATGCTTATAACTGATGTTAGTTTGACTTGTAATTTGAGTCACAGATGTAACTTCCTTTATGGAATGAAATGAAATTTATTTCTTATAAAAAAAAGAAAAAAAAATAATGATAGAAGGCAATTTCGAAATTCTCTCTCCAAAAGCTTTCATTTCTTCAAAACAATTTGTTAGAATTTGTTCATTCTGCAGAGAACATATTTCTAATCTCTTGATTGAATAGTAAAATCTAAGGGTATTCGGGTCTAGCTTCGTGTGTGCATAAAACAGTTAGACAAATAGACTTGTTTTGGGCTTCATTGTATCTTGGAGGCAAATTCGCATATAACCTGTGTGCATACCGTTATTGGTGGGGACGAATATTGTTTCAAGAAAAGCAATATTGTAATGCACCTTGAAGCAAACTTTTCTCTTATTAATTTTTGTTTTGTAGCCCCTTTGCACCAACAATCAATTTTAATAACAGAGTTTAGAGTGGGTTTCTTTAGAATTATAATATTGAAATTAATTATTTGGTGAAAGATTTCATGCTGAATTGAGTTTCAAAAAAGCCTTTTAACTATTGCAATTATTTGATGTGTGAATTCATAGAGAGAAGCCAAATTCTACAAAAGTAAATTTAAAAATAAATGTGATTTGATGTAATATATCAAATTGTAAAATTAGTTTTCTTATAAAATAGATATAATGAATCACATTACGAAGCCATGTCAGTTAATAAATTTATTTTTTTAAAATTTGTTTGTGGTTATAGTATGAATATGCTGATTCGCCTAAGTTGAATTAGAATTATAATTTTCCAAGGTTGTCAAATATGATGGTTGAAGACTTGAATCAGCAACATAATAAATATTTAGAAGTACGTTTTGAATTTTCTTTTAAGATAGTCATAAAACTTCACCACTTCGTTACATGTCCCAATACATTAGGGTAATGATAGTTTTACACTTCTTTTGCTATTGATTTATTATCCTACTTTTTTTTTTTGTTCGTTTTGTTATTTGAATTTAGATTAAAAATTTCAGAATATGATCTTCTTGTATAACCTAGTAGAAAATAAATTCAACCAATTAACATAACTTGTAATTTAATTAAAGATAGATTCAATTTTTATAAAAATTGATTCAGAGATAAAAAACAAGGTCAATTTTTATTAAATTAAATTTATTTTGAATTAAATTACATAATTACGTTAGTTGATTAAATTTATTTTCTATTAGATTATATAAGATCATATTCTGAAATTTTTAATCTAGATTCAAATAACAAAATGAACGAAACAAAAAAAATTTGGATAGTAAATTAATAGCAAAGGAGGTATAAAAGTATCATTGTCCTGCATTTTATTTCTTTGGTCGTGGTTAATTGGCATGGCGGTCAACATCATGATCTCATGACACTAAAAACGTTCTGAAGGAGCTTGCACCACAATTTTTCTCGTGATCAGCAGGATTGTGGTAGAGGTAAAATTTTTCAAATCCAGAATCACACGGAATGGAAAGTACTTCTCTGCACACCCATTAATGACGTATAGCCCAAATTCAAAGGTCGCAGCTTATATTTTGAATCGAATTTAACTTTTTTCCTGCTGTTTGCTGGCATGTAGAAAAATATACATGCATTAATACACTGCTCGGTTCGCAATGTAATTGTACCTAGCCAACCACAAAGGAAAGTATGTAGTATTCTCCGACTATGACCTGTAAATTAAAACAAATGAAAAATAAAATCACACAGATCAATATAGACTTGTCTTTCTACATGTACGTACGCATGCATTCCCACATTCAAATATGGCTTAAACCTGATGTTTTTGGTATTATGGAGAAAATTAAAGCATTTACAAAAACATTCAAAGGAAGTAAGTAAAGAACATGATCTTTTTTTTTTCTTTGATAGAAACAAACATCTTCATTTGAAATAAAAACAATTACAGACATTTATCAAACCATAAGATTTGAAAAAAAAAATCTGAAATACAAGAGTAAGAATCAAACCATTTCCTTTACACAGATAAAGATCTTCCAACTCACTAGATTCCACCACCACTTCTTCCTCCTCTTGTCCAGTCAAAGATAAACGTTTGTATAACCCGTCTAGATCATCAGCCATGCTGCCTTCGTCATCAGGAAAAAACTACGAAGGATCGAACAAAGAAAACAGGACTGCACTAGGCAGAGAAAACCATCTACTCAGACCTAACGTCTCAGAGAGGAAAAGTCAAAACACGGAAAAAGTAAAAGCTACAGTTCTAGGACTTAGTAAAGAACATGATCATGTATACAGCTTAGCTAACCAAAAAAAGAAAGTAGTATTCTCCAGACACTGCCTTTATAACACAAATGACAAATATAAATGATATTTGTACGCTTTAAAAAATGGGTAAATATAACATTTATGTGAAAAAATTAAATTTTTAGTAGTAAAGTTAACTTTTTTTTAAAAGGAGTACGTGAGATTTGCATACTCTAAGGTATTATTTGGTTACGCAGTTTAAATGAGATAAGATGCAATGTTTTATTGAAAGTCGAATAAAATATCGTTAGAATATAATTTTTATTTTAGAATTTGAAAAAGTTGAATTGTATATTATATTTTATATGAAAGTTTGAAAAAATTATAATGATGAAATGAAATAAAATGAGATGAGATGATTTTGTGTATCTGAACCGGGTCTAAAACTTGGCCACGCTTGGTTGTTGGATTGTACCGCCTACAACAAATGGAAAGACGTTAACCTGTATCACACCAATACAGATTATGAGCCAACCAAAAGAGAAAGTAGTACTATTCTCCAGACACTGCCTTTGTAACACAAACGAAAAATATAAATGATAGAGACGGATCGTTAACATGCATGTGATTTATTTGAGAGTTTTGTTATATACAAGTAAATTTGTGTATCAATCTGCATATTAATATTATTGTTTTTATATTCTAAATTTAAATTAGTAATATTTTTAATAAAATTTACTGTCTGATCAATCATATTGAATAAATACAAGTATTACTAAGCAAAATCGGTTATAACTAGATTTTTCCTTTATTAGATTTTCTCTTTGGTTTGGTTTTCAAAGTAGAATATTGGATCAAGTTAGATGTATGTATTCCACATGCGGCCCACAACTTTTGGGTCAAATCTGATTACAATTTACGACTCTTCCCATTCTCCTGATCATAACCCTTGCTAATGCCCTATATAAAGCTTCTAATTACCGACAAAGCTTTCTGCGATAGAACTCTTCCCAGCAGCTTGCAATCACTATTAATCAAAGCAGCTTTGAGTTGTCTTAATTCACAGCAAAATATGTCTGTCCCATCCTCGGTTGCTCTCTCACAAAATGCAGAATCAGATGCCATGATTCGCCGGACTGCAAATTTTGAACCAAGCATTTGGGGTGACCGTTTCATCAATAACATTCCCGAAGACCAGGTACATATATATATATATACACACAAACACATACATGTACATATAAGTATCATTCTTGTATAAACTGATTGATGTTAATGAATTTGTTTGGAGTTACAAACGTACCGCGCGTGAATAATATTCTGATTCTTGCAAAGTATCCCAATTTGTTGGTGCAGGTTACCCATATTTCTAAAGTACGCGAAGTCGAAGAATTGATAGCAGAGGTGAGAAGGGAGTTATTAGCCTCTGCAGATCAACCTTCCAAGCAGCTGAACATCATTGATGTACTTCAGCGCTTAGGGGTGGCGTACCACTTCGAAAGGGACATCGGAGAAGCACTAGAACGTATTTATGCTTCTTCGGTTGCTAGTGATGACAATGATTTTTACAATATTTCCCTTCATTTTCGACTGCTACGTCAACAAGGATTTCGTGTTTCATGTGGTAATCATATTTTTCGTTTTAAAGAGAAATCTTTGGTTTATTTAAAATCTCACAAAATAAAACTACAAATTAACGTGACTTGCTACATATATATATATACACACAAAACACATTTTAGTGTAAAGTATATATTATATAAAGTATATATATATATATATATATATATATATATATGTACATAACTTTGTGAGCTTTAGTACATATTTCATGTGAAGCTAGCTAGCTAGGCCGCTTCATTATTTTGGGTTTCTTAAGTGTACGTATGGAATATATATATTCTGTCTCATAAATTTCCATTTAAGCAGATGTGTTTAACAAGTTCAAAGATGAAAAAGGTCAATTCAAGGCAAGCTTGAGTGCCAATATTCCAGGCTTGCTAGCCTTTTATGAAGCCACACATCTTAGGGTGCATGGAGAAGAGATCCTTGATGAGGCTTTTAGTTTCACCACCACTCAACTTGAGTCCGCGAAATCCAATTTGAGCAATCCTTTAGCATCACAGGTAACTCATGCACTAAAGCAATCCCTGCACAAGGGCATTCCAAGGCTAGAGTCCAGGCATTTCATTTCGCTCTACCAAGACGACACTTCCCATAACAAAGCTTTTCTAAAGCTTTCGATATTAGATTTCAATCTTGTGCAGTCATTGCACAAGCAAGAACTTGGTCATATCGCCAGGTATTGCCATGCATGACATTCATAGCACTATATATGTCAACTCATTTTTCGAGGTGCATGGCACTGATCAATGTCAATATATTTAATTAATCTGTAGGTGGTGGAAAGATTTAGACTTTGCAACGAAACTACCTTTTGCGAGAGACAGGGTTGTTGAGTGCTTTTTTTGGATTGTGGCAGTGTATTTTGAGCCCCAGTACTCGTTTGCAAGAAAAATACTAACCAAAGTTATTGCTCTGACATCCATCATAGATGATATCTATGATGTATATGGCACACTCGAAGAGATTGAGATCTTTACGGAAGCAATTGAAAGGTTTGAAAGTAGTGATACCAAGTGGCTTTTTATTTTTCAAGATTTTGGTGTATGATATCATGAGTCTAATAATTACTTGGAATTATTAGGTGGAATATTAGGAGCATGAATACATTACCAAAATACATGCAAATATGTTATAAGGCACTCTTGGACGTTTTCGAAGAAATTGAGCAGGAGCTGGCAAAACAAGGTAGATCATACCTTGTTTTTCATGCAAAAGAAGCCGTAAGATACAACCATTAACTCAATTATTCTACATTTATGCCTCCTACTTAATGCCATGCATCGTGTTTAATGTTATGTGAAATCCTTCGAGATGTCTCAGATGAAAATTCTGGTCCGGGCATATTTCGATGAAGCCAAATCTTTTCATGCCAAGCACATCCCAACGCTGGAGGAATATATGCAAGTCGCACTAGTAACCTCTGGCTATCCCATGCTCACAATCATGTCATTTCTTGGCATGGGTGAGATAGTTACCGAGGAGACCCTTGCGTGGGCCTTTAGTGACCCCAAAATTATTACAGCTTCGTCAGTAATTGGTAGGCTCTCGGATGACATCAAGTCGCATAAGGTATGTGACCAATATAAATTGCTCCGATAATGATCAAAATGTGAAATGATTAAAATTCTCCATGTTTTAAAGTAAATGGATGTTATTAGCTAGGTGTTTGATTTCTATGTGATCTCTTATTATCATACCAAATCTTTTTAATATGTATGGAAAAACTATGCTTGCAGTTTGAACAAGAGAGAGGGCATGCTGCCTCGACTGTTGAATGCTATATGAAGAAGTATGGTGTCTCGGAAGAAGTGGCATATGATGAACTCAGCAGGCAAGTTTCTGATGCATGGAAGGATATCAATGAGGATTGTATGAGGCCTACTGCTGTACCGATGGCCATCCTTATGCGTGTTCTCAACCTTTCACGAGCAATAGATGTGATATACAAGGACGGAGATGGATACACCCATGTGGGAAAAGAGATGAAAGCTAAGATTGAATCACTCCTCCTATATCCAATGCCAATATGAGTACTATTGCTAGTTGTGTTGGGGTGCTCTAAAGTTTGGTAGATCTTGTAGTACTATATATATAATAAATGAAAATAAATGAAAAATAGATAAATATATAGACTGCCATAGATTTTAAAAAGTGCCTTCATGTTGATGTAGTTTAAAGTATCATATCTAAGCTTTGTTTCAATACCTTTAATTTTTTAATTTACCTGGAGCATATTATATTCCAGATGCTTCTTCTATTCTTTTACTTAGCGCATCTAGATGCCATTTCGATTCCATGATGTCCACCTCTAGCAAGGCCGGAACAACGAATTTAATTTCTCAAAAATAATCAGTAATTGTCCGCTACACTATAATTTCATCGAGCGATCGAACTGACGCTGGATAGAATAGAGATTAATTTGACGGCTAGTTTCCACAGATAATCAAGACATGAGAGAAGACAACTGATTTGCCCAAAATACAAAGAAAACTCTAAATAATATTGATTAATAGTAAAATTTGAATTTTTTTTTATGATGCCTATAAGCCGGACTCAAATAGCTGCAAAATTCGAAATTATAAAGATTTTTAAAAAAATGAAAAGATTTAAATTATTGTATGAGAAATTAATACCTAAATAAACAAGAATCCTATAAAAAATTTGGTCACAATCAAAATCAGAATCATTTCCAAACTTGAAACCAAATATTTACTAACAAAGCAAGAATGATCATAAATATATGATTTGAAAAAAAAAAAAAATAATATTACCCTTAGTCCAAGAAAGATATTAAGCTTTTCCTTTCATATTTGTACAAATTCATCTTCTTAAGGTAGTACTTCAATGTAATCAATGTACAATCTGGACCTAGATACCCCATATCAATTTGAGTTTGCATCATTCTCACCAGGTTAAAGAGAATTCATCATCGAGTTCTAAACTTTCTCGCCTCGATCTTTTGGATGTCCAATTGACCAATATTTCTCTCCCTTTGTTGTATCGTCCCAATGATCACGAAAAAATTAAAATTGACTTGATCGGCTTGAAATAAAGTAATATGGATCATCTTATACTCCAAAATTAAGTTTCTTTCCCATATCTCAAATCCAAAAAAGATATTTTGCATAGGAGAATTCGAATAAAAAATCCTCAACTCCAAGAAAATTAGCAAAGTTAATTGTCTCATAAGTAGTTTCACAATCTTCAAATTTCAAAACTTCGCCACCATTTTCTTTTTCCAAACTTTCTATGTTTTCAATAAAAATAGTTATCTCATCCACTAGGTTATCTTCATTAGAATAGGTATTGTAGATTGGTATAGAGTTCCACCCTATGGAAGAATGTCCATCCTCAAACTCTTCTTCCTTAGAGTAGTAAATCCACTCAACCTCTTGCAATAAATCAACGAAACCTTCAGCTTGAAGAGTACCAAAAAGTTTTGGTAAATCAACTCTAAAACCGAGGTCCCCATAATGCTCCTCCCTACCATTGTACTCCTAAAGTAGAGCACACTTGTGATACGAGTTCTCAAAACTAGAATCGGAATCGTGATCTTCCATCTCACGATCACTGATATCCCGCGTTGTTAGACGCTAGGTTAACTCTGCAACCTGTCTCTGCAAATCTTGAATGCTACGATCATGGTGCGGGACTTCCTCGTTCAGAACCTGCCCACGACGACCATGACCATGATCACCAACCATGGAAATTGATGAGATATAACCCCAAGAAAGATATTTAAGTTTTGATGCCAATTGACGCCTGACAGAATAGAGATTATTTTGTAGGCTAGTTCCAACAGATAATTCACAGGAAAGAAAACAAGAGAATTGCCCAAAAACACAGAGAGAATGCCTGTGCCCAAAATTATCAAAATTCAAGAATTCTAAAGATTTTTATAAAAATGAAAAAATCTAAATTATTGTATAAGAAATTAATATATAAATAAACAAGAATCCTACCAAAAATTTGGTCAAAATTAAAATCGGAATAATTTCCAAACGTTAAACCAAATATTTACTAATAAAGCAAGAATGATCATAAATATATGATTTGAAGGAAAAAAACTAATATTACCCTTAGTCCAATGAATATATTAAGCTTTTCCTTCTATTTTTGTATAGATTCATCTTCTTGAAGTAGTATTTCAATGCAATCAATGTAGAATCTAGACCTAGATACCCCATATCAATTTGGATTTGCATCACAAATTCATCATGTTAATAACTCTGATCATTGTAATCTAGGGAAAAAGGCATCTCCTAACTAGTAGTACAGAAGTATTTTGGGCTTGTAATCGAATCCAGGGAAGGAAAGGAAAGTCTAGGCCAAGGTCTCCCTAAGGCAAGTTCTGCCCAGTAGTAAGTATGTTATAAAATTCTCTTTTAGTATTTAAATGCATTTTGATTGACATTGTTAAAACATGCATGTTAGAATGGCACCCCGTGGAAGACAATCACACGCACTCGACTCTGAGAATAATATTGTACAAGATGAGAATTTTGAAGTACTCGTTGTTGCAGCGATACGTTTCTTTCAAAGGATGGTCAACGGTGAGATGGTGGTAGGTAGAACCCTATAGGTAGGATGCACATTAGAACAGTTCTCCCGCTAGCACCCCTTACTTTTGACGATAGATCAAATGCCATGGATGCGGAGAGCTAGATCGAAAGATTGGAGCAGATCTTTGAGGCACTTTATTGCATGGACAATCAAAAGGTGATTTATGCTGCTTTCAACTTAACAGACGCGGCAAACAAGTGGTAGAAGTCAACACATACACTCTTATAGATGAAAGTCACTCGGGAGTGTTTTAAGAAGACATTTTTGCAGCATTTTTTTTTCCTAAGACTCTTTGTGAGTCTAGGGCCCATCAGTTTACTGATCTTACCCAAGGAATGATGACGGTAGACCAATACGCCACCAAATTCATGGAATTGTCCCGTTTCGCCCATTACTTAATTCCAGATGAGTAAAAGAAAGCTGAAAAATTCGAGCATGGTCTAGATCGCAGGATTAGGGAGCGTGTATGTACTCTTAAGATTCGATGTTTCACGGAGTTGGTCACTCGAGCTACCATTGTTGAAGAAGACATTCAAGAAAGTATCAACTACAATAATCAAAGGAAGCGACAATTGCAGCACCAACTCCAACCAGCATCACATAGGAATAAGAGGCCTTTTCAGGATAATGGACAACGACCACGACAGGGAGAGACAAGATGGCTCCTCATGTGTGAGAAGTGTGGTAAGAGGCATGCAGGGAAATGTTTGATGGGGACCGGAACATGTTTCAAGTGTGGGAAGGAAGGACATCATATTCGAGACTATCTTGGGAATGACATAGTTACTACTCAAGCTACAAGAGACGGATAGAGGAATATGGCTCTAGCTAGCGCTTCCTCCCTGGCACAGTTGCGTTACACCGACGTGCTCGCCAATGAGGACACAGGTAACTATTTTCCTAAACTAGAAATATTAATTATTGCCGGAATATTAGGATAGGTTGTAGTATTCATGATGACTATTGAAAATATTTCATGTGCTATAGGTAATGCGATTTTATCTCATAACATGAATTATAGGAATTAGGATCTGAACTTTGGAGAGTCTTGGGTTACGATTTATTTGCAGTTACTATTTCACGTGGAGAGTTTTATTATTCTACGTGGAGAATTTATTTATATTTATGTGGAGTTAAGATAATCATCTTGTCAAATTATTTTAGGGTTGTAATCAAATCCATTATCGAGGTTCACAATTTTAGGAGAATGTGGAGAATAAGTACGTTGGTTGTTAAGATCTAGCAAATTTTGAGGACGAAATTTTTATAAGGAGAGGAGTTTGTAACTACCCGATCCTATATTATAAGGGATAAATTATGGATAATTTTATTAGGCTCAATAAATGAGTTAATGCCTATAAAAGAGTTTATTGGATAAGTTATATTTATTTGAACCTAGAGTTAAGGCTCCATTATTTTTTTTTAAACTCCAAGCTCGTGAGTGTTAGACTCCATTATTTGAACCATCACTAGGGTTTTCCTCCAAACCAAATCCAGGTTGCAGGAGCCAAATCCAGCTCTTCATGTCACCCACAGCACAACAGTGCCATGAAAAGACCTAAAGCCACTTTGTCGTAGGACTGTTGCAAGCCAACAATGATGGAACCACCCAAACCAGACTTAGTCCACCGTAAGCTATGGACAACCCCATACGACAAGCCCAAGTTTTACCGCCCGAGAACAGAGCAACAATGAAGCCCAGCCGTGCCCTCTTCCTCCAAGCCTACAACCTCCCCACACTCAAACACCACCTTACCGAGACTACAACTCTTGAGCCACCAATGAAACCACCGCATCCTTTCTTCCCTTTGGCAAGCGAGAAACCAAACGAGGAAGCCACACCCCAACGCCAATTGTGAATCACCGTGCAGACTTCGTGACCCAACCTGTGAGCTTCGTCATTGCAAACTTCTCTTGCCCAGTCTTGAGCCGTTGTGAAGCACCACCACGCCCCCCCAACTTCCAACAGCTGCTCATCCCCACCAGAAGATCACGACCAAAGCCCCACTGCCACTATCTCTTGAGTAAGCTCAGTCCCGTATAGAATTTATATACCGTGTAACGTGAAATATTATGAAGTGTGTTAAGGTAAATTACAAGAGTACCCTATTCAATTAGTGTTAACATAAGGGTTTATTTATTAGGGCTGTGCATCCGGATCCGGATCTAGATATCCTGGAACATTTGAATCTGGATCTGGCTTTTTAAAACTGGGCAAATATCCGCTTTAATACTGTTTTTCTAAATTATTTTTTTAACACTTTGTAAATGGTTTTTTTAATCACTTTCAGAAATTCTTTTGGCACTTTTTGAAAGGCTTACTAAAAAAAAAAAAATTTGAACACTTTAGAAGCCTTTTAAAAAAAAAAAAAATATATATTTTACACTTTTTAAAGGGTTTTTTTTAATAGGATATTATATTTATTAATTTTTAGAGGCATTTTTTATATAATGAACATCTTTATAGTCATTTTAAACTCTTTATTGACCATTCAACTTTTTATAAAACAAACTAATTAATAATAAACATCAACACACACGATTCACTGCATATTACATTGTTGTTTACATCACAATGCAAAACATCAATTTACAAATAAAGTAAATAATAATAAATCAAAACAATACCAAGATGTAGCACTCAATGCTATGACTATCTGCCTCCAATATAAACAAAGATAGAAATATTTGTATCTCTTAATATTTCCAAAGAGTCATACTGCTGCTGCTGCTCATCTTTTTCATTGTCTCCATCCAAATTGGTCAATGGTGCCAAAACTATTCTGAAAACAGATTTAGTAAATGATAAAGTACTAAAAATCGATAAAGATAAAAGTACTACAAACAAATTTAGAAACAAATGCTTGACCCAGCTGTGGATATGAAGAACTAGGGAAATAGTTGCATCACAATAAGCTTGGCTATTCTGTCCTTTTTAATCTAGCAAAGATAAAGCACTTCAGCACATATTCAAACATATTAGTCGATGGAAAAAGAATATATTGATGCTCAATTTATGATCATCAGCTTGACAAATAATTACCAGCATGCAGATATATTCATAGAACATATGTTTTAGTAGCTTGACAAAACTACTAAAACTCTCAGTAACAAGCTAGATATATATACTGCTCATTAAACAAAAATACAACAAGAAACATAAAGAACATAGAATTTTAAATAGTTACAAAATGCAAGTTAAAAAGCAAGATAACATATATAACATCTTGTACTTTAGCCTTTAAACAAAGTAAAACATTTAGTAATACATCTTCTACTTCAAACAAAGCATTATTGAAATACAATCTCATGGACACAACATCCCTTCTATAGATTAGGTTCATGACCATTTTCTAACATCAAGCTGCTAGGGTAAAAAGTTTATGCCCTCTTTCAGTCAAAAGCATATATATAGTTTATTCACACACACAAACACAAAAATCTAGATTTGGGCAAACTGCGTCTGGATTTAAACACAAAAACTCATATATGGGCAGATTGCATCTAGATTTAAACACAAAACTCAGATCTGTGCAAATTCCATCTAGATTCAAACACACACAAAAACCCATATTTCATTTAGAACCATAAAATATTATTGAGGAATAGAGAGGACATAACAAACACAGATACATATCTAGACCCAAAGGAAGGAAAAAAAAACATAGATAAGTCGACAGATTTGAGATCGAACAAATACGGGTACCATAAAAACACAAAAATAGATCTAGCCAAAGTGGTAAACAACCAACGAGAGGGGAGAGTGAAATATAAACTGAGAAAGCATCTGAGCATTATTTTTCAGAAGCAAAAAAGTACACACAGTTTTACAAAATTTATAGTGTTGTGAGTATGTAGATCTACAAACACATTTTGCAGGAAGATTTTAAAAATAAAGAAGCTCAAAAAGTAGATCTACAAACGCAGAATCTTAGATCTACAAACACAAACTTAGATCTACAACCTTAGAGAGAGAGAGAGAGAGAGAGAGAGAGAGAGAGCTCACAGAGAAATTGATATAGATGGGCTTTAGATGAAGTGCGTACAAACCCTAAGAGAGACACAAGGATTGTGTGTCTGTTGCAATTTTAAGCTAGTTAAAAAAAAAGAAACAAAGCAGAGTGAATGAATGAGAGAGAGAGAGAGAATCAAGAAGTGAGACTCTGAGAGAGGAAATGAAAAAGTGACTACTTTTTTACTTTTGCTTTGGGGAAGGGAATGTATGGGTTACTAACTTTTGAATTTTGAGTTACCTTTATTTAACTTGCGGTTTTAGCCTATTTATTAAGAGCGGTGCTACTCTGCTGCCTGAGTAGCACCGCTCAAGTGGACCATTAGTTTATTTTCAACTGTTTTTTTTTCTTCAATTTTTCTTCTCACATTTTTAATATATTTAAAAAATAAAAAATATATCAAGATATTTAAAATCATTTTCTTAATCATTAAGTAAAAAAAAAATTTTAAAATGGCAAGTGGAACACTTGAGCGGTACATTTCGGACGTCAAAGTAGTGTTTCTCATTTGTTAAAGCCGATTACAGATAATGCTGGTTAAATATTGGATCTGTAATTGATCCGGGCGGATATAATAACTTTTATATCTGCCCGGATCATCTAGATTGATATAATAATTTTTATATTCGCGTGGATCATCCGGATTTCTGTATTTTGATCCAGTCCGGATGCACATCCTTACTATTTATTAGTGTATTGATGAGTTCCTATAGTAAACACCAAGAGAAAATAGATGTTGGATGACAAAAAGTTTTTGAGTATTATTTCTAAGTGACATGTCGATGACGGAAGCCGGGATAAATAAGATACTTGGGCTTGATAGTATTTTTTTCAAGTTAATCATCTCATAAATTGAGAAATTATGTAAAAGGTAGGGTAATTGGAGATGGGTGATATTTTAGAGTTTTGGTTATTTTAGGTAAATATGGATTTTATTTCAGACTTTAAATACAAAATATGTGATAAAGTAGAGATTTACATAAATTAGCATATTTTATATGTAATTAGTTGCACCTCGAATACCGCTACGAGGTAAGTAACATGATTATACCCTTACACGTTGTACGGTAAATAGCTTGTTTCCTTTCATAAAAATGTTATACATGTATACCCTTCATTGGAAGTCCTTTTTTACGTACCTCAATCATGATTTTATGTGAAGATTTATGTATTAAAATATTTATGAAAGTCATGATTTTATTTGAAAGTTTATGAAAATTCATGATTGTATGTGATAATTTATACATTAAAATAGCTATGGAAAGTCATGCATGATTTTATGTGAGAGTTATGCATAAAATTATTTATGAAAAATCATGATTTTATGTGAGTATTATGTATTAAAATATTTATGAAAAGTCATGAATTTATGTGAGGTGTCATATCTCACGACATGTTATGAAGGAATGTGATTTCTTTAGAAATCTATGATATGACAAGTATGCAAGTATGATTATGATGAAATATAAATGATACGATATGTAACGGCCTATGCTATATTATGAAGATGGTATCTATGTTATGGGCATATTGCATTGCTAGGTCATACATGTTGGTAGTGCACCCATTATGTCTTCCTTATGTATGGATTCCACAACCCGCAACCACGGGCGGAATCAGAATCAACTTAGATTCGCTAACCCTAACTCACGGGAGTCAACAGTGGGTATTGGCTAATGATAAGTGAGAGATAAGTTCATGTTCATGCTATTTATGTATGTATTTATGAGTATGCATATTTTTCAAGAAAATTCTATGTTTATTATATTTACTGTATGATGTGTTACTTATTGAGTATTTAACTCATTTTTTTTTGTATGTTTTTAAACTACCATAGGTGAGGACTTTTATGAGGATGGGACAACATGATAGTACTTGACCCAGGGAGGCGAGGCAGAGGCCTTGACAGATTATGCTATGATTAGTTTTATGATTTTAGTTTGATAATTTATTTTGATAAACACATCAGACTTCAATATTTTTTTAAAGAAGTGCTTCTGCAGACTCTATTTTAGATTTTAAGTATTTAATAAAGTTTATTTTGTTTATGGAATCTTTCACATCTGGCGTGTCAAATTTAGTAGCACACTAGCTACCTAAAAATTCTAAAAATTTTTTTATTGGGGAGAAGGGTGTTACAAAGTCACTTCCAAAATGAAAATCAGAAGAATTTGGAAGTAAATTGCTTCCATTCTGACAAACAAGGATGTTATAAAAGTGAATGTCTTTTTTTTTTTTAAAAGAAACGACAGGACTCTGGTTCTAGAGAGAATTTTGAGGCTATGATCTTTGAGACCAAAAGTTCTAGAGAGAAACATGGTGACCATTGGACAAAGTCCAATCTTTGTGTCACTTGGTAATAGGAACAATAAATATCTGTTTGGATCAGATTACAGGAAAATGAAAAGTTGTAACTTTTCATTTTCATGCTATGACCATCTATAAATAGATCTATTGACCTATGAATTTAATAATGAGAGAAGACAATTTTGAATTCTCTCTTTCCAAAAGCTTTCATTTATTCTAATCTCTTGGTTGAGTAGTAAAATTTGAGGGTATTTGGGTCTAGTTTCGTGTGTGCATAACGTAGTTAGACAAACAGACTTGTTTTGGACTTCATTGTATCTTGGAGGTAAATTTGCTTGTAACCCGTGTGCGTACCGTTATTGGTGGGGGTGAATATTGTTTTAAGGAAAGTGATATTGTAATGCGCCTTGAAACAAACTTTTCTCTCACTATTTTTTGTTTTGCAACCCCTTTGCACCAACAATCAATTTTAATAACAGAGTTTATAGTGGGTTTCTTTAAAATTATAACATCGAAATTAACTTTTTGGTGAAAGATTTCAAGTTGAATTGAGTTTCAAAAAAGCCTTTTAACTATTGCAACTATTTGATTAGTGAATTCATCAAGAGAAGCCGAATTCTGCAAAAATAAATTTACAAACTGATATGGTTTGAAAATCAGTGAATTCATCTAGAGAGAATTTTGAGGCTATGATCTCTGAGACTAACACTTTTGAAGGAGATAACTTCTGGTAGATTGACTCAGGAGCAAAAAGGCATGTCTGTAAAGAAAAGAGTTTGTTCAATAGGTACGAGCCAATGGAAGATGGTCATGTTCTTTACATGGGGAACTCATCCACTTCCGTAGTTAAAGGCAATGAGACAATAAAAATGGAGTTTACTCTCGAAAAAGTTCTTTCTTTCAAAGACATGTATGTAATACCCTGCTCATTTCTTTCTTTTGACATAAACAATTATGTCTAATGCGACAACCCGCTCCTTCTCTCTGGCGACTACGAGCTCCGTTATGCGTGCCAGACCCCGATGACGTGTTTTTAAAGATACTATGTGATTTATAAAGCTTGCTTGTGTTTTAAAGTTATGTGTATTTTAAATGGAAGATTTCCATCATTATTTAATTAAGTAATATTTTAAATAACTCAATTATAATATCTTTGAAGAGCTCCAAAAATATTATAATTGTGGGGGAATCATTTTATATAAATGATTCTAGTTATTTAAAATATTACGTGAATTAAATTATGATGAAATCTTCTAATTAATTTAATGGTTTTATTCTTTTAAATATATTAAGTAAGACTTCATCATTTTATTAATGATGAAGGAATATTATTTTAAATAATATTCTATCTTAATTCATTTCAATGCTTTTAATTAAACTAGTGTTTATGCATTTTCAAATCAGTATTTAAGAGTCATCGTTAGATCATTTTGTAGACCCCCAGACGATGAGTTTTAAGATAAAACCCCCAGCCCTCTCTTTTCTCCCTCACTTTTCCCCAGCCTTCTCTCTTTCCTCCCTCTCCTTCAGCGTATGTCGTACGCAGCTCTCCCCATGCCCGATCTGCTTCATGCCCTAGCCCGGCGCAGCCATGTGCTGGTGAGCCTCACTGCCCCTTCCACCGGCACCACCTCACTTCGGCGAGTTCCCCTATACCAGCCTCTCACCCTCACGCTCCCTCTTCCTCTCTCTCGGTAGTGCACAACCCGAATGGGCTTAGTGTTCACTACACCGCTGTGCGCCGTCCTCTGGCACCACTACCTCCACGATAGCTCCTCCTCCCACCAGCCATCATTCTCCAACAAGCTCGGCCTCCATCTCCCCGCCGTCTGCTCCCACGAAGTCCACCTATTTGCACGGTATTCTCCATCTCCACCACCGTACGCCGCCACCCACGGTGTGTCATCACCACCGGGACCTCCCGTAGCCACCGACCACCTCCCACAGCCATTCCCCATGTCCAGGCGAGCCACCATGCATGCTCACCTTCCTTCACTCTCCCACGGACGCCCACTCCCCCTTAGACTAGATCCATCGCCGTATGCCGCCACCCACGGCGTGTGACCACCCTCTCCGGCATCCTCGAGCCACCATCGACCTATCTCGACCACCCATGGCCTTGATCTGCCACCCATGCTCCTCCACTTTCCCTCACTCTCTCACGAAACCTCTCTTTCTCACACACGGGTTGCTCCTCTTTCCACCACCGTGGACCACCATACCACCACCACCGAGCCTCCACGACTCCACCAGCAGTCTCCCTCAGCCTAGCCTTAGGCCCAAACCACCACGTTATGTGGTGGGCAGCCCTATGCGTGATGGACAGCCACTACGCGTGGCTGACCGCCACTGTACATGGCCAGATCTATCGTGATACGCCCTTGCCGCCATCATAAGGCCACCATGAGCCATTCCAAGACCACACCTAGCTATCCAAACACCTAAACAGTCACCATACATGGTGTAACCGCCATGTCCGACCTTTCTGGCGTCTTCGACTGTGATGGTTAGAGAGCAACACATGGGTTATCCCGTCGACGGTATAACTCTTTATCCCTCGCTATTTATGTTAGACGTTAATTGGTTGGTTAGGTTGTGGACTGTGCTGTTAGTGTTGTGGAGTTGCTATGTAGTAAGGTGTTGTGATGTGTTGTGACGTGAAGTGTTGGGCATAGTTGGGATGTGTGCTGTGTATTATTGTGGACTATGCTGTGAAGTGTGGTTGTGGCTTATGTGTTGTGGGAGTGATGTGGCCTGTAGTCAGAGGTGACGAGTGTCGCTATGTAGTTGGCCTATGACTGGGAATAAGTGCGAAGTGGCTAGAAAGTATTAGAGCAGTGCAGCGGAAGCATGACTGGGCATCATCACGAAGTGACATGGCCAATCAAGGAATTGTACGGTGATGAGTTAGGATGTATGTGAGGTGACGTGACATGGTCACGGTGTAGCTTGGGAATAGTCTCGAGTTATATGGCGTGACGTAAGGTGTAGTTATGAATGGAGTCTTATCGTGCTAAGTGTTGGAATGAACTGTCTAAAGGGACAGGTAGCACTAAGAGTCGTGCTAGCCGGGTAAGAAAAGGTTGGTAACGGAGTATGGCGCTTGTCCATACGAGCCTGTGACCAATGTATTATATGTTGGTCTTAGGTGATAAATGGGTAAGGTACGTGTGTGTTCTGGTTAGACACACGTGCCGGACGAATTTACCATATATAATGGGTAATCTGTCTTAAGTATGGTTACACAGTGCTTAAGTCTCGGAGTGGCTTAGAGCTGTGTAGCGTGTATGGATGGTCATGAGGATTAGAGTGAGCTAAGATACATGAAGGTAATGACGAGTGTACTGTCTAAGAATGTGATGCGTGACTTAGTCGGTCTAAGTCATGTGTTGAAATGTGGTTAATGAGAAGAATGAGGCAAATGTCTTAGTATCTTAATCCTAAGGTGAATCATAGGTTCACCCTAGTGAGTAAACACTCGAAGTAGAACGTTAAGGTTGAAAGAGATAGTGACCGTAAATGGGTTTCCAAAGGTTTTATCATAATAAAGGACACGTAAGAGCACAAGATAGAAGGAGAGTGATCTAAGTAAAGCGTAGCTCTATTTCTAGTTCAGTTGCTTATGCACTAGATAGCGAATGGCGTTAAGGTTATGTGTATGCATGTAGGTTGCCATCTGACATGCGCATGAATGGATTGCATGACATGAAAGTAGCATGGAGTCCAGGTAAGTATTATGTTCATACATTTTTAGAGTTTTCTAAAAGATAAGAAAAAGAAAACGAAATGCTCTCTCTTTTGAAAATGAAGAAAAGAAATGCTCTTTCTTTTGAAAATGTAAACGTTTTATGAAAAGCATGATAAGCATGAATAACATTTTTAAAGTATAAGTATGTACGACCCTATTTGGTAGCCCCTGTTCACACACCACAAAGTATTAATTGTATGCATATGAATGGATGACTATACGCAGTATCTATTGTACGTATTTTCAACGAAAAGACATGGCATGAAAGATGTTTTCTCACGAAAGGAATTTTTTCTCATGAAATGACATTTTCTCATGAAAGCTTGAAATGAATGAAAAGAAAAGAAAAGAACGAATGCTCATGCTCATGCAAATGAACGAATGAAAGCTCCAGCTCTTTTGAGCTGCCATGAATGAATGAATGAATAAAAAGTAAAGAAAGGCATGAGGCATGAATGAATGATTGAAGCTACGTAACGGCCATATGAATGAAAGGGGTACCCAATGAATGAATGGGCAGATGGCAATGTCGGGTAGTAGTATCTGGTAGTGCACCCAGTGCTGCACCCTGATGGAATGGGATTCCAACCCGTGGCGACGGGTGAATCCATTGGCCATAGGGTCTCTAACCGTAGCACGCGGGGCGTAATAGTGTGCACTGGCCTATGAAAGTGAAAAGAAAAGTGTATATGAATGCATCGCATTCTTCAAGAAATGAAGGCACTGATGGGAGAAACGTTTTACGAAAAGAAAGTCATGTTTAAAGAAGAAAAATCCCATCCAGTGACGTTTACAAATGAAAGCATGTATGCATGTACGTATAATATGTATGGAATGATAAGTGCATGACTGAAAACCTATGTTGCTATAATTTAACCGTATGAAGTAATGCTTACTGAGTATTCGACTCATTTTAGTTTTTATTTGTGCCCCTCCCCCCACAAGAAGCTAAATGAGCAATACGCGTTAGGACGGACAAGGCCAAAGGGGAAGAGCACATATATCTAGGCATGAAAGCCTTAACTGTGTAAAAGGCCTTTTTGTTTTAAGATTAATGTTTTCCACTGTAAACCTATTTTATTATAAAAGCACATTTTATTTTATAACGTAGAGTCTTTCACCCTGGGAAGGGAAGTAAAATGTTTTAAATCGAACGGTAATTCCGGTTGTCTTTTTTAAAATATTTCGTAAAAACACCCACCACAAGGACGGGCGTTACAATGTATTATGTACCAAAAGTTAGAAAGAATATTGTATCTGGTAATCTTTTGAATAAGTATGTGTTTAAATTGGTTTTTGAGTCAGATAAATTTGTACTGACCAAAAACGCTAATTTTGTGGGGAAGGGATATTTGAGTGAAGACATGTTCAAACTTGATATTAATAATTAAGTTAATGTTTTACTTAATTTATGTTATGTAGAACACATTAATGCTAGATGCCTAGAAATGATATGATTTAATTTATGAATATGCATGCAAACAAATAAAAAAAATGTGACTTCTTTATATGATTTTTCTATATATTGCTATGGTTATATAATGCATTTAAAGGATCAAGTTATTTCGATAGTTGTACAAAATATTTTATGGTATTTGAGAAATATCAAGGATTAGAGAATTGAGTACAACGGATTTCCTTCGGTTATAGAAGGAGGTTTCCTTCGGTTGTGGAAGGAATATAAATGCCAGTTGGGAACTAAGTATGATGATCACAAATCAACTAGTGGGTGAATATTTACCCTTGGTGGAGGAGTAATCTCCTGACATCAAAGAAGCAAGCATGCATAACTTACTCAACCATGATGACCGAGTTTATAGTATTGGTTTCTTGAAGCAAAGAGACAAAATGGCATATTGATAGAGATCTCAGATTTGGCGAAAATCAATGCCACCAATATTTTTGCATTGTGACAGTTAGAAAATATTGTTGCGGGCCTAAGCCATATATATAATGGCAAGTCTAGACATATTAAGGCAATTACTCACAGATGGAGTAATTACAATTGATTTTATGAGATATTGCCAGAATTGGCATATTCATTAACTAAAGAACTTGCAAGAGAATTGATGTGGGACATCAAAGGGATGAGTTTAAAGCCAAAACAATAAAATCACCGATAATGGAAACTCAACTCAACTCTTGAACATATCATGACTTGAGTTCAATGAGTAAAGTACATTATATGTTAGTAGTTCGCAAGCACTATGATATTAAAATTAGCTTTCAAACTAATTTACCATTTCAAGTGTAATAGGTGTGTCAATACATTTACCTGTTGCCTTTACTAATGTTTTTCTAATGTGAATAAATGGATGATGGACAAGTGGCAAAATCTGGACCCTTGAAGTTAATAAGGCTGAGTTGCTTGATCACGTGAAAGGCTCGTGACTACATCTGAGGAATCAAGTGTTGAAGCCCCTGGATCACTACATGTGTTGTCATCTCTTTTATCATAATATATATATATATATATATATTTATATATCTATATATATTCATAGCTATTCGATATGTAAATCCTAATTCATTCATTTTGTACATTCTGTGTTTTCTTAGAGGTTTTGAGAGAGTGAGAGCAGAAAAGGGGGGAAGTTGGGGTTTGCTCATTGAGGAAGAAATCTGTGCGATTTCTGGCTTGAGAGAGAGGGCTTTGTAAATCTAAGTTGTTTTGAGGCTTCTTTGTGAAGGATATTGGTCATCAATAAAGCTCTGAGGCCATTCCTGCCGTGGACGTAGACCATTAGAGTTGAACCACATATATCGGTTGTGTTCTTTCTTTATTTTCTTTACAGTTCTTATTTTTTTGATTCTTTGATACCTGCTTTACATTCTTGTTGATTTCTTGTTCAATGTTGTAATCTGGTTCATTTCGTAATCTTGTTGGTTTTCTGGCTGTGTTTGGTATGAAATCGAGGTTCTTGAGTTTCTATTTTCAACAAGAAACTTAAATTTTTTATAACCCCAAGGTTTGAAGTACTTGGTATTGTAATGAAAAGGAGAGACAGAGCAATAAGCTCTTAATAGACTTATAACATGGCTTTGTTAAAGTGTTTAGTTACAGGACATTTTCATTAAGTCTATTTATATGAGTGTCGGACGTGGTATCGCCTCCTACGCGAATTAGACTTTGTCTCTAGAGCGCTCATGAAACTAGGATATAGACACAAGACCAATCTATGTGTTGGCTTTTATGAACTACCCCAAGAGAAGAAACTTTATATGTGAGATATATCTGGCTAATCGTATAGAATCACTAGTTCAAAGCATGTCTACTATGCCATGCTGATTAGCTTTGATGTTTTTTCACTATGTCAAGGTTGAAGTCCGAAAGACACATTCATTTATGTATAAGCTCTCCTATTCTAACCAGATGAAAATAGTGGGAGATTGTTGGAAATATTTTTAAAATAATATATATATATATATTGTATTTATTATTAATAATATATTGGGATTTATTTTTGGAAGTTATGAATTATTTTGGAAAGAGAGAAATTAAGGAAAGTTTAAGCAATAGCTTATGGTTATAATAAATTGGGTCTTTATGTATAATACAAGCCATTCAATGACTTAGCGATATTGATGGTTTTGGTTTACCCAAGGGACAAAGGGTTCAAACCACACCCTTGACAAGAAAAGGTGTTTTAACCCTTTATTGAGAGGATGTCCCCTCCACACGAGCTGGGTGTCCAGTGATAGGCGCGCTGCAAGCAAAGGAAAATTTGAAGGAGCACATCTGCTGGGATTCGAACCGATACTAGCTGGTTGGTGTAGAAGCGTGGTGACCATTGGACTAAGTCCAATTGTTGTGTCACTTGGTAACTGGCACAATAAATATACCAGTTTGGATAAGATTACAAAAAAATAAAAAGTTATAACTTTCCATTTGCATGCTTTGACCATCTATAAATAGATCCTTTGGCCTATGAATTTAATAATGACAGAAGGCAATTTCGAAATTCTTTCTCTCCAAAAGCGTTCTTTTATTCAAAACAATTTATTAGGATTTGTTCATTCTGTAGAGAACGAGTTTCTAATCTCTTGGTTGAATAATAAAATATGAGGATAGTTGGGTCTAGTTTCGTGTGTGCATAACATAGTTAGATAAACAGATTTGTTCTGGACTTCATTATATCTTGGAATCAAATTCGCTTGTAGCCCATATGCATACCGTTATTAGTGGAGGTGAATATTGTCTTAAAGAAAGTGATATTGTAACTCGCCTGGAAGTAAGCTTTTCTCTCACTATTTTTTGTTTTGCAGCCCCTTTGCACCAACAATCAATTTTAATAATAGAGTTTAGAGTAGGTTTCTTTAAAATTAGAACATCGAAATTAATTATTTAGTGAAAGATTTCAAGCTGAATTGAGTTAAAAAAATGCCTTTTAACTATTGCAATTATTTGATGTTTGAATTCATCAAGAGAAGCCGAATTTTACAAAAGTAAATTTATAAATTAATGTGGTTTAACGTGATATATATATGTCAGATGTTAAAATTAGTCTTACTATAAAATAGATATAATGAATCACATCATAAAGCCATGTCAGTTAATAAATTTATTTTTATAAAATCTATTTGTGGTTATAGTAAGAATATGCTGATTCGCCTTATAAGTTGAATCGGAAGTAATAATTTTCCAAGGATATATGTCAAATATGATGGTTGAGGACTTGAATCAGCAACATAATAAAATATTCAGAAGGTACTGGTGTAAAAAGTAAAAATGGCATCGCGCTGCTTTTCTCTCCGTTTTTCTCGTTTCGATTTTCTTCTAAGATAATCATAAAACTTCACCACTTTCTTGCATGTCCCTGCATTACATGATTTTATTGTTTTGGTCGTGATTAATTGGCATGGCGGCCAACACTGAAAACGTTCTGAAGGAGTTTATCAGCCTTACACCACAATTTTTCTCCTCCTGATCAGCATGAGGAATGTGGTATAGGCCGTAAAATTTTTCAGATCCAAAAATCACACGGAATGGAAAGTTCTTCTCTGCACACACATTAATGACGTATAGCCCAAATTCAAAGGTCGCAGCTTATATATCGAATCTAATTTAATTCTTTTCCTGCTGTAATGTGCAGCCTTTGAATACTTTTTACAAAAAGAAAAAGAAAAAGGAAGGGCTGGTATTAAAAAAATATTTCCTTTATGAGAATCCTAAATTTATCTATTTTTTTAAAAAAATATGCGAGAATTATATATTTGAAAATTACAAATATCATTTTTATTAATTAATTGCTAACATACAAGAGACGGATCGTTAACATGCATGTGAGATATTAGATTTTCCCTTTGGTTTGGTTTTCAAAGTAAAATATTGGGTCAAATCTGATTACAATTTACGACTCTTCCCATTCTCCTGATCATAATCCTTGCTAATGCCCTATATAAAGCTTCTACTTACCAACAAAGCTTTCTGCAAGAGAACTCTTCCCAGGAGCTTGCAATCACTATTAATCAAAGCAGCTTTGAGTTGTCTTGATTCGCAGCAAAATATGTCTGTCCCATCCTCGGTTGCTCTCTTACAAAATGCAGAATCAGATGCCATGATTCGCCGGACTGCAAATTTTGAACCAAGCATTTGGGGTGACCGTTTCATCAATAACATTCCCGAAGACCAGGTACATATAAGATATATGTGGTCGAAAATTAGCTTCATGAAAACCTTTTTTCTTTTTATTGACAAATCATGTACGTATAAGTATCATTCTTGTATAAACTGATTGATGTTAATGAATTTGTTTGGAGTTACCAACGTACCTCGCGTGAATAATATTCTGATTTTTGCAAAGTATTCCAATTTGTTGGTGCAGGTAATTACCCATGTTTCTAAAGTACGCGAAGTCGAAGAATTGATAGCAGAGGTGAGAAGGGAGTTGTTAGCCTCTGCAGATCAACCTTCCAAGCAGCTGAACATCATTGATGTACTACAGCGCTTAGGGGTGGCGTACCACTTCGAAAGGGACATCGGAGAAGCACTAGAACGTATTTATGCTTCTTCGGTTGCTAGTGATGACAATGATCTTTACAATGTTTCCCTTCATTTTCGACTGCTACGACAACAAGGATTTCGTGTTTCATGTGGTAATCATATTTTTCGTTTTAAAGAGAAATCTTTAGTTTATAAAAAATCTCACAAAATAAAACTACAAATTAAGTACATGACTTGCTATATATATATACATCAGATTACAAAACACATTTTAGTGTAAAGTATATATTATATAAAGTGTCTATATATATATGTACACAAGTTTGTGAGCTTTAGTACATATTTCATGTGAAGCTAGCTAGCTAGGCCGCTTCATTATTTTGGGTTTCTAAAGTGTACGTATGGAATATATATCTTCTGTCTCATAAATTTCCATTTAAGCAGATGTGTTTAACAAGTTCAAAGATGAAAAAGGTCAATTCAAGGCAAGCTTGAGTGCCAATATTCCAGGCTTGCTAGCCTTTGATGAAGCCACACATCTTAGGGTGCATGGAGAAGAGATCCTTGATGAGGCTTTTAGTTTCACCACCACTCAACTTGAGTCCGCGAAATCCAATTTGAGCAATCCTTTAGCATCACAGGTAACTCATGCACTAAAGCAATCCCTGCACAAGGGCATTCCAAGGCTAGAGTCCAGGCATTTCATTTCGCTCTACCAAGACGACACTTCCCATAACAAAGCTTTTCTAAAGCTTTCAATATTAGATTTCAATCTTGTGCAGTCATTGCACAAGCAAGAACTTGGTCATATCGCCAGGTATTGCCATGCATGACATTCATAGCACTATATATGTCAACTCATTTTTCGAGGTGCATGGCACTGATCAATGTCAATATATTTAATTAATCTGTAGGTGGTGGAAAGATTTAGACTTTGCAACGAAACTACCTTTTGCGAGAGACAGGGTTGTTGAGTGCTTTTTTTGGATTGTGGCAGTGTATTTTGAGCCCCAGTACTCGTTTGCAAGAAAAATACTAACCAAAGTTATTGCTCTGACATCCATCATAGATGATATCTATGATGTATATGGCACACTCGAAGAGATTGAGATCTTTATGGAAGCAATTGAAAGGTATGAAAGTAGTGATATCGAGTGGCTTTTTATTTTTCAAGATTTTGGTGTATGATTTCATGAGCCTAATAATTTCTTGGAATTATTAGGTGGAATATTAGGAGCATGAATACGTTACCAAAATACATGCAAATATGTTATAAGGCACTCTTGGACGTTTTCGAAGAAATTGAGCTGGAGCTGGCAAAACAAGGAAGATCATACCTTGTTTTTCATGCAAAAGAAGCCGTAAGATACAAGCATTAACTCAATTATTATACATTTATGCCTCCTACTTAATGCCATGCATCGTGTTTAATGTTATGTGAAATCCTTCGAGATATCTCAGATGAAAATTTTGGTCCGGGCATATTTCGATGAAGCCAAATCTTTTCATGCCAAGCACATCCCAACGCTGGAGGAATATATGCGAGTCGCACTAGTAACCTCTGGCTATCCCATGCTCACAATCATGTCATTTCTTGGCATGGGTGAGATAGGTACCGAGGAGACCCTTGCGTGGGCCTTTAGCGACCCGAAAATTATTACAGCTTCGTCAGTAATTGGTAGGCTCTCGGATGACATCAAGTCGCATAAGGTATGTGACCAATATAAATTACTCCGATAACGATCAAAATGTGAAATGATCAAAATATTTCTCCATGTTTTAAAGTAAATGGATGTTATTAGCTAGGTGTTTGATTTCTATGTGATCTCTTATTATCATACCAAATCTTTTTAATATGTTTGCCTTGGCCATTGAATGCTATATGAAGGAGTATGGTGTCTCGGAAGAAGTGGCATATGATGAACTCAGCAGGCAAGTTTCTGATGCATGGAAGGATATCAATGAGGATTGTATGAGGCCTACTGTTGTACTGATGGCTATCCTTATGCGTGCTCTCAACCTTTCACGAGCAATAGATGTCATATACAAGGACGGAGATGGATACACCCATGTGGGAAAATATTTGAAAGCTAAGATCGAATCACTCCTCCTATATCCAATGCCAATATGAGTACTATTGCTAGTTGTATTGGGGTGCTCTAAAGTTAGGTAGATCTTGCAGTGCTATATATATATATATATAAATATAATAAATGGCACCTAGCGCATCTAGGTGCCATTTCGATTCCATGATCTCCACCTCTAGCAAGGTCGTTGCAATGAATTTATTTTCTCCAAAATAATCACTAATCGTCCCCTAGCTACACTCATTGTAATCTGGGAAAAGAGCATCTCCTAACTAGCTAGTGGTATTTGGAGTCCAGAAGTATTTCTGTAGTTGAATCCAAATAGTACTTATCATTCCACTAAATGAAATATTATATATAGCTAGCTACTACCAAATTAAGCACGAGAGCATGAAATATTATATATAGCTAGCTACTACCAAATTAAGCCCGAGAGCAGGAATTAATTAAAATGCCATTATTCAAAGCTAGTTGTCATAAATACACACGATAAAAAAACTAATTAAATCAAAAGGCCATGTAAATCACAACAAACAATGGATTCCATTACCTTAATAATCCTCATTTCAAAAAAGCTTAATTAATCTACTGACGGAGAGGATAGTATACCACAATTCAAAGTCCCAATACACCTTATATACAAGCCTCACCAATCACAATCTGCATGCATTTAATGCATAATAATAATAAAAGACTTCCTCTTTACAAAGGAAGACAAGCTACTCTACATGCATACATGCAGGTGATATACCTCAATTCACCTTGCTTAATCACCATGCATATATTACTCATGATCCATTAATTAGTCACTTTTTATAAACGGCTTGCTAAATTGTTAATAGTACTAGATCACTTTCTCCTTGGCCTCGATCAGCGCTGCAACTATGTCTGCCTTTCTCGCTTAGTTTCAAATTAATTGGATCCTTCAAAGTCTAATGGTTAAATTTCGGGTGAGCAAAAACCGATGCAACCGGCCTCCATCGTCAGGAACCCGTGGAGAACCGGTTGGTGTGCAGTGAAAATTTGAAGGAACCAACGTTTAGTGGTTTCGTCTTGGTTTAAAGCTGAAGTACTGGACCGCTGAACTGGCGTCAATTTTGCGTCAATTTTGGCCAAAAATCGCACGGAAGGCGTTGGTTTTCACCCCTATTAAAAACCAACAACCCAGTTGCTAATTGAATAGGCCAAAAGGGCTAACTATTGCCTATTAATGCTAAATCAAATTTTCTGTACTTCAAATTAATCACATGTACTGTCACACACATATATATATATATTATTGGCCTGTCCAGCTTCCATGAGCCATTATTAATTCTCACCTTGATCTTCCTAGATAACTAGAGGGTCTAGAAAATGGAGATTATCAATGAATGCCTC
Organism: Cyclocarya paliurus; assembly: GCA_029856935.1. Lineage (NCBI taxonomy): Eukaryota > Viridiplantae > Streptophyta > Magnoliopsida > Fagales > Juglandaceae > Cyclocarya > Cyclocarya paliurus. The sequence continues at coordinate 2,676,042 of CM056948.1, forward strand.
ATGCTCGTAGTCATCCTGATCAATACATGACTTTTGATGAGTTAATTTTATAGCGCCCTCGACCCCCACGTGTGATTTGGAGGGAGTTGCAATGCTGAGGTGCTGATGGCATGGATCGCACACCCCAAGAGCAACATGAAATGAGTGTGTACAAGTATGCAACTTAAAAGTGTACAGTTATAAACGTAGCAGAAAATAATAAGGCTGTCCAAAAAATAAGTACCAGAAAATTTAAATACATTCCAAACATCCAGCTAAAAACAATTAAATAAGAATCCAATCAACTACAACAAGGATAAATCGGAGGTTATCACTCCTCAGGTGGGGTTGGTCCTCCATGCTCATAACCGTCTTTTGCATCAAAACAAAATCGCAGGTGGGAATACCACAATGAGATTTCATAATCTCATCAAATAAATCCACAAATCAACTACCAAGAAATACAAACAATGGAAATAGACAACCACACGCACATGACAGGCATAAAAAGATATTCCAAAAGTTTACTTTTCCTTTCCCATTCCCAGAAAAATTTACAGATAACCCACTCACAACCCCATTTTGTAATAGAAAATATTCATTTTGTTACAGCATGCACCATGGTTTCCCCTAGAGACCATCCACATACTATGGCTCCCTTTGTCATACCACGAGTAACGACCGTGCTTGTGACTTCATAACATACGATACCCAGTTCTGCGCTCAGCCCGTACATTACTAGACATCTTCTAGCTTTCGCCAGCAGAGAGGCCATAGAGTTGGCACAAGAGCATTACCATCTCGTCCGAACCCGTTGTTACCCAGTGACAAACCAGGGAATGTCACTCAGTTTTACACTCTCCCTAGTGACTAAAGGAGTTCTACCGAGATAATGCCCCATCTCAGCTAAGGGTCGTGATACGCACACACCCACAAAATTCCATTAGCCTTTTGACACCAAAAACAAATTTTTTTTGATTTCATAGCACAACCATAGAACATAGCACTTAATAAAATATGACAAGTAATAACAATTAAAATGCAAATGCACGACAAGCAGTTATTGGATGACATGGCAATAGGTACATTAAACCATGACAGAGCAACACCATTTCACAGATTCATAAATCACAACTACACGTGATTCCCAACACTTCACCGGCCCACAAATTCTAACACCAACAACAATATTATATCCCAACACTCCACAGGGCTTTCGGCCACTTAACCAACTACAACTAGACTACAACAAACACAGTTTAATAGTTTATTCCACGTTAGTATTTCAAGGGTCAACCTAGGGTTTTACTTACAACACGAAAGGGCATTTCCATAATCAAGCACACCGACTTAAAGTATCCCTCTCAAAGCGAGATAAAATTATGAGTGTGCACATGCACAGGTCGCTGCGCAGACGAGGAAAACGGTTAGTCAAATCTATATGTGGCCTAAATATGGTGGCAAATCTTATAGGACAAAGGATGGAGGAAGGGAATCTAGTGGCAAACGGTGGTGAGTAGGCAGTGGTGCATAACACTAAAGGAGAATCAAGACTTAGGTTGAGTGGACTGAGAGAGGAAAGGCTAAGTGGGAACTGGAAGGGGGTTGGAGCGATCTCTAGTGAGCTCCAAAAGACAGTGGATCATGGCGGCATGTGGCGGAATGCCAAGAAAAAATCTTCTAAGATGCACGGGATGGAAAAAAAAGAGGGGGAATGAGAGATCCGGGGGTTGAGGACGAGATTGAAAGGAAAGTGAGGGCTTAGTGATGGGTTTTCAAAGGGTGGATTCGTGGAAGCTAGCTTAGCTCAACGGCGATGTGACTTTTGGATGGTGAGATTTGGATGACAGGTCTTGGTGGTTTGATGTGAGGCAAGCTATAGGGGCTTGATGCATTATCATGAGAGGTAATGCTTACATGGTCGAAAGAAGCCATGCGCTACATGTGGTGAACTTAGCTTCAACTGGGGGTAGCAAACGGTGGTCAGATGGTGGGAGGGGATGCATGAATGACGCCGGCATGTGGAGCCGAGGTGATGGTGGTGGGGAGAGGTGTTGCAGGGCACGAGTGGCAGAAAGCTTCTACACTCTACGACCTTCTCTTAGTAGAATAATCTATGGGTCCCTTAAAATCATCAAAAAATAGGTTTTTATGAACTCCACAACTCCTGATTTTGTGTATATATGGCCTCGCAACTATAAAACAAACGTTAATTATATTAATGAGATCAAACCACTTTCTTTATTTTTTTAATAAGAAACAAATTAGGACAGCAAATCACTTGTGTTTTAGTGCATATAGAGTCTACAAAGAATTAGAATGCTCAGAACATAAACCATATGATATTGACCAGGCCATCGTGCATGATGCGATTTTAAATAAAAGATTCGTACGTGATCGCAGATATGTCTACTATTTGTGATGTTCTTCCGTACGTAGTCTCAAACTACAATTAATAACACAATACATATAAATATATATATATATATATATATATATATATATATATATATTTCCTTTGGTTTTATGCTACCTGCGGAAGGAAAAACCAGTTCAATTAATCCCCTACTTTGTTGAAACCAAATCATTTAACCAAGATTCCACACACACACACACTAATGGACGAGTATGTAATGAGTAATGCACTAAGAGATCAGAGATAGAGAGGGCTTGTTATTGTATATGAAGATAGAAATGTTGTAATCACAAAGAGATTCCACAAAAATAAGCCCATGCTTGATGTGTTACGTTAGATTATAAAACTTCTTTTATTATAAAGTAGATCTAAAATATCATATAAAACTATGTCAGCTCGTGAGTTTAGTTTTATAGAATCTCTTTGTAGTTATAACAATTCTCTTGTATATACCATCCTCGAACAGATGCAGCCCTAGTGAGTCGGCTCTCTGGACATCTTGGGCTCTTGTAATGACCCGGCCCAATAATTCTAAGGTCGGAATATTGATAATTTTATTAGGCCTAAATTATATTTAATGGGCCATGTTTTATAAGCCGACGAGCTATAAATTATTAAGATTGACTAGGAGTTTTAAGTAGGCGTAATAACTAGGTTAAATCCTATTTAATATTTATTGAACGACTTAGACTCTTTTTAGAATTTAAAATTGACCATTAGAGATTTATTTCAATTTAAAATATCACCTATCTAAGTTCCCTACACATTCTCAGTCACTCCCAATCCTACATTAAATAAACTACTAGAGTATGTTTTTAATTTCAAATATATTTGGATTACAATTCTAGAATCCTCTTCACATTAAAATTCCTAAACCCAACCCTTACCATCCTATAAATAGAGTCACATGCACTGTACGTGCACATATTTATTCAAGCCTACGCTTTTTGTTTTTAGCTCTCTTTTTACCTTCAGCATGCCATAGCCTCATCTCCCACATCATGAAATACGACAAGGTGACAATCATCTCTTCCTCCCTCTTAATCACAACCACCGTCATCCCTCTATCGAACCGTGATAGATTTTGTATTAAAATTTTAGGAAGCAACACTACAAGATAAGTAGCTTTATCATAAATTAAGATTAGTATACATTAGCTAGTTATATATTATTATTAAAGCCAATTCTTTGAAAACCAGTGTTTATGTACTATGCATGTCATAATATTTGCAAGCATGTCATTCATTATGTTTCATTCCTCATATTATAGTTATATATGTATTATGTATCTCACGTTGTATAAAACATGTAAGTTTTCATAAGGTTAAGTGTAAGATAAGCTCATAATAGTTAATCAGATGACCATTCAGATACATGGTACCTATGCAGACAGGGTGAATGTGCAAGCCATGGAGTCAAGCATGGTCCACCATAGTATTTTATCAGACCAGATCAGCGGTTTCCCTTGTGGCTACAGGATGTGGGACTGGTACACAATCTTGCACACATGGTTAAGTGTGTTGGCTAGTCAGACAAGTCAGTTAATCCAGTGCCAATGGCTATCCTTAAGTGCATTCTCAATCTTTCACGAGCAATAGATGTCATATACAAGTATGGAGATGGATACACCCATGTGGGGAAAAAAATGAAAGCTAAGGTTGAGTCACTACTGGTATATCTAGGGCCAATATGAGTATTCCTAGATGTATCGTGGTGCTCTAAAGCTAGGTGGATCATGGACTTTAAAATAGATCAAAATGAGTGAATAAGAGATAATTATATAAAGACTACTGTAGCTCTTAAAAAATGTCTTCATGATGATGTAGTTTAAAATATCCTACATATGCTAGGTTTCAATACCCTTAATTCTTTTAACTTACCTTGAGCATATTATACTAGTTACAATTGTATTTCAACTATATATATTCATTTTGAAGGTTGTTAAAGCAAGCTAGGTTTGTTTTTATTAATTAACTCCACCACTCATTTTGTGTATAGCCTCACAACTAAAGAAACAAACAATGCGAGCAAACCATTTCATTTTTTAATAAGCAGGGAGGACAGCAAACCGCTTGTGTTTCATTGCATACAGATCTAGGAAGAGGTTTGGATAGTAAGTTGAGATGAAAGTTGAAAGTTAAATTAAATATTGTTAGAATATTATTTTTTAATATTATTATTGTTTTAGAATTTGAAAAAGTAGAATTTCTTATTGTATTTTGTGTTAGAATTTGAGAAAGTTATAATGATTATATGAGATGAGTTAAAATATTTTTTGTATCCAAACCTTCCCTTAGTATACAAAAGCATTTGAGCGCTGAGAACCTAAACCATACGATATAGGCGGACTTGATGCGATTTTAATGAAAATATCATTTGTACATCTCAAAGATGTCTTTTGCTTTATTGGTAATGAAACTCTTACTACCCATCTACTACCCAAAGTCAAGTGACTTCCTTTTTTATTTTATTTCTTCTTCCTTTGTCTTGAATAGAGGTGTAGAATTTTGGGTTTGGACTAGAAAAATCAACCGAACCGGACTAAACCGAAAATTGGCTTGGTCGGTTTTGGTCCTCCATTTGGGGGATGGAATGAGTTTCAGTCCGATCTCGGGGTTTGTGATTTTTGGACCGTACCGGACTGGACCGAAACCAACTGAACTAAATTTATTTTTAAAAAATATATTATATATAATATTATTTTATTTAATAATTGTATAAGTTAATTTTATAATTTTCATCTAATCTATTACCATTGACCATATAAAATGTTAAATAATATATGCTATCAATTAATAATATATCATAAATCATATTGTACCAAAAATTTTCCCTCCTATTGGCCCGTATAGCAAGGCCATGAGGAATCTCTAGGCGAGTGAGTCAGATAGCCCGATCAAGCTCAACGACTCTCCTCTAAATGGAGTTAGTCGGCCTTTATAGAGTACTCGATCCATGAGTAAAACCTGCCCATGAAGCAATCCACGTGTGGGAAAAGTGGACGCTAGGCACAAATGAGACTTGCTGCCCTAACACCCCTTAGTGACACCCAACCCTCGAGAAGCTGTGCAGGTAAGTAGGTGAGAGATATAAGGAACCCTCAATCTCCTAACAGCAGGCATGCATGGGTTTAACAAGGAACGTCCGCAAGGTAAAATGAATCAGGGAGCCACGCCATATTAATGGTGCCACTCCTTGGACTCTACGTCGCATTAATGACGCCGCCCCAAGAGCCACGCTACATTAAAGGATTCTGACTAAATGAACAGTTGAAGTGGCATGAACTCCCTGAGGTGAGGTATGGGTTGTCCCCACCCAAAAACCTAGTATAAAAGTTTACTCCAGGTATGAAGAACTCTCTCTTATTCCTCTAAACTCTTGCATAAACTACTAAGAAGATATACTGATTTAAGTATCGGAGACTCCCCAACCTCCACAAGGCCCCCCATCTCTCTGTGTTTTCTTATGTGTGTAGGTGAAAGACCTAAGACTAAAGTTGCTGGAACCCGATCCAAAGGCATATGAAACACAACGTTAACACATGATAATTTATGTCATTATATGTAGATACATTCATACATACTCTACTATATACATTTAATTAAAGTAATTAGGTAATTTGTTTTTTAAATACCTAAGTTGCAAGAGCAAGTATAAATAATCTATGAACAATGAAATTATTTGATATTCATTAACCATATATGAAATATAGGGCATTATTAATAATTATACAAATTAAAGAGTATAGTTTAAGTTAGTAAGTAGTAACTATCAACATATATTACATAATAGGAACTAAGCAAGGTTTATCTTCGGAGAGTGGACGTAAGGTGATTTTGGCAATTTTTTCTTTCTATTTCTAGAACATCCGAATTTCTTGGGAATTCCTTATTCTGTTCGTTTGTTTGATTTTCTGATCATCTAGGGTTGGTTGGGATGGCGTCTTCCGCCCCTCCGATGGATTCACGTCAGTGAGAATTGCCATCCAGGCTGGTTCTGGGGCGCAATCTTATGCGCAAGCCATGAATAAGAAAGTGGAGACTCCTTCATTCAAACTTCCTATGAGATTTCCAGATGATATCAATGGTGAATTGAGATTTATTTTCTCAGAAACAGAGATGGTTAAGGCTGAGGAAGAGTTTCATTTTGCACTGGTTATGAAGTTCATGAGGAATCGACCATCTATTGATAAAATTCAGCTATCTGTAGTGAAAACTTGGAGCTTGACAGAAATCCCAACGATCAGTTTTATGGACGATAACCATGTGTTAATTCACATGAAAAACGAACGTGATTTTGTGCATGGTTGGGCAAGGGAAGGTAGAACTATGGAAGGCAATTATTTTCAGCTGTTCAAATGGACGAACGAGTTTAATGTGCACAAAGAATCTCCATTGGCTCCTCAATGGATTTTCTTATTGGGGTTACTGATGCATCTTTACCGAATAGATTTTCTGCAAATTTAAGCAATTCGTTTTAGTCATTATCTTGGAACCGATAATGTGACAATCAACTGTAAGAGATCCTCGAGGGCATGTATTTGTGTGGAAGCAGACCTGGCTATGGAGTTGGTGAAGGGATTTCCTCTTGTTTTATCTCTAAAACAATGTATTTGGCAAGATGCCAAATATGAAAGGATGGGATTTTTTTGCTCAAAATGTTGCTAGCAAGGACATACCTCGGTTATTTGCAGGGTGGGAAAGAAGCGAAGGGATGACGAAAAACATAAAGGAAAAAAGATATGGAATACAAAGTCTAATGATGGAGTATTGGAAATCAATACCAATATGGATAAAGGGGTAAATCAGGTGGATCAGGAAGTAGGTCCCAGTAACGTGCCAATGACGAAGATGGTCCAAGATATGTGCCTAGTGTTAACAAAAATTCCTGTGGCTCAAGACAATGGGAAACATGCAATGGAAAACTCTGATGTATCATAGAGGAGTTTGGGAAAAAATGTGAATGGTCAATAGAGAGTGATGAAGAGGAGTGTGAGGAAGTATGGTGTGATGATGATACTCAAGTTTCACATGGTGAACCTATGTCTCACGAGAAAGTGGATTGTGCGGATAGTCTTAATCAGATTGAAGATGGGAACCAAGGCTTGCATTAGGGGGAATTGGCTCTAGGTTATTCGTTAGAGAGGGAGGAAGGCGAAATTTTAGTGTTGAGGGCAAAGAAAAAATGTATGAGTCGGATATAGAGCAAAGATTGACAACTGAAAACGCCAAAACTGTAGAGGAAAAATCAGTGGGGAAATCCCAAGGGTTCACACCCGATCGCATAAATTGAATTTATGATTGATACAATATTTTTCTAGAATATTAGAGGGTTGGGCAGGTCTAGAGGCAGGTTGAAGAAGTTGATTAATAAGTTTAATGTTGATTTGTTTGCTATTTCAGAGCCTTTCGCAGCTAAGGAGCGTATGGCATTGCTGGGAAATTTCTTGTATTACCACCATTTTATCTCTAATGAAAATCAGGGTGGTAAATTGTGGTTTTTTTGGAATGATATAAATGCCTTTGAGGTGATTTCAATCACGACACAGATGGTTTGCGGGTGGTTCAACAAGGACGGCTAAAGGATTTTGGTGACTTTTGTTTATGCGAAATGTTCTTATGTTGAAAGAAGAGAGCATGGCGGCAACTGGAGGAAAGCCAAGTATCGGATTTTCCTTGGTTGGTCCTGGAAGATTTTAATGTAATTCGAATGGATGTGGAAAGAATTGGTAGAAATCCAAGACCCCTTTTATCTATGACGGAGTTTAATGATTGTTTACATCATTGTGGTCTATTTGCTTTCTTGAACACATGCCAACGTATGTCATGGTGTAATGGCCATGAAGGGGTGTCTCGTAGTTGGGCTAAACTTGATTGAGTTCTCATTAATAATGCTTTTTTCGACCTTTTTCATTCGGCTCATTTCATATATTTGAGTCAGAAATCCTCAGATCATTGTCCTATGGTGGTTTATATGGATACACCGTTCTCTTTGTATGGCCCTTCTCCGTTTCATTTCCTTAATATGTGGCCCTCGCATGATATGTTTTTTTTGTGTGTCAAAGATGCCTGGATTAGGAATGACTCGGCTTCGGGTCTCTTGAAACTTGCTATTCTTCTTAAGAGAACTAAAGTTGCTTTACATGCATGGAATAAAAATGTCTTTGGGAGAGTGGGAGAAAACCTACAAGCTCTCGAGGAAAGGATGGAATTCCTGGAAAATCAGTTGCAATCAAGCTTTTATGAACAGGTTGAAGCTAATTACTTGGCTACTAAGTTGGAGATCTAGGTGTGCAAAGATAGGGAAGCCACTCGTCTAGGACAAATGGCAAAAAAAAAAAAAAAAAGGTTAACAGAGGGGGATCAAAACACTAAATTCTTCTATTCGGTTATCAATCAAAGGCGTAAAAAGGGTCGTCTGGACCGAATGGTTCTGACCAACGGTAGGATCTTGGATGGTGCGGAAGTAGTGCATAACAAGGCTGCTGATTTTTTTCAGAATTTCCTTTTAGAGTCTTCAATTGTTGAACCTTGTGATCTCTCAAAGTTAATTCAAAGGAAAATTTCAGATGTTGAAAATAATTTTCTTTGCTTGGAACTGAGAGAAGTAGAAGTCAAAAGAGTAATGTTCTCTATTCCTAAAGAAAGTAGTCCAGGACCAAATGGATTTGGATCAGAATTTTATATGTCTTGCTGGGACATTGTTAAGGAAGATGTCATGGAAGTGGCAAAATATTTTTTTTAGGGTGCCCCACTTTCCTGGTTCTATTCCTCCTCGTTTATTCTTTTAATTCCAAATGTGGATAATCCTACGAGTGTTGATAAATTTTGCCCTATTAGTTTATGCTTTGTGGCTTATAAAATTTTCTCAAAGATTATTGTTTTTAGACTAACTGATGTTGTTGAGAAGTTGGTCTCGCATTAATAAGGTGCTTTTATTCCTAGGCGTAGCAATTTTGAAAATAATATATGCTTGCATAGGAAATAGTTCACTTTTTGCACAAGAAAATGATTGGCGACAATGTGATGGTAAAACTACATATGGCTAATGCTTATGACAGAGTGAACTGCAGTTTTCTTTTAGAGGTCTTTAAGGCATTTGGTTGCTCTGATCGGTTTTGCAAGCTCATAAAAAATTGTGTGGAGTCCCCGTAGTTTTCTATTATGATGAATGAAACCTTTAAAGGGTTTTTTCAATCACCAAGGGGTTTACGTCAAGGGGATCCCCTTTCTCCTTTTTTATTTATCATAATGGAGGAGGTTTTTATAAGGTTGCTTAGAAAAAATTTTGAGGCAGGTCGTATTGGAAATTTCTATCATCCGATTAGAGCTCCTTTGGTATCTCATTTACTATATACGGACAATATTCTTACTTTTGCTAATGGTGGAAAGAGGTCTATTAGAAATTTTCCTAATGCTTTTGAGACGTATGAGAAGTGGTTGAGTTAAAGAATCAATAAGGCTAAATCAGTGTTATTTCTTTCCAAATATATTTCCCCAGCTCGTAAATGTGGTTTATTGAGAATCACAGGTTTCATGGAAGGCAAATTTCCTGTTACGTATTTGGGTGTGCCTTTGGTTTCAGGATAATTGACATCCCAGATTATGGAGCCTTTTGTGGAGAAGATTAGAAAGAAAATTGCAGGGTGGAAATTTAAGTTGCTCTCGCAAGGTGGAAGATTGATTTTATTAAGACGTGTTGTCTAGCATGCCTATACATTTGATGTCAATCATTAATGTTTTGTTGGTCACTATTTCTCATATTAATTGTCTTCTTACTAATTTTTTATGGGGAGAGGTGGAAGGTAAAAGGAAGATTCATTGGCGTTCTCGGGGGAAAGTTTATAAACCTACCTCAGAAGGGGGTTTGGGTTTGAGAGACCTTAAAGAAGTTCATAAATCTCTTCATATGAAATTTGCCTTCAGATTGCTTACTTCTAACAATTTATGGTCAGGTTTTTCAGGGCCAAATATTGTAGAAATGAACACCTATTAGTAAGGAAGGAGAGACCAAATGACTCTCGGTTTTGGAGATCTATGGTGGCCATCATTTCGGAAGTTATGGACAATGTTAAAATTTTGGTGCGAGGTGAAAACTCTTCATTTTGGTTCAATAGGTGTCTCGCTTCAAGCCCGTTATCTGTGCGCACTGAGGATATATCGAACAATAAGATGTGTATTAAGGATTACTGGCTGAATAACAATTTAAATTCTGATTTATTATTGGAATTGGTTGGTGCCAATAGCTTTGGGCACGAGAGGATTCAAACTAAGTTTCTCTCAAGAGAGTCGGGACCGGGGCTGTGCTTTAGGTGCAAGGGAAGAGAAATTTTGAGAGGCCTTTGACATTTTTTTTTGGGGAATTGCTTCTCCCACAGAAGGTGGTCACCCGATGGTGGCCACCGATTGCATTTTTTTTACTTAATTGTTAAGTAATTCTTTTCAAATGAATTTCTATTTTTTATTTTTTAATATTTAATGAATTTAAAAAAATGTTAAAAAAAAAGAAAAATTTGCCTATTCGGTGGTTGTTTTGGTAGACTCCCTAAGTAGCACCATCCTTCTTTTTGCTTAAATGTTTTATAAATATTGGAAACCTCCTGAGAGCTCCTGCGATTGTGGAGGCCCTTTCCTTGTCTTAGTACAAGTTTCAAACTTTTCCATCATGGAAGAGTCCTTAGAAGATTTATGCCAAAGGATGTCTCTATCGGGACAAGAGAAGGAGGAGATTATCGTTGAAAAGGAACTACTTGACGAAACTAAACAAAGGGGATAGCACTGTCTACTGGTGTCTCTACTCACAGAGAAACACTATAATCGCGAGGCCTTCAAGCAAACCTGGAGGAAAATATGGTGCGTTGTGAAGAGGATTTGGTTCAAGGAGCTGGGCTTTAAGCTGTTACTGGTAGAATTCGAAGACCAGAGGGGGAAGGCCAGGGTGCAACGCGAGGGACCATAGTCTTTTGATAGGCATCTGGTTTTGGTGTAACACTTTGAAGGGGATTTACAAGCAAACAAAATAAAGATAGTGATGGCTTCCTTCTGGATTAGACTTTATGATCTTCCTTTAGGTGCCATGAATGAGAGGGGGGTGAGAAAGATTGGTAATAATATTGGTTCGGTGGAGGAGATTAATATAGAGAAGGATGAATTTGCTTGGGGGGAGTTCTTTAGAATTAGGGTTAGCTTGGATGTCACAAAACCATTGCTACGTGGCAAATGCATTAACCTGCCTTCCTATGGTGTTTGTTGGGTTTGGTTTACATACGAAAGGTTACCAACATTATGTTATGTTTGTGGTAGATTGGGACATAGTCATAAAGATTGTGGAGGCAAGCAGGATAACCAAGAATTTCTGAAGGAAGAGAATTGTCCATTTGGTCCATGGCTGGGAGCTGGTGCCTCGACCTTCAACCACTGTAACCAACAAGCTGAGCATGGCAGAGATTCTCCTGTAATGCCACCTTGCCCGAGCTTTAAGGAAGTTGCTGAAAATCAAGAAAATGTAGGAGTAATTTCAGAACCTCCTATCTTAGGCAGTGCAGGTGGAGGCATGAATCAAGGAAGTATTCCTCTTGAGGTCAACTCCACTAAGGCAACAGATACGGATTACAATGCTGGATTAGTGGAGCAAAAAATGGCTTCCCAAATAATGTAGACTTGCCAGATGGGGGAAAGGGAATCCTGCAGGAGGGAATGAAAAAAGCTAAAGAACTATTCATGGTTAATAAAATATGCATTCTTGAAGAAATTGACACCAACAGGAGCTTGGTAGACAAGGCCCCTCAAAAAGGAAAAGATTTGGCCCATAATGAAGTAACTCTATCCAAGTCTGCTTTTAGTAAGGAACAGTCAATAGGGGAAAATGGCAAAGAATTAGAAGGATGACTGGGAAAGAAAATAGCTCTCAGATTTCTAAAAGTGCTGTGAAGAGGAAGGAAGTTTGTGAGAAGGAAACTGAGTCAAGCACTTTACCTAAAGGTAAGCAGCAAAAGGTTATGGGGTTTGAAAAGATAACAACTAGAAGATCGGTGGAGGCTAAATTTTAGCCCTGCCGAGCAGCATGGAACTAGTAAGTTGGAATTCACGTGGGCTTGGGAACCCACGTGGAATTCGTACCCTTCATGACTTAGTTAAGAAGGAAGCTCCCAACATTATGTTTTTACAAGAAACTAAATTAACTAGCAGGTCAATGGATAAGATTAAGTATCAAGTAGGTTTTCCAAACTATTTAACAGTGGACTGTGAGGAGAAAAGTGGTGGACTATGCTTACTATGGGGAAATGAGATTGACTTAACTATAAGAAGCTTCTCTAAGAATCACATTAGTGCCGAGGTGAAGGATAATAGAGGAGGTGAAAATTAACAGTTAACTGGTTTTTATGGGTTTCCAGAGACCAGTAGAAGGGGAGAATCCTAGGACCTCCTTAGGGTTTTAAACTCAGGGGACTGTGAGAGATGGTTGGTATTTGGGGACTTCAATGAGATCACTAGTATAATTGAAAATAAGGGAGGGAAGGACAGGTCAAAAACTCTAATGGAGAACTTTCAAAAAGTGATAGATGACTGTGCATTGAAAGATTTGTGGTATAAAGGCATCAACTACACCTAGTGGAACAATAGAGAAGGAGACCATGTTATTCATGAAAGATTGGATCGAGCCTTAGCTAATCATGCATGGTCTCAAGCATTTCCTTTTGCCAAGGTTGTACATACTACAGCAGGCCACTCAGACCATGTCCCAATTGTCCTAAATATTGAAGGAATCACTCAAAAACTCAAATGACCTAAACCATTCAGATTTGAGGTTATGTGGATAGAAAGTGAAGCTTGTGGAAAGGTGTAGAAAAGGCTTGGCAAACTAATGGTGGGAATGGACCATTTGCTAATATTATGGGAAATCTGTCTGCTTACAGTGGAAGTCTTTTAAGATGGAGTAAACAAAGCTTTGGAGTAGTACAGAAGATATTGAAACAGGCAAGAGCAAACCTGGAGAAGATTCAAGTGGCCAATGCTATAACTGTCAATAAAGAAGCTTTACAACAAGCTCGAGAGGAAGTTCAAACATGGCTGAAAAGAGAAGAAATATTATGGAGGCACAGATCAAATGCCCTTTGGCTTAAGGCTGGGGATCAGAACACGAAGTTCTTTCATAGTCAAGCAAACCAAAGGAGAAAAAATAATACCATCTCAAGGTTGCAAGATGAGTATGGAGAGTGGCAAGAAGCAGATAAAAGGGATGAGTTAATCATGAGGTACTTTGAAGCAATATTCAGTTCAGGTGATCATCCCTGCAACTTGGATTTTTTAACATCTCTAAGAGGTAGAGTTACAACATAAATGAATGAGGAACTAACCAAAACTTTTATTGAGGCTAAAGTGGACATCAAATGAATCTCACAACAACTCCTGGCCCCTATGGTATGGCCCCCATTTTTTTATCAAAAACATTGGCACATAGTAGGAAAATCAGTGTCCAAGGCTGTGTTGCATGCCCTTAATAATGGCCAATTCCCTTATGCTATTAATCACACTTTCATAGCTCTCATTCATAAAATAAAAAAGTCTCAAAAAGTGTCAGAATATAGACCCATCGGTCTTTGTAATGTCATTTATAAATTGATCTCCAAGCTTACGTCAAATAGGTTGAAGTTGATCCTACCTCAGATTATCTCTATTTCACAAAGTGCATTTGTACCAGGAAGAGCCATCTCAGATAATATTTTGGTTGCTTACAAACTGATTGACTTTCTTAGAAGAAAAAGGAATGGCAAAGTAGGTTTCATTTCTCTTAAATTGGACATGAGCAAAGTCTATGACAGGCTTGAATGGCACTACCTCAAGATTGTTATGCAGCAGATGGGGTTTGCAAGTAAATGGATTCAGTGGGTATTGTTCTGTGTAAAATCTATTTCTTTCTCCATTCTCATAAATGGTGAACCTGTTGGTCCAATTCATCCTACCTGAGGGATAAGGCAAGGAGATCCATTGTCCCCATATCTATTCTTTCTGGGGACTGAAAGCCTCATTTCTCTGTTGGATCAAGCTAGATCAAGGAAGTAGATCAGTGGTATTAAAGTTTGTAGAGGGGCACCTGTGGTGAATTATTTGCTATTTACAGATGATAGTATGCTATTCTGTAAGGCTTCTAATCAAGAAAATAGGGAGGTGCAAATAATCCTTGAAATCTATGAGAGGGCCTCAAGAGAAAAAATCAATCAAGACATGACCTCAATAGTCTTTAGCAAGAATGTATAACCAGCAGCTCAACAACAACTGCTTTCATTTTGGGGCATTCAAGAATATCATAATTATGACAAGTACTTAGGACTTCCACCAATGATTGGGAAAGATAAGAAGAGGGCATTTTTAGATATTAAGCACAAAGTCTAGTCTAAACTACAGCAATGGAAGGACAAGCTTTTATCCCAAGGGGCAAAAAAACTTTGATCAAGGCAGTTGCACTAGCCATTCTAACATGTGCTATGTCCTACTTTAAATTGCCTAATTCTCTTTGCTATGAACTAGAACAGATGATGGCCAAGTTTTGGTGGGGGCAAAAAAAGGAGGAGAAGAAAATACACTGGGTAAGTTGGAAGAGGATGTGTGAAACCAAAGGTGAGGGGGGTTTGGGTTTTAAAAATCTGAGACTTTTTAATGAGGCCTTACTTGCAAAACAAGGTTGGAGAATAATGCAACAGGAGGAAAACCTAATACATAAAATGTTCAAGGCAAGATATTTCCCTAAACCAACTTTCAGAATTCAAGTCTTGGACATAACCCTTCTTATGTATGGAGGGGCATATGGACAGTCAAAGACAAGCTTCTTCAAGCTTGTAGGTGGAGAGTTGGTAATGGAAGGACAGTTAGAATATGAGAAGATTATTGGATCCCTAGTTTCAAGAATCTGCAACAAATGGGAGCAGCTATTAGAGGGACTGACCAGAAAGTGGAAGAGCTAATATATCCATATACTGGTTGGTGGGATGTGCAAAAAGTAAGAAGAATGTTGCCTCTTGAACCTGCAGATGCATTTTTGAAAATCATTCTTAGTGCAGAAAACCGTGATGATAAGTTATATGGGACAATGAGAGAAATGGTTGCTTTAGTGTGAGAAGTGCTTATAAATGCTTCCGAAAACTGCCTACAAAACCAGTAGAGGATGAATGCTATTCAAGCAATGCCAATAAAAAACTATGGAAGCATATATGGAGTATGAAGGTTCCCCCTAAGGTGAAAGTATTTGCTTGGAAGGCATGCATTGAGGCTCTTCCCACAAGAAGTAATTTGAAAAAAAAAAAAAAGGTAATAGAAGATGTAACATGTCAATTCTGTTCTTCAGCTACAGAAAGCACAGCACATGCACTTTGTCAATGCAAATTGCTTACAGCAATGTGGAGTTTGCAGTTCCCTCAGCTCAACACAGAAGGTCCACATGGAGACTTTAGGGAGTGGATCTCTAGAATACAAGACTTTTGCAGTAAAGAGGCACTGGAGAGGCTATTCATGATAGCTTGGGCATGCTCATATAGAAGAAATCAATGGGTCTTTGAAGAGAAACAGCTCACCCCCAAGGAGGCCATTAATTCTGCTTTTTCTCTGCACTAGACATACAAAGCAATTAAAGGTTGTGACCACAGCAGGTTCAAGAAGATATCCCAATGGCAACTACCTCCACAAGGAGTGATAAAACTTAATGTGGATGGGGCTGTTTTTCATGATGAAGGCAGAGCAGGGGTTGGACTCATTATTAGAGACCAAGAAGAGAAAATTTTAATGGCAACAAGTTAGAAAGAAGCGGCTGTCATGGAGCCCTTGGAGATTGAACTTCTAGTGATACTGAGAGGATTGCAATTCTGCATTCCCCTTGGTCTTCAGTCTTTGTGCATAGAAACCGACTCATTGTTACTAATTCAAGAAATATCCAGCCCTCACACTTTGAATTTTAGTTATGGAAATGTTATAACAAATATTCAACAACTCAAGAGTAAAATTCAAAGCTGCATTATTGATCATATCAATAGAGAAGCCAATCAAGCTGCACATAAGCTAGCTAGATTTTCTAGAAATGTTTCTACTCCTACTGTATGGTTGGAATCTATTCCCAGCTGTGTTCAACAAGCCTTATAGACTGACCTTAATTTGTAATGCTATTTTAGCAGTTTTTAATGAGAGGTTTTGCTTTACTATAAAAAATAAATAAATAAATAAAAAGAAGGCCACGTATGTTTTTGGTAGTAATTGCGATGTTCTTCTTCCGTCCTAAATATTTGTGTAGTCTCCGGCCGACTATAATGCTTCAATTCTTTCTTTAAAAAAAAAAAATAAGAGAGCTCTTCTTGACATTCTTTGTGTGTTTTGATTTGAAATTTTCAAAGGAAAATCATTACATAAGTTTTAAAAAACTGAAACGAGTCGATTAAATTTACAAGAATATATTAGAAATAAATATTGTTCTAAAGAATTAAGCCACATCACACCATTTCAAGTATTTTTTTTTAAGAAGAAGAAGATACCTCAATTTTATTGATAGCCCTCACTTGTGGCAGTGGAAAACTGTAGTTACAACAGAATACCTGGGGGATACATATATTCAAAAAAAAATAAAAAATAAAAAACCAAACCCAAGTATCAAAATTACTAATACCACCACTTACAGAATAATATGTCAAAGAAGTACTTGAGAAAATTGTATAGAACCAACCCTAGGCAAAAAAATTAAACCTGAAAGAAAAAAAAACAAGTATTTGAGTATAAATGAAATAAAATAACAGAGACTACTTACCAGGAACTTTATTATGAGATCCGCAAGTAAGGAATACCAAGTCTGCCCATGTGAAGAAAACCTCTGAGAGTACTAGGCAACAAATGTTCACCAGACCAATCCGAATTCAAACCGCCAGCTCCTCTTTTTGCAAGAAAATTAGCTACAACATTACATTCCCGAAAAACATTTCTCACTCTATACTCCATGCATATATAAGATAACCATGTAATTCCCAAAACTCCTCTAAATACCAGATATTACATTCACCTTTAATGAGCCAATTAACCAGAAGTTGGAAATAAGTCTCAATCTCAACCCGAGGGAATCCCAATTGGTAACACCTATGAACACCTTCCAACAAACTTATCATTTCAGCAAAATTATTAGAACTCGAGCCCAAAACCACAGAATAAGCCCAAGTAACCGAGCAAATCATTACGAATAACACCCTCAGCTCTAGAAGGCCCTGGATTACCAAAACCACTACCATCAGTATTATGTTTCACCCAACCCTGAGAAAGGCGATTCCATCTGACCACACAAACCTTCTTAGGTCTAGGTAATAAAATCGGAATTTCCAGTCTATGTAAAATAGCCGCATCCTTGGTTGAAATTTTAGAAACTTTCATGATCAGATCCATAGTATGGCAAATACATAATTTAATAGCATACCAAACCGATTCAACCGTGTCGAACTTATGTTCATAGCGGGCCTTACAACATCTATCCCAAAGCTTCCAAGAGACAATGGAAGGGAAAAAGCCAAAAATACTCCACACCTGAGAAGACTTCCCCGCTCGACGAAATCAAAAATTCGTTTGTTCCTACCAAGTTTGAAAAACACCCATATGGACACTAAGCTGAATCGCAGCCAATCACCAAATACGTCTAGCGAAATCCTGGGTATAAAGGACATGATTCAAATCCTCCATCTTTCCTTTAGTACAACAATTACATTTAGAAACCATAGGAATGCCAATATTTTTAATCCTTTCATCAACGCTCAAACAATTATTAACAGCCTTCCACATCATAATAGAAATTTTTTTTGGGATGTTATTATGACAAATCCACTGAACCCAAGCTAAAGAAAGGGCCCTAACCCTAATACAGTCCCAATCACTTTTAGTATTAAACTTCCCACTACTATCTTTCAACCAAATTAAAACAACTTGCCCCTCATTCCTCCTAGCCAAGAACAAATATAGCTCAGAAGCTTTCTGATGACCTGTAAGCCTTTCCAATAGCGGAATATCCCACCCATTTTCAATACAACAATCTTTAATTTTCAGCAAAGAATTCTCAAGAACTGGGAAATGGCCATTAATAGGACCTCCCTCCTTCTAATTATCATACTAGAAAGAAATATAACCCTCTTTCACAATCCATTTAGACCCGTTAAGAACATCCGGAATACTACTTACAATAGATTTCCAAAAATGGGTTCCCTTATTAGGCGTCAACAGGGATAAGTGATCACCCCTAACATATTTATCTTTAAAGAAATCCGCCCATAAAGATTGACCATGCATGAGACGCCAAGAAAATTTCATATGTAACGCTATTTGAATGTCCCCAAAATCCTGAATACACAAACCACCTTCTTTAGTAGGCCTACAAATATGCTTCCAAGAGATCCACTTTCTCTTACCCTTACCATCAAATTCACCCCAAAAGAAAGAGCTCAAAAGCTTATTCAAAGCCATGAGCACAACAATAGGAACATCTAACACTGCAAGAAGATGAATGGCCATACTAGTTAAGACATGGCAAAGAAGAATAGTACAACCCCCAGTCGATAACATTTTCATCTTCCATCCCGCAAACTTTATATGAACTTTCTCTAACAACTCACCAAAATAACTAGCCTTAAGTTTACCCACCACGATAGGCACACCCAAATACTTAAAAGGAAAAGAAACTTTAGAAAAATCTGTCATACGAAGAAGGAAAAACTTCCTAGTGACAGGAATTTTATTAGAAAAATAAATAGTACTTTTATCTTTATTAAGGACTTGACCCGTCCAGTCTTCATAAATATTCAAAACCTTTATCAAACTTCACAAAGATCTCTTACCACCATTAGAAAAATAACTATATCATCAGCATACATAAGATGAGAAATAATAGGAGTACCTCTAGCTTGAGTAAACTGACCAATTTGACCATATTCAAAATATTTTTTGAGAAGATGAGATAGCACCTCTTGCATAATAATGAACAGATGGGGAGAAAGAGGGTCACCTTGTCTCAAACCACGCTCACCTTTAAAGGACCCCAAAGAGGTACCATTCATCATAATTGAATACTAGGGAGAGGAAATACACAACTTAGTCAAATCACACACATGAGGAGAAAAACCAAAGTTAGCCAAGACATGTAATAAAAAATTTCAATCCACATGATCATAAGCCTTAGATATATCAAGCTTTACCAACACATTTCCCCCATTAGATCTTTATGAATAGAATGGATCATCTCCTAGGTTAAACTAATATTATCAAAAATACTACGACCCGAGATGAACGCCCATTGTTCTTGAGCAATCATCTTAGAGAGCAAATTCATCATTTGGCCCACAATAATCTTAGCAGAAAATCTTATAAATAAGTGAACAAAGGCTAATAGACCTAAATTTATCAAAACTGGATGGCTTAGCCACCTTAGAGATTAAGACAATAGAAGTGGAAGTGTAAAATCTGAAAAGCGATTGATTTTGAAAAAAAAATCAACAAGAGCTTCCAAAATGTCCTCTTTAACAATATCCCAACAAACTCTAAAGAAGCTAGAACCAAAGCTATCAAGATCAAAACTGCTATCAATGGAAATGCTAAAAAGAGCATCCTTAACTTCCTCAATAGAAGGGTCTCTACAAATAGCTAAATTCTCCTCCTCAGAGATAACCGGATAAATCAAATCATTTAAATTAGTCACTTCACAACAACTGTTATGACCCAAGAAATTTTGAAAATACTCAGCAGTAGCCTTATGAATATCTAAAGGAGAATTTAAAACATTGCCATCAGCCAAGCACATTTCCTTAACCCTGTTATGAAACTTTGCATTTAGGTAAGCATGGTAAAATTTAATATTTTGATCCACATCCTTAAGCCAACTTTTCATGGCTATATGAGAAAGACGAGTATCTTCTCTACCCATCCAGGTTAATAACTCCAACTTAGACGCCAAGAGATCATTATCATTCTCTTCTAAAACAAACTTAGAGTCGATTTTCCAGATTATCAATATGTTGCTCTAATTCTTTAATAATGATATTAGTTCTACCAAAAATACACTTATTCCATTCCTTAAGCACAACCTTAATCCTTTTCAATTTAAAAGCTAAATTACTAAGCCCAATACCAAACCCCTCTTGCTTCCACACCCCTTCCCACAAGCCGAAAAAAAGTCTAAATGATCAGTCCACATAAATTGGAATCGAAAGGGACTAGGCTCATACCTGAACAGATCATCACCCATTTGGATCACCAACAGAGAATGATCAGAGGTAGTACGATCTAACACATAGAAAAAAAACATTAGAAAAATAATTAAGAAAATTAGAATCAGTGAAACATCAATCTAACATTGCCCAGCTGCGAGCCAGTCCACCTTGACCATTGCACCAAGTCATCTTCGGCCCTTTGTAACACATGTCGAACAAACCACATTTTTGGATGCAAAGGTTGAAATCTTCCATAGCTGTAAAAGGGCGGGGACGACCACCTCTACGTTTCGAGTCATCTTTAATAATATTGAAAAATCCACAGATAACCCAAGGAAGGTTGCCATTACCAGTAGCCTCCAAATCCTCCCAAAGAGTTTCCTTTCATTTTGATTACATTTACCATAAACAATGGTAAGAAGAAAAACATGCCCATTCTCGTCAACTTTTACAGTCACGTGTTGATTAGATCCTACCAACCATTGAACTGAAACGGCCATGTTCCACAACAACCAAATTTTATCACCCTGAACTTCATTAGTGATAAAAAAAAAAAAAAAAAAACTCTGAGTTGAACCGACCCAAATAACCAGGAATTTTTTCCTCCAACAAAAAAGGTTCAGCCAAAGCTAAAATATTAGGTCTATAATTATTTATGATTTTCTTCAACGGCCTATGAGAAGTACCAATTCCTCTAATATTCCAAAAAACGAAGGGACTTATCATAGGTTAAGTTTAGAAGGACTAATCACTGACCTAGTATAGTACATTTTTTGAAACGTACCAGCTATATTGTTTGTATTCTCTGAATCAGTACAATAATCCTTGCGCATGTCTTCCTTTAATCTATCTCTTTCAATTTCAGGTTCGGAATGAGAATTATCAAGCATTTCCATGTCATCAACAGTCTCATCAGCCGTGACCAGTTCTTCTGATATAATCAAATTGGTCCCATTTATCTCACTGTTTATCTCTGCAGGACATTGTTCACATTGAGCCTCATCCCATTGACCCACATGCACAACGGCATGATACTCATGGTCCGCATGCGCCTCATCCCGTTGTTGACATTGAGCCTCTAAATTCGTCTTCCGTTGGCCCACTACATACTCATCAGTCTGGCCCTCAAACTTCTTTTCCTGATTACCCACCAATTGATCTACACGCTGGCCCACACATTCTTTCGCCCATTGTCCACATTAGGCTCATCATTCTTTAATTCACAATGGACACCATGCACCAACGCATGCACATCATACTGGCCCACCACCTCATGAACAACCGTATTCACGTCACGCTGGCCCTGTTCATCTTCATTCCCATTGGCTTCATCTTCACACCATTTCAAGTATATCCGATAAAACTGACTTATAAGTGTGCTTGATGTCCTAGAAAAAGATCAGGGTAATTGGTGGTGTGGCTATTGGCAGATCGGTACCGACACTGTTGAAAAAAATGAGAGCACTCACTATATATTATATAACAAGATTTTCGTCGTACGTAAGAATGATGAAAAGATTAATGATATATATGTAAATATATATAGTAATGATATCAAGAATCTCTTTTATAATTATGTTATAAATGGAAGGTGAGTGTACGTGTGAAAATTAAAATACAAATTAAAACATATATAATATTTTTAATAAAGTGGCAATTAGAAAAACTCGATTTATTATAATTAAAAGATATAGAAATATATGAGTAAGAGGTAGGAGAACCTTGACAAACACCATTTCTGAACTAATGCATAACTATAAAAAAAAAAAAAAAAAAAAAAAAAAAAGGAAAAGAAATGGGCAATGCAAACAAATAAATATTTCTTACCCTTCTCTGCTAAGAGGAAGCTGTACAAAGTGGCTGTTTTTATACAATCCGAGAGTGAGATTGTAGTTCCTTGACCTTAGGCCATGGTGATTATAGTGAATGTATTTTGTCTTAAAGTAGTTGTGGAGAAGTCCACTGCCTTATCTTCACAATCTTGTGGCCAAATAAGATAACTCTAATAATAAAAAGCTAGATAAAAAATTCAAACTTGATCGTGTTATACATCATCGCAAAACTCCACACTCTCCTAAATGAATGCATGTGATTCTCGCACTGGGGGTAAAAGTAAAAAGGTGGGGCTCATAGATTGTGGCGGATAGAGACCACCAAGGGACAAAAGAGGAGGTGGTGATTGTTGGGCTCCAACTCTTCGAATATTTTACTAAACTCTTTACATATAAGAGTATTCTAGTAAACCCTAGAAAAAAAAAGGTAAGAAAAGTCATAAGATAGAAGAAAAAATAAACGGATTACAGTTTAGACCAACTTCAATATATTTTGAAATCTATGACGACACGAGGTCTAAGCGCCTATTTATTTGCAACCACAAGAGTCAGATCTGATAGATCTAATGATGTCGAATCTATTAGTCTGACTTGTATGGTGAGAAAAGCTGTCAGAATAGAAGGCATGTGAGGCTTGTGTAGTGATTATCACAAAACTGCAATTTCTCTTCAAACGATTGGCGGTTCAAGAGCCTTCTTGTATCGCGCATGTCTATTGGATGTTGTTGAAAAATCGAAAATCTACTTTTTTGGGTTTAGGAGGAAACAAAATAACTAAAAAAATAAAATTAACTTTATATAGATAAGGGGTAGATGAAAAAGAAAAAAAAGAAAGAAAGAGAAGTTAGGAGAAGGAGAAAATAGGTTTGTAGACATTTTGGAGAGAGAGAGAGAGAGAGCGAGCGAGCGAGTAGTCTACTTGATCACGAAACTTCTGGCTGGTCTATCACTTCGTACTATTTCGGTTCCTGCGACTTGGTTGAGTCATGGAAATGAGGAAAAAAAAAATATAGGAAAATATTATTGTCGTTGTTTTATTCTATCGCTTAATTTTATCGTTATGTTTTTTTATTTTATTTTTTTTTTAAATTAGAAATTAAAGAAATATTTTTTTATAATTTTTTAATTTTTTTAAAAAATATTTAAAAATATTAAAATATATATAGATTTTGCTATACAACATCTTACTATTCATTCATACTCCACACTCTATATTTTTTAATATTTTTTAATATTTTTTTAAAATTTTTTTTTGAATTTATTTTTTTTAACTATTTTAAATTTTTTATTCACTATTTATATAAAAATATATTTGATAAAAAAATTAAAAAAAAATTTTAAAAAAAGGTAGAGTGTAAAGTATGGTATAAATAATAGAAATTGAGAAGATTTTTTATCAAAAATATATCCCCTTGAGGACACGGCATCTGATCTGAAATAATTAAATGAGAAGTAATTAATTAAGAGATGACCGGTGCTTCCATGTCAGCCACATATATTAACAGTACAGAACATGATCATCATCCAGATTACTCTTCGAGTACTCATGTAAAGAAAAATGTTACTTGGGTCTCGATATTTTTTTTATTTAATAATTAAAAAAAAATGTAAGGGTGAGTTTGGATTTTCAACTTATCTCAATTCATTATTACATATTTTTTAAATTTTAATATAAAATATAATAAATAATTCAATTTTTTAAATCTCAAAATAATTTTAATATTAAAAAATAATATTTTAACAATATTATATCATCTCAACTCAACTCAACTCAACTCAACTCACTTCAACATCCCAACTCACCCTAAATTTCATTTCAGTTCAAGCCTTGGGAAGCTCTGTACCGGGCAGTACCTCCTGCGTCGAAGTTCAAACTGATCAGGGAAGGCTACCTTATAATTCTCGAATTAAGCTCCTTATAATAATTAGAAGGTATATATTATATAGAGGATTGATACACACAATATATTTTTACTATACATTTTACATTAATATTATAAAATAAGGATATTTTTATAAAGTATAACGTGACGCATCTCTGAAGCCTCTAACATGAGTATATTTCACAACATGCACTTAAACATAATGCAATACATACGCGCCAATCCCGAGAGAAAGATCATGGGCAAGTTCCTTGACGGAGTCAGAGATACTAGAAAGATGCTAGCTTGATGGTTCGTTCGATGGTAATATACTGTTATAATGAAATATAACCCTGAGTCTCTCTATGTACAAGACTCAACAGTAATTACAATTAAGTTCAAGAATAAGCAAAAATCACTTATACAAAGTTTAACCAAGAAATACCTTAAATAAACTGAACTTAGAAATAAAGAAAGATTGATATCGAAGATTTATACTGACATAATCAACCAGATCCAAGCATAACCAACAGATCCAAAACAGAGTAATACTAATAGTAAAGCAGAATAAGATTTAACAAGAACAGAGACTATAGCAGGAATAATAATCAAAGAAATCAACAGAAATAAAAGTATAAAAGAATCAACACAGGATATACGTGGTTCGACCCTGATGGTCTACATCTACGGCAGGAACGGCCTCAGAGCTTTATTGATAATCACAATCT
The DNA here is from genome assembly GCA_029856935.1 of Cyclocarya paliurus. Classification (NCBI taxonomy): domain Eukaryota; kingdom Viridiplantae; phylum Streptophyta; class Magnoliopsida; order Fagales; family Juglandaceae; genus Cyclocarya; species Cyclocarya paliurus. The sequence goes on from CM056948.1 coordinate 2,701,070, forward strand.
CCACAAAGAAGCCTCAGAACCATTACATTCACTACTCCTCACTTTCTCTCCAAGAAATCGCAATGATTTCTTTTTCACAGTGAAACTCTAGCAAACCATAGGTTCTTCCCTCACTTCGCCCTCGACCCTCTCGAAAACTCTCTCAATACAGAATGTCCAAAATGAATTAGGGTTACAAGGCATTAGGTAGCAGCATATATATAAGAGACATCAAATGCTACCATGTGTCAAGATCCTGCAGTTCAAGGTTGAGGCCTTTCTGTTGCAGCTTACAAGTCACGTGTGTAACACATGATTTACCAGCCCAGCAAGTGAATCTTCAAGGTCCCATAATCGGCCACATGTCCACCATCCATAAGTCACAAAGAAATCAGAGGGTCAGAGTTAATATATATATATATATATATATATATATATATATATAACATGTAAATAAATATATTGACACTATATTTACAATTGTCCTATGAAAGATATGGTCCTAGTATATTTTATATCTTGCTTCTTTTATTAGGCTTTTTTATCATCGTAATTGATCATCTTGTTTGTTCTTTAGGATGAAATTCGGTCAACTGCATGGCAAGGTCGACTAATCTTAGCCATTTTATATAATGCAAAGTGGTATTCACAAATTATGTGAATTCGAGACCATAATGTTAATCTTGCACGCATTAGCCTGGGGTATTGCATTTGGATAAGGAATGTTTAATTAGCCACGGGTGATATTTTCATTTATGTGCAAACTGTCATATTTTGAGTTCTTAATGAACATCTGTGTCTGTAGCTGTACTATGTAAACAACTGGAATGTGTTGTAATTGGTGTCCAAGGTAGCTTTACGATGTACAGGTTGTATATTTCTATACGATACATTCCATGTTTTAGTGGTAATATGCGATGACAATTTGGCTTGAATAAGATGATTTTCTATAAGCATCTTGGCTTGAAGAAGAGCAAATTTAGAGGGATAAAAAGTGTAAAATGAGATGATTAATAGAGGAACTGCATTATCTGAAGATATACCTAACTTGTTCATAAAAGGTTCCATGCATTTTTCCAACAGATTTCTTGAACTAAATTTCAGCTTTAGATAGGGACCGACTTTTTTCAGGTTTGTTCTCTGTACCTTTTGGATAGAATGCATGCATATTCGATGACCAGAAATAGGATTCTATTTTTTTATCTATAACTGGTATATGTTGTGTACTGATGCATTTTATCTATAATTGCATGCCAAATGGATGTTAGTGTGTGCATATTGAAAATATCCCACTTGTATAAGGGCATGGTTGCAGTGATGTTGAAGATGTTCCACCCACCCCTGTCCAATTGCATATTGTTATAGCTACCTAGCATCATACTTAAATAGAGGAGTAGTACTTGTTCAATTTATATTTGAGTGAATGTGGAGTGCTCAAATCTGTTATGTCGACATGGATGTGTGGGAAAATTAGCTCAGTTTGTACTAGATTTCCATTAATGCACCACCTCAGTGTATATGTAACTTTTTAGAGAAGTGATATTCTTAATTGAGTTTGGATGAATGAATGTCCTTAATTTATTAATTAGACGAAAATGGTGTCCCATAGATTTGTTGATGGGGATCCTACACACTACAACAAATAGGGACTTTTCCCACGAATTCTTTTTCCACGATATACAATCGTGGCAAATAGTAGGCTAATGACACCAACTTAATCCGTGGGAAAAAATACAAGCTTTTTGCCATGAGATCACGTTGGTAGATAAAACTTTGTGGAAAACAATTTTTTGCCACGAAATAAAGACAATTTTCGGCGATTAAAAGTCACCGCAAATAAACTTGTCAAAAATTTGTCCCTTCCGTGGGTTTTAAGTTTTTGCCACAAGGTTATCAGTTTTTTTGCGGCGAGATTTTCTCGCCGCAAATAGTCTTAACTGAGTACATTTTCTCTCGTGGGTTATTACTTTTTGCGACGAGATTATTATCTTTTTTCGGCGACTTATTTTCGCCACAAATTGGTTTTCCTTTTTAATTCTCGGTTATTAGTATTTGCGGCTGTGTTATTAGCATTTGCGGCGATGAAAATCCGCCGCAAATAATAATAAAGTTAAATCTCCTCTCTGCTTTCTTTTCCCCTCTTCTCAAAACACTCCCACATATCAAGTCTCCTCTCTCTCTCTCTCTCTCTCTCTCTCTCTCTCTCTCTCTCTCCACGGGTGTCTAGCTTCTCCTCCTTGCTGTGCGCCACTGTGAACGGCTCGCCTTGCCGTCGAGCCACCGTGGTTCTTCCTCCTCAGCCCCTCGCCCTAATCTTGCCGAGTCTCTCTCTCCCTCTCGGATCCCAACAGATCCGTGCACCTCCGCCGTCTCCAGCCATGGCCATCGCCACCCTCAGCCACCTTAGGTTCCGCCAGTCACCAATCGTCGCTCCACCCCTGCTCCAGCATCTCTCTCCCTCGCACGATCTCTCTCGCTAATCTCCACCGCGCACCCCCCCCCCCACGGCTTTCTGATTACAATGGCCTTCCCCGCCGCCGTGAGCCACCATCTCCGCCTCCATCCAAGACGCAGCACCACCACGAGCAACCCATGGGCGCAGGAGCACCTCTGGCAAGCCTCATTCGCTGTCCAGCCCTTAAGCATGGTAAAAATCCTACCTTTGTGTCTCAAGTGCATTATTTTAGTGTATATAGACGTGTATGGTATGGTGTTGTGGGCCTAGGCAGATTTTGTGAATTTGATTCTTCTATTTTTTTTCCTGCAGATTTTTTGTGAATTTGATTGGGAGTTAGATGAGCTTGAGGTACAGAATTAATGTTCAGTGTTTTTATTCTACGAAATTCAGTTGTGAGGTTGTAGTCATGTGGTCTGCCCAGTTCAATTTATTTCTCTATGTTGCAAAATATTATAGATGCTCTGTTTTGGTCGTAACCGAATGATGATGGAGCTGTTTTACTATATGATTTCCTCTGTTTCGAATTTGGTATTTTGCTAATGAACATATATTTATATTGCTCTTTTTATTTTTCTCGCGCCTAATGAACATATATTTATATTGCTTTGTAACAATATCTGGCACCCAATCAGCTCAGTTTAGGTTGGGATGTGTCACTCTAGAACCTTGCACAGCCAATTTAATGGGCAGAAAACACATCTAAGTACTCAAAGATTCTGGTATTGAGGTTGGGTTGAGTGCAGCTTACCCAAGCTTCATTTGTTTTCCCAAGTCCCAAATGGCAAACTCATGTTTCTCTTAAAAATAATGTTGACTAGCATCTAGTTGTGTTTAAAGGTAAAATTATTACAATTTTATGTGTCAATACAAGTTCTGCAGAATGTACAGCTAACCTATATGGAAAATGGGGTAAAAAAAACCTTGTAGAAAATTGATTGGATTTTTCTTTGAAAAGTAAGGCTTGTGAAGGTTATGTTTGCAGGTGATCTTGTAGATATGTTATTTGCTGACGCGCAGAAAGAAGGTCTTTCAGGGCAAACGTTGACTCTAAAACTGAAAACATCATTCATTTGAGGTGCTTTTTGATTCTCCATTACTACTCTCCCTATAATTGTAGTCAATACGTTTTCTGGCATAGTTCTTTTAGATATTCTGCCCAATTTCTCTGCTCCTTTACTACCTTTTATTATTTATATATTCAGTTATAGATGAATCAACGAATATATGAATTTACTTATTAAAATCATATTTAGTCATCTAGTTACTGTGAGAAGTGATTTATCAAAAAAAAAACATTACTGTGAGAAGTGGGGATTGGTAACTTATGCTTGACTTGGGAATTTTCTTTCTTGCAATTTATTACTTCTCTACCATTGTTGGTTTTTTCTAATTCTTTCATGCTTTCTCGTTTACTTATCACTAGTGTGTAGTCTCTAATTAGAGGTTACTGTGCCCTTGACAGGTTAGAACCAGAGCAATGACTTTACAACAGTATATTTGCTCAAGCAAGGATATTTTGAAATATGCTTCAAATCTGGTAAAGGCTGAACTTCCCGTCTCTTTGAGACTGATAGTGATGAATTGTTTTTAAGTGTTTTGGAGTTGTAGGGAGTTTGTAAAGTATAATGATGATGTTGGTTTAATAGACAAATTTGTGTATATTAAATGTATTGGGTATAGATGAAGCTTGTAAAAATAAATGAGTGCTTTGAATGGATTGTATGTTGATCTTATAAAACTTGAATGGATTATATGGATTGTGGTTTTGTGGAGCCATGAATTGTAAATTATAAAGTTTTGTAGTTGTGTGGTGTATGTGTATAAATTGGATTCTCATTAGAAGTTTTTCTTGTGAATGTTAGCATAATTTTACATGTTTTTTTTAAAATTATTATAAGTATGAAATTGGATCTCCAAGGTTCGGATATATTTATTTTACCCTATATTAGACTATTTGTTATAATTATTTTTGGCTTAGTCTAATTTTTTTTTTTCTGAATTCTTTTAACATTTGCCGCAATATATGTTCGCGGCAAATACTTTTTTTTTAGCCAGAAGTTTTTTCCCCCAAGTTTTTTCATGGGAAAAACAAATTTCCACCGAGCTTGTTCATGGAAAAATGTTGCATTTCTCACCATTTATGAAATTTCAATGCTCATTTTCCACGAAATCCAAGGCCTTTCTCCACAAGTGATGTGGTGGAAAAAAATAAATTTTTTCCACGAGTTGGTACTTTGGTGAGAACAAATACTTTATCTCACCAATTTTATGCCACCAAGCTCCCACCAAAGAATTTAGTGAGTAAAAAATTTTTCCTACCAAGGTGATATGTAATCCGACCACTTTGACTTGTGGGAAAAGGCCATATATGTTGTAGTGACATGTTCCATCTTTGTAGATCACAAGAAATTCCATCTTTTTCCTTTATGTTTCCAGTTTGAAAGTTCTTATCATTGTTAATGGGTGTTGGATAAGTACTATGGGTATATAGCAATGAGAATGTACTTGGTGTTCAGGTGCTAATAGCTTATTTCATAATAGACATTTTACATTAAAGTGTTACATTAAAATAATGTTCCACCATTTTTAACATTATTTTACTCAATTTGTTAGTGAATGACTTGAAATGGGGTACTTGACACATTATTAAAATAAAGATCTCACGGTCATTGGGAAAAAAAAATTGTTTTGAGGAGAATTGGCGGTGAAGTACAAGTTCGTTGGAAAAGAGTAAACAGTTTTGTTAAACAATTTATTACGGCGAAATTTTGTCAACGCAACAGAATTCCATTTCGCAAGTAATTTTTGCGGCGGTACTTCATTTCGATGCAGATGGGCCAAATGATGCGATTAATTTCCGTCACAATAGGCACATATGAGTTATAGATACTTTTATCGACGCCATAATGAATCGTAGGGACTAATTTAATGCGGCGGTTCTTTTATTTTTACAATGATTTTTGTACGTTCAAAATAAAGCCAATTGCGACGATATGTAATCATGACAGATGGAAAATGGTATTATTATTTGCAGCAAATTATTATCTAATTGCAACGAGTTTTCTCGCTGAGGTAAAGTTTTCCCAACGATTTAATAGAGTAACCGAATGCCCATTTGCGTCAATTGTTTTTTAATATTTGCAGTGAAAAAAAATGCCGAGAATAATCAAGTTTTTGTGGCAATTTAAGCCTTTCATTGCTTTAAAATAGAAGTGAATGGACAATGGCATCCAACATGCAGCGACTAAAAAATGGACAGAAAGATTATATGCGGCGATTTTTAACAGTTAATGTGGCGAAATCGTGAGCTGGAAAAAGGTGGTTTCTTTGTAATGCACGCATTTTTGTGTTTTGATTTGTTGGGTATCCTTATTGGATTAAAGTTAGCAGTTCTCCTTTGTGTTCTTATAGTTCATTTTGACACCTGTAATTAGAATTTATGATGATATGTAACTTAGGCATTCAGTTATAATCATGGTTTTCTTCCGCGTAAGAATAATCATCCTCTTTTTCTTTTTATTGATCAATAAAATTAAAATTTTCATCCTCTTTTTCTTTTTTAAATAAAAATAAATAAAAAGAAGCCCCAAGAAAATTTCAGAATACACCACATCAATTTGTAGCTAGCAGCTAGCATTACTGCTATATTAATGTGGTTTGCGGAGAAGGTATATATATTCGGCAATTCGTAGCTCCCTCGGCCGGCCTAAGCGTTGGGCATGCTTAGGTTATGCTTGGATAGTAAGATGAGAATTTTTAGTTTTAGATGAAAGTTTAAAATATTATTTTTTTAATAATATTATTGTTTTGAGATTTGAAAAAGTTGAATTGAGATTTGAAAAAGTTGAATTATTTATTATATTTTATGTAAAAATTTAAAAAAATTATAATGATGAGATGAGATAAGATGAGAATTTTATATCTCATCTTAGTTACCAAACATAACCTTAGTCTGTGCGGCCAAAAAGCGCCGTGTGTCTATATATAAATATATATATAGATATATATATATATATATATATATATATATATATATATATATTTCTTTATTCAGTTATCCTATTTGGAAGATCGAAGTTGGTCGGTAAAAGAATATCTTTTATTTTATCAGTATGGCATGTATTAATTTATAAGAAATTTTAATTTTAATTTTAATTTTAATTTTTTTTAATAAATCAATTCTAACCAAGTCAATGAAAAACTTTTCATGGGTAAACTAAGATTTCTATATAGAATTTTTCATATAATTTTTTGCAAATGCATGGAGTAAAAAAATTATGGCTTGAGCAATGCTAGCTAGCTGCATGTCTACATCATAACATGATCCAAGAAGGCATCTCGAGCAGCAGACCACAGAAGTATTACAACATTACAATTGTGCAACAAATCAGTCCATTTTTATAAAAAAAATAAAAATTGAAAGAAAAAATGACATACAGAGGGATTCCTTAACTGCTTAAAATCCCAGTTCCACTTCCACCCAATAGAGGCGGAGGAAACTTTCCCAGACGCCCTAATTAATAATATTAGCTAGCGGCCGGGCACACCTATCGGCTATCCGGATGTAACATCAATGGCCGACAAATTTGTTTTCCTTTCTGACTAAGAATGCCTATATAATCCCCTACCCAATCTACAAAGCTTTCACCAACAGCCAGCTTTTCGAGTGCTTTGCATAGCCTGATCCAGAGCCTCAAGCTTTGATCTTTCATTGTAGTGAGGGAAAACATGTCCATCCCAGTCTCAGGAGTTGATCATGTTTCCCAAAACAGCATACCCAATGTTGTGCGGAGGACTGCAAATTTTCCCCCCAGCGTTTGGGGTGACCGTTTCAGCAACTACACCTCCGATGACGAGGTACGTACGTATATATGAGTCGAAAACAATTTCACCATCTCTTTTAACGATAAAATTTGAATTTGTTTACATTGATTGAGTATTGCTAATTAATCAATTAATTGTTAGTTTATTTGGACGTTATAACTAGCTTAATTCCATGATTATCACCTCATGCAGTTTTGCTAGCTGGTGCAGGAAACCCATGCTTGTAGAGTACGTGAAGTTGAAGAACTGATCAAAGAAGTGAGAAGGGAACTGTTAGCCTCCACGTGTCAGCCTTCGCAACAGCTGAACCTAATTGATGCGCTTCAGCGCCTTGGCGTGGCGTATCACCTAGATAGAGAGATCCAAGAAGCGCTAGAACATGTGCATGCTGGCTATCATGACAATAAGGCTGATAGTAGTAGAGATGACGATCATGATCTGTATAATGTTGCCCTTCGCTTTCGACTACTACGTCAACAAGGACTTCGTGTTTCATGTGGTATGCCTTCGATTTGGCATGCATGCAGTCACGCCCCATATATATTTCTTTGGATTACGTATTTAGTTCATTCTCTATAAGTGATGAGCTAGGCCCTCGAGCAGCCTCCTTTACTTGAGATTTTTTAAAGTGCATGTATTGCATTAAGTTATATACTAGTCTTGTATAATAGCCTCATTTAAACTTGATAATATATAAATATATATATATATATATATATATATATATATCTATATATTTGTTTCGCGTCATGGTGTTGAAGCAGATGTGTTCAACAAGTTTAAAGATGAAAAGGATGACTTCAAGGAAAGTTTGAGCACCAACATTCCAGGCATCCTCGCCTTGTATGAAGCTACGCATCTTAGGGTGCACGGAGAAGACATCCTTGATGAGGCCCTTGCTTTCACCACCACTCAACTCAAGTCCGCTGTATCCCATTTAAGCAATCCATTAGCAGCAAAAGTTAATCATGCCCTAAAGCAACCCCTGCACAAGGGCATACCAAGGCTTGAGGCAAGACATTTCATTTCTGTCTACCAAGATGACACTTCACATAAGAAAGCTTTCCTGAAGCTTGCAATACTAGATTTCAATTTGGTGCAGTCGTTGCACAAACAGGAACTTACTGAAATCACCAGGTAATTAATACTTAAAGTCAACTAACAATACGTCAAATATGCAGTACTGCTAATACCATTTGGTTAACTTGTAGATGGTGGAAAGATTTAGACTTTGCAACGAAACTACCTTTTGCAAGAGACAGGGTTGTGGAGTGTTTTTTATGGATTGTGGCAGTCTATTTCGAGCCCCGGCACTCGCCTGAAAGAAAAATACTAACGAAAATTATTGCCATGGCATCCACCATAGATGATATTTATGATGCATATGGCACTCTTGAAGAACTCGAGATCTTTTCAGAAACGATCGAGAGGTTTGATAGCAAAGATCATCATTGAAGTTGCTTTTATGATTATAATGTATGGTAGCAACCTTGTTAACTTCAATTTGTACTTGATTCTCAGGTGGGAAATTAGCACAATAGATCAACTTCCACAGTACATGCAAATATGTTATAGGGCACTCTTGGACATTTTCGAAGAAATTGAGCAGGAGCTGGCAAAACAAGGAAGACCATATCTTGTAATCTATGCAAAAAAAGCTGTAAGTAAGACTATATATTTTACAATTTGCTCTCCTAGAACAGGTTGCTTGCCTCGTACGCATAACATTGTATGCATGTTAATGCTCCTTTTGAGGCATATCAGATGAAAATATTGGTCCGGGCCTACTTCAACGAAGCCAAATCTTTCAACATGAAGCAAATCCCAACGATGGAAGAGTATATGGAAGTCGCAATACCAAGCTCCGGTTACCCAATGCTCATAGCCGTCTCATTTGTTTTCATGGGTGAAATAGTTACCAAGGAGGCCTTTGAATGGATCTTCAGCAACCCAAAGGTTATAACAGCATCAGCAGTAATTGCTAGGCTCATGGATGACAGTGGATCACATAAGGTATCAATATACATATATAGCTGATGATCACTAAATTGAAGCCAGTTAATTTGTGAAACAAAATTGACATTATATATATAGCTGACGACGTTTTTTCTACCTCTGTGGGAAACTATATATGTATGTAGTTTGAGCAAGAGAGAGGGCATGCTGCCTCGGCAGTTGAATGCTACATGAACCAATATGGGGTCTCTGAAACACAACTGGCATATGAAGAACTGAACAGGCAAGTTTCTAATGCATGGAAAGACATCAATGAGGAATTTATCAGTCCTAATGCTATGCCAATGCCTCTCCTTATGTGTGTTTTAAATCTTTCACGAGCAATAGATGTCATCTACAAGAACGGGGATGGATATACCCGTGTGGGAAAAGAGATGAGAGATAACGTTGCAGCAGTGCTCATACATCCGGTGCCAATAATAGTATGAGTGTTGGTTTATTGGTATTTCATCTATAATATAAAGTCAATGTCAGTATTGGATTTGATATAGTTTTATATAATAAGTTAGATTTACTTCATAATAATATAGTTTTACAATTTAGTGTACCAGTTCAATCCATGTCAGTTTGTAGGAAAATTAATAATGTTTTCACATGAGATGTTATGTATCCTGGATTGCCACTTTTTAATAAAAGGAAATAAATATTGATATACTACGTACCAGATCATTAGCTGACTCTCAATGAAACCATATCAGATTCTTCCAAATAACAAAACCTCTCAATTTATAGTTTAAAAAATATATGGATACTCCAAATAATATATAAAATGTTGAACGTAAATCCAATTTGAAAGTTTGAATGTAAATCCAGTTTGAATAAAACATTTAACGTAAATCTAGTTTCATCTACAAATTCACAAAGATTTTGATTTACAAAGTCGAAACATTTGAGATCTAAAGATAGATCGAAATAAACAGCGATCTAAATCTTAATTCTCACCCTCTTCCTAATTAATCCTAGATAACGAGGGGGCTGGAAAAAGGAGATTATCAACGAACGCCTCTTGATCGTAGTCATCCTGATCATTACACTTATGATGAGCTTTGAATCTAAAATATAAATTAAACCCATAAAATATATCTTTTATATACACATATAATATTGTTTCTAAGACGCTATTTATTATTTATTATTAATTCAATCCTGGAGGCTCGATTTCGGCATTGGAACACATATTACCATCAGAGACAATTCCAACAGGCCCGGCCATAGTCTGATCCTCAAGGACACAGGAAATCGTTTGACTGTTTTTTTATTTTATTTAGGAATTTGATCTATATATCCGGCCAATATATAAGTCATTAATGCAGCTAGCTATCTCATCGATCAGCAATGTGCAAAGTCAATATTGTAGCTAGCTCATCATAAATATTATTTATTGTTTAATTAGTAACATGTACGTATAATATATGTGTGTGATAAGTATTGGCTGTTTATGTATACCATTTTTCCATTCAAAACATATCGAACGCACAGGCTTAATTTTCTACGTACTGATCATGTCAAAACATGTGCGATTGACGGCGCTAAATGATCCTTCTTAGATTTTTCCAACACCGTACCGTCTATCATGAATATTAACCTCTTATTATTATTATTATTATTATTATTATATAATAACACAACTTCATTGGAGATTAAAATTATAGACAATCATCAAGTCAAATGGCTTGAGAAATGAAATCTTAAATATAATTCTACCACGTTTCTATATTATTAACCTTCCATGCATAACGAGCAAGTTGGTGTGCTGCCCTATTCCCTTCCCTATTAACATGAGTGAATTGACAAGAGCTAAAGCAGCCTGTAAGCCATTGGACTTCTTTAAACAGACCACCAAGAGACGAATCATCCATATCATTTTTCTGCAGAGATTGCACTAATAGTAAACAATCACTTTCCACCAACAAGTTTGATATACCCATTGTTGAGCATAGTTGTAGGCCACAAAACACAACTATTAATTGAATGGCTTCTGGGTTCTCCACTTCAGGTTAAATTTTACTTGCAGCCATAACCACCTTGCCTATGTGATCTCAAAGAATAGCTCCCACCCCTGCCTGTTGAAGATCAGCAAACATGGCTCCATCTGTATTCAGCTTAAGTACTTCAACTGGGGGTGGAGACCAGCTGAGATGATGTTGAGCCTAAACATTAGTTTTCAGCCTTACTTCTTTATAGCTATGCACTAGGCCCATCGCAGTATTAGCCACCAAATTAGGACTTAACTTAATCTTATTAAATTTTCATGTATTCCTCCTATGCCAGAATCCCCATGCCAAGCAGAAAAATAATCCCAAATTGTCAAACTTCTTTGCCTCAACAATCTGTATGGCTAAGCCTAGAACCTTAGACCTATCTCCAGCCCTCACAGGAGGAAGAAGTTGTTTCCATAAACCTTGAATCTGGCAATAGTTAAGAACTGCATGAAAAAGATCTTCCATAGGATGTAAACAAAAGCTACAAGCTTCTTCCACCGTCACCTGTTTTTTGAGTAAATTATCCTTGGATGGCAAGCAGTCTTTACACGCACGCCAGGGAAACACCTTTATTTTATTTGGGACTTGCATCTTCCACAATGCCCTTCACACCCTCTGATGGTTTATCATAGAAGAAGACTCTACTTGGTTGTGCCTTACTTGAGACCAAATAAGTTTGTAACAACTTCTCACTAAAAAAAGTCCACTTCTTTCATGACTCCATATCATTTTATCTGCTGTATCCCTTGGAAAAATCATCACTTTCATTATGTCTGCTACTATTCTTGGGTTAAATAGAGTACGAAGCTTCTCCATATTCCATTCCCTTGTTTCCTCATAAATAATGGAAGCCACTAAATCCTCCTTGCTTTGTTCTTGCACACCACTTGCCCAATCCAAAGATTTATGTCCTAGTATCCATTGCTTAATCCACAAATGTGCAGACTTCCCATCTCTAATCCTCCATTTACATCCTTCTTTCAACCATTTCTTTGCTTCTCAAAGGCCCCTCTAAGTGTAAAATGGACAGTTACCCAAACTTGCTTCCAAAAAGTTTGACTTAGAGAAATATCTAGCCTTAAGTAACTTATGGATAACTGAATTGTCATTCTACAATAGTCTCCAGCCTTACTTTGCAAGAAGATCGAGGTTGAACTTTCTAAGATCCTTGACCCCATTCCCCCTTTGGATTTCCCCTCACACATATTCTTCCAGCTAACCCAATGAATCTTTATTTCCTCATTTTTTTGCCTCCACCAAAACTTGGACATCAAGTCCTCCAATTCTCAACATAAACTAGCAGGCAACAGAAAGCAACTCATGGAATAAGATGAGATTGATAATGCTACTACTTTCAATAACACATCCTTAACACCTTGGAATAATAATTTTTCCTTCCATCCTTGAAGTTTTTGCCAAACCCTCTGTTTAATGGACTGAAAAGCACTCGACTTTGATCTACCAACAATTGGTGGCAAACCTATATACTTCTCATATTGCTGGACTTTATAGTTACCCCATAATAATCTGATCTCCTCTCTTGCCTCCCTATCCACATTGCCACTAAACACAATAGAAGTTTTTCCTTATTAATCTTCTGGCCTAAAACACTTTCATAATAATCCAAAATTGCCTGGACTCTCCTAGATTCTTCTACATCTACTTTGTAAAAAAAAAACACTATCATCTATAAAAAAAAGTAAATGATTAATGATAGGAGCTCCTCTACAAATTTTTATCCCAGAGATTTCCTTTCTTAACCCTGTTGTTTTTAACAAGGCTATTAGACCTTCAGTGCATATAAGAAATAGGTAAGGGGACAATGGATCCCCTTGTCTCAATCCCCTACTAGGGGTGAAAGACACTCTTGGCTCTCCATTAACCAAAACAGAAAATAAAACAGTTCTCACACACTTCTCTATTAATTGAATGAAAGATTGTTCAAACCCCATCACTTGCATCACCTTAGTGAGGAAAGTCCATTCTACTCGGTTGTATGCCTTATCTAAATTAATAGACATATATCCTTACTTTCTTTTTTTTCTTGTGCTTTAAGAAATGTATTAACTCATAAGCTATAAGGACATTGTCTGTAATTAAACGGCCTGGAACAAAGGTACTTTGGCTCTCCCCAATAATACATGGCAATACAACTTTTAGTCTATTAGAAATGACCTTAGCAACCAGTTTATAGGCTACATTACATAAGCTAATCGGCCTATAATCAGAGACAGTTTCAGGAAGTTTTTTCTTGGGGATAAGGGTAATATATGTATGATTTAGAAAGGAAGGGAATTTACTTGTATTAATAGCCAACAACACTGATTCCGTTACAGACTTGCCCACCACATGATAGTATTTCTGAAAAAAAAAATTTTTGAGGACATCCCATCAGGGCTTGGTGCTTTAGAATGATGCATTTCTAACAGAGCCCTCACCTTTACTTCAGTAAAGCTTTTTCCCAGCTCCTCATTCATCAAGGGAGGCACTCTTCCATCAATCAAATCCAGGAAATCAGTGGAATTACTAGGATTGGAACTCTGAAAAGTACTCTCAAAGTAGTATAGAAAGACCCTATCTCTTTCCTCACCAAACTGCCAAACCCATTCCTCATCCTTTATTTTAACCAGTCTATTTTTAGTCCTCCTCTAAGAATCCTTCATGTGGAAGTACTTTAAATTCTTGTCCCCTTCTTTTAGCCACCGTGCTTTTGACCTTTGTCTCTACATCACTTCCTCCCTCTCCATCCATTTTTGAACTTTTTCTTAGGCCTTTTCATGTTCTGATTTTCGTTCACCTACATGATCATTTGTATGCAGTAACTCCATCTGCTGTCTTGCCCTGTTTAGCTGCTTGTTTACATTATCAAAATAATTTATGTTCCATCTATCCAGCTGAGCACCACAATCTTTCATCAATCCCATAACTTCATCCATAGTACTACTACTACCACAATTCCTCCTCCAAACTGCTTTGATTATATCTTCACAAGCTTTATCTCCCACCCACATTTCTTCAAACTTAAACAGTCTTTTTGGTCGACACTAGCCTTCCTCTCAGTATTTATCCAGATTAAAACATGGTCAAAATAAGCTACCAAGCTATGTGTAACCGTGGCATTTGGAAATCAATAATTCCATTGAGAATTTGCCAAGGCCCTATCAAGTCTCTCAAGAATACACTAAGCCCCACCTCTTTTATTACTCTAGGTGAATTTGTTACCCTTAAATCCCAAATCCCTATCAAGTCTTAGTCTTCCCCCCCCCCTCCCCAATTTCTCATTATGATGCAAAATTTCATTAAAATCACCCAACACCAACCAACCTTCTCCATTTTTCCTGCCAAACGATCTTAACAAATCCCAAGTTTGGGATCTTTTACAAACTTTAGGGAACCCTTAAATGCCTGTCATATGCCAAGACCCCCTCACCAGATCATCCTCAATAAAGGCATCAATATGACATTGGGAATAAGTTAAAATTGACAAATTTAACTCTCTTCCCCACAGTAAGGCCAAACCCCCCCTTTCTTCCACAACAATCCACAACCAGGCAATTTGTAAACCTTAATTTAAACTTACATACCTCAAATTTGCGAGTTTTAAGCCATGTCTCCTGCAAAAACAGGATTTCAGAAGCTTTCCTCTTCACAAGATCGTAGAGGGTTCAAATGCCCCAAGGGTTCCCAAACCCACGGGCATTCCAACTTAGAATCTTCATTTGCTTTGGCGATGTTGTTCAATAGCCACCGCCAATCCATTCCTAGTAATCTAAGCATCATCCCTTGTGACTCCCTCCACTGTGTTTCCTCGTTTGGCATACCTTCCTTTGTCTTCATCCTCTCTAAACTCGCCCTTTCTTTTTCTTGGAAAAGACGAGTATAGTTGGGAAGTATCTATGTAGGAGACTGTATCCTTTGCTAGAAACGATAGTCGTTTCCATTTGTGACTTATTACCCCATCTGGCCTATCTTTGGCACCGGGGCCCATCGCCTCTATCCCCCCCCCCTTTTAATTGGCCCATTCGACTCTTTGGCCCCAGTACTCATAGGGACACTTAACAACCCCGTTTCATGCGCATTATCTCCCGCATTATCCTCATCTTCAACATTTTAGAAGGCTTTTGCATCGGTTTCCTCTCCTTTACCTCCATTTATGCCTTGTTCCATAAATTCCTCAACACATCTCCTAAGATTCTGACTACCCTTCCTGATCCCGCTGACTCTATCACCATTGAATGTGCCGAAGATTCAGGGACCTGTCCCTCCCCAGTATCCGTTGTATCTGTTCCTTCCATCCTTGCCGTTTCAGAGTTTCTCACCGTAGAAACTCGGCGTTCCCTTCTACGAGGCTCCCACCTATCCCATGAACGCCCATCCCTGAATCGATCCCCATAACTGGTCGCTTTCATACACATACCATATCAGAAAGCTCCCTCATCCTCTGTCTTTGTTTCATTCTTCCTTAAATCACACTTTTTATCCCCATGCCCCAATCTTCCACACTTGTAACACAGGTTTGGCAGCTTCTCATTAGAGAATCTAATCCAAACTAAGCTCTCATCCCCCATTGCAAATTTAGTACCTCGTAGTAGAGGTTTTGTTACGTCCAAGGTCACGCGTACCCACAAAAACTCGCCCCAAGCCACCTTCCCCTTCTCCAAATCCACCTCTTCGACCCTTCCAATCTTCTTCCCAATCAAATTCCCAACATAAGTATTCCTATCTCTCAAAGGAAGACCATGGAGTTGCACCCAGGAAGTTGCTTCTTTGATCAATATTTGATGCACTTGTTTGCTGCAGTCCACCTCTTGCACCATCACTAGTTGCTTATCAAAAGACCAAGGGCCTTCTCTTATCACTTTTTCCTTGTCTCGAAAACCATCAAACTCCACCATGGTCAGTGATGAATGGAGATCTCTGAACCGTATCCCATGCATTGGTTGCCACACCCTTCTTATTGTACCTTTGAAAGCTTCATAGTTGTAATGTTTATCAGTCAAAAGAGTTACTATCAAACCCTTTCCTCCACATAGAGAAATTTCCTCCAAACATCCATCCTCCACATAGAGGTACTCTTGAATTTTTTACCTCTATCTATATCATGAATATTAAACTTGATCTACAGGTAGGCATGCAGGGCAGCTAAGGTCGTAAATCAATAGTACTGAGCTTGAGTTTACCAACTAATGCATGTTTGGTTCATTCATTAAAAAATATTGAATATATAATTGTTAGCTCTTAAAAACTTGGCACTCGATTCGTTTATTTTATGTTTTTATTATTTGTTGATCAATGGCATGCGCTACGTATGTTTATTTTAGCTTGGAATCTAATTAATCCCTTACATCAATATTAAATGAAAATTATCTAAAATTTATCACATCAATTAATGATAAAACAGAGAATGAATAACGTGTGTAGAGGAGTTAAACTAAGAGCCCAAGGTCCATCATTCATAAAGGATAACTATTCAAAGGAGTTACGTGGATCGAACACAAGCCCTAGCCACCCAGTTTATCAGGACGGATAAACCTTCATGCTATGGATATAGATAACATGGTGATTAGATAATTTTGATACATTAGGGATAAGCCTTATAATGGCTAAGCATTGTGCAAAGTTGATCAATTTATGATACGTATCCAATATTCTCCACGCTTATATATAGGGGCAGCAAGTAACCTTCAAATCATATGATTGAATATTTTTGAGTTATTATCTCTTACTTATTATTGGCTTAGATATCAGAGGTGTCACAGGCACACTGTGCCGCCTACGCCATGATTTTCATGTTAACAATCACGATCGATGGTGGGAAAAATCCTTTACAGAGGTGCCGACTATGAGATTTTGTAATCTGTGATTTCAATTTTGCATTGGACTTAAACGTGGTTCCTTCATGCCGACCTTGACAATAAATGGTCATCGCCCTGACAGGAAAACCATGGATCATTTTTGTGGATGGCTCCTCTTGTCATGCTGGTGGAGGGGTAGGAATCCACATAATCAACGACAAAGGGCAGGAGCATCGCTACATGGCGAGGCTCACGTTTAAAACCACCAACAATAAAATAGAATAAAAGGCACTTGTAAAAAGGCTCTTAGTGGTCGAAGTATTAGGGGTGACCGAGGTAAAGGTGAAGTCGGACTTTCAAGTAATAATCAACCAAGTGTTGGGAACATATGCCACAAAAGGAGAAAAACTAAATAAATACTTGAGCCGAGTTTGGGAGGCGCGCAACTGATTTTTCTATCTTAGCATAGCACAAGTGCCTAGAGAAAACAACGCCTTGGTGGACAAGCTGGCACGTATAGCCTCAGGGATGAAAGACTCCCCCCTCCTCTGGGAAGTCGAGAGAAGAGTAATAGAAGTCTCAGCAATAGGACCAGAAGTCTACATGGTAGGTGGCAACGTCCCTGAGTGGGCCGGAGACATCATTGAGTACCTAGACGAGGGCGAACTCCCCGAAGGGAAATAGGAGGTAAGAAAGGTAAGAAGAAGGACAACGAGATTTGTAAAGTTGGATGAGATCCTCTATAATAGGGATTTTGCTGCCCCCTACTACGATACATCTGACCGCAAGAAGCACAATATGTTTTAGTATAAATACATAAAGGGATATGTAGAAACCACTCTGGGGGAAAGACATTGGCCAGAAAAAGTAATAAGGGCAGGATACTACCAACCCAATACACTTAGAGATGGTAAATAATTTGCAAAGAAGTGCGTCAAGTGTCAGATGCAGGCACCAATATCACACCCCCCCCCAGAAGAGCTGACTTCCATGACCGCCCCTAGGCCATTTGCCCAATGGAAGGTTGACCTAGTTGGGCCCTTCCCGCTCGGGGAGAGTGGAGTCAAGTTCATGATCGTAGTAGTAGACTACTTTATGAAATGGGTAGAAGTAGAAACTTTAGAAACCGTCATGACCAGAGCCATGACGAAGTGCTTGTGGAAAAATGTCATTTTTTCGTACGAAATTCTTCAAAGCATAGTCTTGGATAACGGGGGGTAATTTGATTCAGTGCACTATCGGGAGTGGTGTGTCGAGCTAAAAATACAGGTCAAATATTCATCTTCAGGACACCCACAGGCAGAGGCTACTAACAAAGCATTGTTAGAAATTTTGAAGAAGAAACTTACGGACAAGAAAGGAGAATCGGCTGAGGAACTGCAAGAGTATTATGGGCCTATAGGACCACAATAAAGATCTTTACAAAAGGGACCCCATTCACCTTGGCATACGAGAGTGAGTCAGTACCCCCTGTGGAAGTCGGTCTACCAAGTTAATGAACCCGGCATTTTTCAGCGCCTGAAAATGATGAAGCTATGAAAGAACACCTCGACCTTCTAGAGGAAGAGAGAGGTGGCTGAAGTTAGAATGATACACAATAAGAAAAAGACAGAACATTATTTCAACAAGAGAGTCAAACCCAAGACATTCGAGATAGGAGACTTGGTGTTAAGAGAAAGCGGAGTCACCACAAGAGAAGAAGGCAAGCTCGGACACCGATGGGAAGGACCATACATGGTAGTGGCCAACCACAGGCCTAGGTTGTACTGCTTGAAGGATAGCCAAGGCAAAGAACTACAACACTCCTGGAATGTAGAACACTTGAAGAAATTTTACTCTTGATTATGTTAATTTCTTGATTTGTTAGAACTATAGTGTTGAATTCTTGATTATGTTTCATAGTAAATAAAGCATTCTTTCCAAGCCAATGTCGATCCACTCAAGTTAAAAGGGCATGAAAGTCAACAGACCACTTAACCCTTAAAAGCCAATGACGAGTCCCAAGACTCGCGATGCCAAGAAAAAATGGACGTATAAGTCAACAGACCACGCGACCCTTAAACACCAATGATGAGTCTAAAGACTCATGCTACCAAGGAAAAAGGGCGCGAGGGTCAACAGGCCACACGACTCTTAAATACTAATAACGACTCCAAAGACTAGCGGCGCTAAGGAAAAAGAGCATGAAGGTCAACAGACCATGCGATCCTTCAATGTAACGTCCCAAAAGAAGGCCCAAATCATATGGTTTATACTCCAAAATGACTAGTCAATGATATAATTGGAGCCCTATTAGAATCTTATAAAAAGTAAGAATTTCTTCTTTCCAAGCAATGTGGGATCACATACACCACCTACCTTATTCTTATCATATGGGGTATCACAACTTATCCCCTTAATTTCTCAACTTCTTCGTCAGACCTGTCCGTTGCAGGTGGCATAGTTCAAGTCCTACATTTCTGGTTGGGATAGATTTTGATACCATTTGTAATGCCCCAATATAAGGATCAAATTACATGGCCTATACCCCAAAAGGACTGGTCAATGATACAATTGGAGTCCAATTGAAACCTTATAAAGAGCAAGAACTTCTTATTCCCAAACAATGTGGGATCTCATACATCACCTACCCTTATCCTTATCATTTGGGGTATCACAATGATGATTTTAGGTTACAAGAGTTAACTCTCTAGACTAACCTTATCCCAAGACTCATGGTGCCAAGGAAAAAAGGTGCAGTGGTCAACAAAACACGCGACTCTTAAACACCAATGACGAGTCCCAAGACTCGCAATGCCAAGAAAAAATGGCACGGAGGTCAATAGACCATGCGACTCTTAAACACTAATAACGAGTCCCAAGACTGACGATACCAAGGAAAAAGGGCACAGAGGTCAACAAACTACATGACCTTAAACACCAATGATGAGTCCAAAGACTCGCGGTACCAAGAAAAAAGGATGCGAAAGTCAACAAACTACACAACTTTTAAACACCAATGACGAGTCCCAAGACTCGCGTTGCCAAATAAAAAAGGCGCGGAGGTCAATAGACCACACAACCATTAAACACCAACGTCAAGTACAACGACTCACTATTCAAAGGAAAGAGGCACGGAGGACAACAATGACAAGTACAAAAATAAGCCACTCGTAGAGTAAAAAGAAAGAGCTTTGCAAAATCAAAGCAAAGTTTAACATGATAAAAGCCAAAACGAGCTAAGTATTCCCAACATACACAAGTACAAAAGACAAGTAGGAAAGTGTTCATATTGTTTACAAAAAGCTATTACAAAAAGCTATTACAAGTTCAAAAGTGGAAGACAACTATTACAAAAGGCTAAGTACTAGGACCACTCGGCATCGGGCATGGTATCCTAACCAAAGGTGTCAACAAACTGACATGAGGCTACATCAAGTTTAAACGTCTTCAAGTCTAAGCGCCCCAAGTCAGTACGGAGATTGGCCAACAAGTGTGATCTAAGTCGCAACACGCTAGCCCCATACCTATAACCAAAAGCACGATCCCTGATGCCATGCGCCGATGCCAACTGAGGAAAAAGGCGGACAAGTTCCTCCCTCGCAGCCTCCAAGTAAGACTCCAACATCTTCACCTACTAGGTCTATTCCTTCAGTCGAGTATCCATGTGAAGAAGTGCTTCGCTGCACTTCCTCTACTGTTCATTTGCATCAGCTCGATTTTTCTTGTATTCCTTGTGCCATTTGGTCAGCTCCTCTAGAGCACCGCATACCTCAGAGAGGTCAATGTTAACTTGCCGCTTGCTTTCCTTTGAAGCCGCACCTAGAGCAAACTTCATCTTCTAAGTTAATGGAATACGCCATGATCCAGGCCGCCAAATCATCGACACCCTACAAAGGTAAAACCAAAGAAAGTTAGAGAGAGAGAGAGAGAGAGAGAGAGAATTAAAGGTACCCTACAGAGGAAATTCCTTAGCCAGCTAGCCATGTTGCTCATGGCTTCATCCCTAGCAGGACCAAAGGAGGTGGAAGCACCTCCCCATCATCCCTTGCCTCAAGACCGTAACAGGGACCAGGGGAGAAAGCCTCAGGAGACGCCGCCACTGAGCCTACCCCAATCCTAGGGGCCTTACCCAAATCTTCCATTGACTGAACAACGTCGATGTAAGCAAGTTCCACATCCCCCTGACTGACATCCTCACTCACGAGGCCTTCTAGAGGAACACCCTCCTCTAGGGGAAAGGATTCAACGTCATCCCCAAAGGAGGAGGCAAAAGAAGAGGGGATAGAAACCTAATCGCCGCCAGTAACCAGGTCAAGCGGAGGAGTCTCTCCCCCAGAGATAGTAGTGGGCAAAGAGTGGGGAGTTGAACTTTTACCCTCACTCTCTTCTTCAAGTTCTTCTATAACAGGAGCATTGCCGCCTTTGTCCCCGCTCTGGACACCACAGTCACCTAGGGCACCATCTTCACTACCCTGAGTTCCCTCGTGAGCCGCCCAGTCAGCAAGGCTCAACGAAAAGGCAATGTCCTTATCCACACTGACCTCACCACTTTCCTTTGGCAAATCAAAAGCTTCAAACGTAGGGAACTCAAATGTCAGAATGAAGGCCGAATCGAGCTGTTGAAGAGGAAGATCAAAATCAAAAGAGGTAGCCAGATTAGAAAAGGCTTGACCCATCAAGCCCTCGAGGTCGTCAAGACCTGGAGAAGGTGCGCATGTTGGCGAATGGCTAGGGGTAGAATGCGGGGGTACCCTGAGGTTGGTTAGCCACATGAGAGGCGCCAACATCTGTGCCCACAACCCCCCCCCCTTTGTCGTAGGAGAAGGAGTATCTGTAATAGTAGGACGCCACGACCTTGGTTAGAAAAATACTACCCTTGACCTTCGAACGGTCATGCATTACCAAGAAATGATCAATATTAGTAGGTGTCAAAAGGAACTCAGTCCAAATCTCATCCTCATGCTCAGCCACTCAGGTGGCGACCGTGTCGATGCTGGATTGCTCCCATTCAGACAAAGGGTCCAAAGTCGCCTCCAGCCCTTTCTCGTCAGGAACCTTACTCTTGGAGGCTCTAATAGGGAATTCTTGGCGCATAGCCTCTGAATTGGGAAATTCCCAACCTACACTAGAGACAAAGAAGAAGTTCTTCATCCATTGCTTTAGCGTTTGAACGACGACTCTCAAAACGAGCCAACCATTGATTCTTAATCGGAAAGCTGCAAATGTTGCTCGGAGAGCTCTTCAAAAAATAAAACACCAAGAACTCCTGGGTGGTTAAATTTAGGTATTCTTCCCGAGCGAGTTTGAAAACCAAACAAAACAGTACGCAAGAACAAAGAAGAACCTGCCACGCGTGAGAATAAAGCTATGCAGGGCCTAACTACAGAAGATCAAGAACGTCGCGTACTGGGCGATAGAAAGGAAATCACAAACCATGGGTGAGGGCGCAGACAAGAAGTGAAACCTTTTCAATGAACCCTATTTCATCAAGGCATCCATGGTGAGGGGGTTTCAGGAGTATTAAGTCTGGAATCTCGTAGGTGTTGCGCAAAGTCGCCAAGTCCCTAGCAGTAAAGGTGGAACACCACCCAAAACCTTCAAAGCATGGGATGTCTTTAGCAAAGGAAGGCTCTGGGACAGAAGGGGTTTGGGATGTGTTTCATTGGATCATGAGGATGACGAAGAAGCAGAGAGAAAGGAAAAATGAGAAAGTGAAGAAGCAGAGGGAAAGGAAAAGAAGAGAGAGGTCAGGGTCACTGGTAAAGAAGCCGAGATAGTAGGGTCTCAAGAACGGAAAGAAAACAAGAAGAAATCAGGGAGAAGATGAAAAGTAAGAAGGAGTAGAAAAATTAAGAGTAGGTGATGACTGCATATCATCATTACCTGACTAAATGACGTGACTAAAAGAAAAATGTAGCGACGGTTACTTGGTAACATATGCACATTTCTCAAGTTTGAAACTCCCACCTCTTGGTAAGTGGAAACGACGAGCAAAGTAATTAATGGGCCAGCAAGGTAGTCCATAGGGGTCTAAAACCCCTAGCGGGGTAGTCTAGGGGACTCAAACCCCTTGTTTGAGTGAAGCAAGATATTTATGTGCTGAAAGCAAACAAACAAATCCTTCATTGGTGAATTCCCCATGGTTATACGCGAGAGGAATTAGTCGGGTAACTGAAGGAGTTAATATTGATCTAGCCCAAACTAAGGGCTCGAGACCCATCATCCATAAAGGATAACTATTCAAATGAGTTACGTGGATCGAACACAGGCCCTAGCCGCCCTATTTATTAGGGTGGATAAACCCTCATACCTGCAAATTGTTACGTAGGCAACATGATGTGCCTGTGATACCTCTGATGTCTAAGTCAACAATAAATGAGGGATAATAACTCGAGAATGCTCAATCAAATGATTCGAGGGTTACCTATTGCCCCTATATATAGGCTTGGAGAATATTGGATGAGTACTATAAACTAATCAACTTTGCACAATGCTTATCCATTATAAGGCCCATACCTGATGTATCGAAATTATCTAATCACCATGTTATACATATCCCTATCACGACCGATGGTGGGACACATCCTTTATAGTCTGTATGCTTTGATCCTAATCGGGAATATCCATGTATGTAGGATGTCATGGCTGAGACACTGTTTGATAACTACATGCATGCCATTATATATGTCAATGTTTTAAAAAAAAAAAAAACGAGGCATTGAATTGGGTCCAATTCTAATAAGTGCATACTTGAAAATAGCGGTGGTAATATAGATTTCAGCTTTAGGACTTTAGTTATAGAGCTTAAGTGATCACAAGTTCTACTATTAAAATATTATTTATTATTTGGTAATCATATGTCTAAATTAGCACTTTTAAACATATTATATTTGTTTGGAAACAATATAAAAAACTTTCTTTTTAAGATGATCAATTCCATATGCATCATGCATGCATGGATGTATCCAGTTTCAATAGAAAAATGATCTAATAAGCTTAACATATAATAATAATAATAATAATAACAATAATAATAATAATAAATAAATAAAGTAAACAATACTATAGCCATAAGGAAAATGATAACCTTATAATTATTTTATAACTTTTTTACAACTCTAAATGATATTGATGGAATTTTTATAATATTAAAATTTATTTTCAATGAAGTGACATGATCATTAGTACTCTAGACAGGATGGATTAGAGCATCCTCAATAGATTAGCTAAAAGCTAAATCTATTGAGTATTTAGCCATTAAAAAACAAAAAAAGCTCACAATGGATTAGTCAAATTCTAAATAATTAGAATTTAGCTACAGTTACATTCAAAATAATTTCCAAATTTGAATGTTCTTGTTCATAAACCAAATTCTTATTTTATGAATTATTTCTCTCTCTAGCAAACCAACATGTCCCGTTTTTAGAAATGTTTGTTGAAT
Organism: Cyclocarya paliurus; assembly: GCA_029856935.1. Lineage (NCBI taxonomy): Eukaryota > Viridiplantae > Streptophyta > Magnoliopsida > Fagales > Juglandaceae > Cyclocarya > Cyclocarya paliurus. The sequence goes on from CM056948.1 coordinate 2,725,547, forward strand.
GGATACTCTGTCCAAATTTGATAAAAAAAAAAAAAATAAAGTTGGATGGGAATTATAGAAATTAGTAAAATATGATAAAATAAAATAAATTAATAATTAACAAAATTAAATATTTTTTTTAATTATTAATTACTCATTACTATATAATGAATAAATAGATAATTCAATGTGAAAATTTGATATGAATAGCCAAAGTCAAATTCTTTTTATATTATTTTATTATTATATAATAAAAAAAACTTTTTTTTTTATAATAAAAAAAAATAACTATTTCAATATGAAGATTTGTGTGAATATAATAGCCAAAAGCTAAATTCATTTTACATTCATAAAAAAATGTACTTTAACTTTAACTAATACATTAGGAGTGTTCTAATTAGTAGCTAGAGTGGAGGAAAGTCTGCATGCAGGAGGCACGGGTAGTGGAAAGATTAAGTTTGATGACGTGAAATCACAAAGACAGAAAGTTGGAGTCGAGATTGTTTTCGGGTCTTAGAAGTCAAGATTGTTAGAGCATTCTCAATGTCTTCTTCATTTTATTATTTATAATACATCGTTAAAAAATATATATTTTACATATTGATTTTTATAATATTATAACATATATCAATTTATCTATTTTTTTATATTATTTAAATAAGTAATGCTACTCATGCTAATTTTCATCATCATCTTATCATTCTATGATGTGATATTAGATGATTGAAAATTATTTGATATATTTCACTTGTAAACTTATCATCTAATACCATTTATTGTTACAGAGAATTGATGACATTGGCTTGAATGTGTTGAACCAAATTGCCTGTACAACTCAATTACCCCCATCTATGCTTTTGTCTGTGCAACAGCTTGAAGATTTGAAAAGTTGCCTACAACAAGGATATATACTACTCCATGTATTAGTTCAGTACAGACTGTTTGTGTTGCCCTTGAATTTAAGTTGAATATGCTCAACTACATTATGCTATTGTAAGTTTAGATGTGTGTATATGTTGGAGAAGGTACCTTGTGCAGTTTATAATATATAATGATGTGTAGTTTGTAGCTTTGTAATTCTAGTCTTACAATCATACCATGATTTTGGGTTGGGGAATGTGGGCTACAAGACAAGAGTATCATAGAGACATTGACATAGTTCTTGTTTTTCAAAAATTCAATACATACCATAGGAGCATTAAATTTTCAATAAATGGTAACTTAGATATAGTTTTAGGATATTTCGGAAAATTTAATAAATTTTGTACAGCTAATTGGTAGTCCCAATAATAATGAAAGTAAATGATAAACTGCAGGAAATAATAAATTAGTTCAGTTTGTAGAAACAGAAGCCTTTTTGCCGACGGAACCAAAAACTGCAGAAAAGCTGGAAAAACTTCATATTTGTAGAACCATGTTTTTGCCGATAGAACCAAAACTGCATAAAAATCATAAAATCTCCATTCGACCGCACCAATTAACGTAGGAAATGGATTTTTTTTCCACCTTTTGTGGAAAAAAATTTTGCCAACAGAACCAAAACTGCAGAAAATTCATAAAATCCCCATTCGATGGCACCAATTAATGCAGGAATGGATTTTTTTTTTTTTTCTCCACCGTTTGCCCAAGTTCAGCAGATGCTTTTTCGAGGAATACATGTTCACTTAAGTTGCGGAAAATTTGGTAGCAACAGGGATTTATTCTCTGTGCCCCTTGTAAGACATTTTTTTTTTTTGGATAATGATAGGTTACTATTTCCTACCACTTTTTTATTATTTAATTTTTATTTAGTTAATGATTAAAAAATTAACTATTAATAAAATTATATATTTTCTAAATTTTTTTTAATGACTAAAGATATTAAAAAATATTTAAAAGAAAATAATAAAAAAATAAAAATTTCAAATACACTATAAAATAATAAAAAGGTAGTAGAAGAGTTGCAAGCTTATCGTTATCTTTTTTACCGCATTTCACCCACAATGGTATTTGGTGGAAAAATACTTTACTATGGTTTTTAATATATTTGCCATGAGTTGGGCTTGCAGTAAAAATGCATTTACTACCGTTTTTGCTACAGTCGAGTAGCTTGAAGCATCACTTGTTGCCGTTGTATTTAAACTATAGTCATATCTTTATCATTCACAAAAAAATAAATAAATAAATAAATAAAATTATTGATTAACGTTTTGTCTCGTACCAAACCCTCTTTAATTAGTTTGAATACAGATTTTGGAATAATAAATAAATCAAGCAAGCATATACAGTTTCCTAGCTAACATTAAAAAAATTATCTACTCAACCCGAATGATCACTAAATATCCTTGTTGTGAGGAGATAAAAATAAAGAAGCCCAATATAGGGCCCAACCATTGGACCACGTTTGGAAAAGAGACAAAAAGATATAAGTGGTGAACAAGGAGAGATGTGCAGTAAGCGGGTGGCAGGGAGATCAAAGTTGGTTAGAGGAGAGTATGGGAGAAAGGGAGCTGACACGCACAAGGGGCCGGTCCCATCATTACTGACTGACACACGCAATAAGGATGGATAAAAGACCTTTAGCAAGATGACCAGCGGGGTCTCTGGCTCGACTTCGTCTTCTTCCTCTCCTTCTTCTTCCAATGAAAGGAGTGCATCGGTGGGATCTTTTTCGGTTCTTCTTCTCCCTCTTCGACTTCTCTTTCAATTTTGGAACAGGGAGCTCCAACGAAAGTTTTTCTCCAGTAAATTTATATTGAGGATCACCATTATAAAGAAAGAGATGAGAAATTATAAAAGACTGTAAATAAGAATATTATAGTAGATTTCTTATCCCCAAATGCCCGTGGACGTAGGTATTATGCCGAACCACGTAAATCCATGTGTGCATCTTCTTTTATTTTCTCTACTCATTTTACCGCCATGGACGTACACATTGATACTGTACAGTCGCACTAGCAAACGGCTGGAGGCTCCTAACCACACCAATCGAGGTCCAGATAACTCAATGGGTCGGAAATAACTCTCTCTCATTATTATTTGTTGTGCAATTTTTACAATATCAACATGTCTTGTATATATACTTGGTCACCAAAATAATTATATATACATTTGGGAGTACTGCAAAGGAGCAACGAATTTAATTTCTCAAGAATAATCACTAATCCTACTCAGCAAGCGCTACACTCTATGACCTAATTAGCCTCTGAGTAGAATAATCTACGTACGGGTCCGTTAAAATCATAAAAAATGAGATTTTTATTAGAAAACTCCACAACTCAAAATTTTGTGTATATATAACCTCGCAACTATAAAAACATTATATTAATGAGATCATACCACTTTCTTTTCTTTGTTTTTTAATAAGAAACAAATTAAATTTTTGGACCAAATGGACCTCATAGGATGTAGGATCGGTGTACAACCTTACACACATAATTAAGTGTGTTAGTCAGCAAGATAAGTATAATAAGTCAGATAATTTAAGACAAATTACGCATGACAGAAGCATAGGCATGAATAATCATGATTTAAATTCTTAGTATGAATTATTTTATGAAAAATCATACATTTATTAGATTTATATTGTGATGAGTTTCTTATTAAATTTTCGACTTATTTTAGTTTTATTTCATGTTTTTAATCACCCAAGTAAGGATCGATGAAGAACACGAGCAGGCGGGCCAGGAGCAGTTGATTAAATTCCAGACTTCTTATAATAAATTATTTTATGATAAAAATTTTATTCAGTTGTTTACAATTGCCTTTACTTAATATTTTTTGGAGACAGGATTTTATTAAATAATCATTTTTATGAAATAAGTTTTTATTTTAATAACTATGAGATTTTTTATTGGCCTATTTTTATGAAAATATATGACATATCTATCCTATGGAAAGGGATGTTACACCTTCGTTGTGAATTTTAAACTTGGGTTGGGATTTTTGTCTCAAAATTCCTTTGTAGTAACGAAGAAATCGAGGCAGAGGTAGTGTCCAAGGAACGAAGGAAGATTGTATATACCATGTTCATTATGCAAAAGAATTGGCATGCACTATCGAATGCACTTTAACCAACCCCCCTAACATGATACACACACACGTGTGTATATATATATATTTATAATTTATATATTTCCTTTGGTTTTATGCTACCGGAAGAAAAAACAAGTTCAATTAATCCTACTTTGTTGAAACCAAATTGTTTAATCAAGATTCCACACACATGTACACACACTAATGGACGAGTATATAATGAGTAACACACTAAGAGATCAGAGATACATCGCTAGTTATTGTATTAAAAATAGAAATGCTTTAATTATAGAAAATTTTTATAAAAATAATTTTATTGATTGACGTGATTTAATATGATACATTAATTTATAAAAATTATTTTTATTATAAAATATATCTAATATATCGTCTGAAATCATATAAATTTATAAATTTATTTTTATAAAATTTTTTGCAGTTATAACACTTCTTACGTATATATCATGTATGAACAAATGCTTAGTTAAGCCCGGGCAGGTTGGGCTCTCTAGACGTCTTGGGCTTTATACAACTAACTATGAGTACTATTGTTGACCCTCGTTCACGTGCCGATTCAAGTTTCTTTTAATAAGTAGAATCAACAAATCAAATATTTAATTAAATTGAAACTAAAGCCTAAAAATAAGTTTTTTCATCCAAACAAACAACAACCATATAACCGTCATTGTAAGAAATTAGCAGTATGCACGTAATTCTCTCCCTGGCTGCCACTATATATTAATAGAAAAATGATACTATGACTATTAAATATATCTATAAAAAGTTATTATTAGTAAATTTATATATATATATATATATATATATATATATATATATATTTTTTGTTTAATGATTAAGGATGTTTACAAAATGTTTAAAGAAAAATAAAAAAACTCATATGTGCTAGTATGCACATTTGGTTGGCACATTTGGTAGATACCCTAACATTGTTCATATTAATAAAGAGAAATGATGTGAGTTTATATATTAATGTTGTGATTTTTTAAAAATGTTTAAAGATATGAAAATAAATAGAATGAAAAAAATAAAAATAAGAAATAAGAAAGACCATTTGGTCTTGTTGGTAGCCATCCTCGAGCACGGCTCATTAATAAACTACGTACGTACCTGCGATTTTCATTTACCCCATGCTAGAGGTAGCTAGCTAACATAGACGTGAGGCCCTGCGATACTTGGCCCGATCTAATTACGTACAAGATTTGGCTGCTGCAAATCATGCATGATGTATGTTTAATTAAAGAGATGCAATGATCTGATCCTTTGTGTGAAAATGGGTTAAATTGACTTATTCAAATCGATTTAGGCTATTTAATTATCATGGTCTCATAGAGAACTAATATTTGATCAGCTTGAATTGCATTTAATTAAGGTGTGCGAGTCTTTTCTTTGTACGAGAATATATATGAGATCAGCTAGCACTATATATATAACAAAGTTTTTCATCCTTAATTATATATATGTTCGATCGGTAAGAATTAATGATGAAAAAAAATGAAGGATATTATATATACAAATTATATAGTAATGACACTATAATTTCACCTTCTACTAGTTCTTATGACTAAAAACCAACAGCTAGCCCTGTTGCGTGCTAATTGCATCAGCCGAGGTGCTAGCTATTGCCTATTAATGCCAAGTCAGATTTTCTTTACTTAAAATGTTGCATTGATGTCTAAGATTAAGCCTCATATATAGGTTGCAGAATTGCCTAAGAGCATTCACATTCGCCTCTTCATAGTTAATGTTCCATAGTTAAATTATAGGGAAAAAACTATGAAAAGTGGCAGTTTCCTAAACTAACTTTTGATTTTAGGATTTGTACAGTTGGGGAGCAACTGTACCGATCCTAAATCATTCTGTTGATTTTTTTATTTATTCTAAATTTAATATTATATTTAAATATATTTGTTATTCCTCTTTTTTGAAAACTAGAAACAATATAATAAAAATCAAATTTTCTTAATTTTGTTAATGCGGGACAGATTATATTTTTATATCTTTCAATAATATTAACGAAAGTCATAATTTTAACTAAAAATTTAACTAATTTTTATTAACAAACACATATTAATTTCCACAGTGCTATGTACGATTTTAGTTCCCTAATAATTATATAATTCTAATTTTTTTATTCCAAATTTAATTATATATATCAATTCCCTAATTTTGAAAAAAAAAGTTATATTATTCTTAAAAACATTGAAAATATTAAAAAAATAATTTAAAATTTTGTTTAAAATATTCGCTAGAGAGTAAATTTTTAAAAAGAATTAAAAATATAAAAGAATAAGTAGTTAAGACTGTAAAGGGGAGTGGGAGAAATTAAAATAATAATAAAAAATAGAGAAAGATCAATTTAATATAATAGAGAAAGAATAAGGAGTGAGATGTATGATGTTTTTGACATATGACTAAAATTTAGGAAAACTTTTGCTAATCCAAATGTACGAGGATGCTATAAAATTACTTGATACTCACATAGTCAATTATCGCTCTATCCTTCCAAGAGACAATAAGGCCCTCTTTGGCGATGTTAGTACGATGGTCTTAACTCATATCAACATCTAGACACTAATTAAATATAAATATTTTTTAATTTTAAAATTTCAAATTTTTAAATTTTATATTTAATTATTACAACTTTTATAAACTTCGAAACAAAACATAAAAATTAATTCAATTTTTTTAAATTTCAAAACAAAAATAATATTATAATAATATTATAATTTTATAATTTTTTTATTCAACTTTTTTTCCATAATTTTCTAAAATGTAATAAAAAATCTTAACTCAAAATATTTTATTATTATTTATATATTATTTCATTATTATTCACATATTTATCATATTATCTCATCTCAAAAAAACCTAATTCTCACAGCAGGCCTCTTCCAAAATAAACTAGCGGGGCTGGAAAAGAGATTATCAACGAACGCCTCGTGATCGTAAGCACTCTTCTTCATCAATACACTTTTGATGCGCTCTGAATCTCAAATATAATCCCATACTATATATATACATACTATATATATACATATATATATATATATATATATATTATAGATATATAATGTTTTAAAAACGCTAGCTATTTATTTATTAATATTCAATCCTGGAGGCTGCTCATTCGAACATCTATATATTATCATCAGATGATTCTAACAGGTGGCCTGAACACGCCACGGATCAATATGAAACAGTCAACAAGCCGGGAATCTTTTGTACGCTTTTTTTATTATGTTTAGAAATTTGATTTATCCGGAGGCCAATATATAAGTCATGAAAATTATTTTTAATGAAGTGGCATAATTATATTAATTGGTTGCGAAAGAAGTTGGAAAATAATTTAAGGTGTGTATCATTACTCATTTTACCATCATCTATAATCCCTCGTAAATTAATATCCAATATCATTTATGATATTTGAAGTATTATTATAAATACTTTCAATATTTATTTATTTATTTGTTAAGTACTCGATATTTTACGGCCATCATCTCAGCTGCGCACACATAACGTACCATATAAAAAAGGAGATGGCCATCAAAATCACAGTATTAGAACCTGAAGACGATGTATATATCGTCATCCTGCATGTGGCTGTGGTTTATATAGGATGATATTTTTGGCATTTTCATTTCAGCCACTCATAGATTATATATATATATGATAGTACTATTATCTCCTCATGTTTTTTACATGAGGATCAATGATTTATGACCTTCCTGCAAATTAAGTACTTATTTCTTGTATTATTATTATTATTGTTATTATTATTTGTTGCTCCTATTGAGGAGCGAGATAAGTACAACGTGATTCAAGATATTTTCCATAATTTCATGTCTATTGCCAAAATGAGTTTAGAATTTTATGGTAATTACATTTTTTCAATCTTATATGAGTTGAAAAATATTAGAAATTAATGATATTCACATTAATATATTATAAAACTATTTTTTCAACCTTCGACGGAAGCTCGGCCTAGCCACTTTGAGCCGACCGTGAAATAAATAAGAGATATGTGTGGTTTTTAAAATGTCTTATAAAAATAAATAAATAATGTTTCACTGTAAGAGGCATTTCCATCGCGAAGGATTCAATCCAGCCACATGTTCCCCTACAGCTACCTACCTTGATATGACTTCACCCTTAAATATAAATTTATAAATTCAAAAAAGTAATCCATTTATAAATTTAGTTTACTAACATTTTTCAGTAGATTTAACAAGTCTAAATAATGATAAAAGCTAGCTGAAGCGGTGCAATTATTTTTTATTTACGCTTATTAATATCATCTGTACGTACGTATATATGCCATCTGTTAAAGATTTGCGGCCTATAGGTAGCTCCCCATCTGTACCCCAGGGCCCACACACACAACACAAGAAAGAAGGAAGGAAAGAAAGAACGTGAAAAACGTGTGATACAGTACAGGTCTGTAACGTCATTCCATTCGTCGTTTACAGCACTACTCTTTCTATAAATACCTGAACCCGCAATCTGTTTATCTCATACTGGAACTGAAAGCACTGCAGTTAGGTGCCATTTAGCAACACCATCTCCAATACTACGTACGTACGGTGCCAATTAACTTCAAAGATGTCTCTTCAAGTTTCAGCAGTTGCTGCTGCGGCTCCAACAGCTGATCAGAATCATGTTATGCCCGAAATTAACCGTCGCTCAGCAAATTTTCAACCCAGCATTTGGGGTGACCATTTCCTCTCATATGCTTCTGAATTCCTGGTAATGAAAGATTGATATGTATCGTGTTTACATTACTACATCATCATGCATGTGTTTGAACTCTCGTAAATCAAACACTACTTTTGCATGCATTTCTCGGTGTAACTAACGCTAGCTTATAAGCCCTTACTTTTCCAGGGATAATATTATAATCTTGAAAGTATGATATTATTCCATGGACGAGTCACAGTGCATATATACCTTTTGCTCGTACAGGAAACTGATGTGATAATGAGGCAACAAATTGAGGAATTGAAGGAAAATGTGAGGACAATGCTCACCGCTACGGTTGAGAAGCCTTCACAAAAATTGAACTTGGTTGATGCAATTCAGCGCTTAGGTGTGTCTTACCATTTTGATAATGAGATTCAAGAAATTCTACAACAACTGCAGAAGACTCATGAAAGTGATGACCCTGAATATAGTGATGACCTCTACACTGTTGCCCTGTTGTTTCGACTACTTAGACAAGACGGCTATTACGTTTCATGCGGTAAAAAAACCTTGCTTCAATTCCTTTCTATAGGTTTGCAAAATTATTTTTCAAGGGAAACATATATAAATCAATTAATTAAAGGTTTTAAAAGTACTATTTAACACATATATATTAATCTCCTTCCATGGGGTGACTCATTTGATGTCATTGGAATATTGTGAGGCAGATATGTTCAACAAGTTCAAGGACAGCAAAGGGAATCTTAAGGGATCGCTTTGCAATGATGTGAAAGGAATTTTAAGCTTGTATGAAGCCACACATCTCAGAGTAAAAGGTGAAGATATATTGGATCAGGCTCTTGTCTTCACTACCACACATCTTCAGTCTGTAGCATCCGAATTAAGCGGGCCTCTAGCAGCACAAGTAACCCAATCCTTGAAACAACCTATACGGAAAGGACTACAAAGGCTAGAGGCAAGGCATTACTTTTCTGTATACCAAGAAGACGCTTCACATGATAAAGTTCTTCTTAAGTTTGCAAAGTTGGATTTCAACCTATTGCAGAAAGTGCACCAAAAAGAACTTTCTGACATTGCTAGGTCAGTTATTAAGCTTCATCTCAGAGTACTTGCAAGTACTGTGAGTAAGCTAGCTTATAAATGATGATATGATCATTGTAGGTAATTGATAGAATGATTCTCTTAAATTGTGTTTTACAGCTGGTGGAAAGACTTGGACTTTTCAAGGAAGCTACCGTTTATCAGAGACAGGGTGGTTGAGTGCTATTTTTGGATACTGGGAGTGTACTTTGAGCCCCAATATTGCTTTGCTAGGAGGATGCTAACCAAAGTGATCTCCATGACCTCTGTTATTGATGATATCTATGATGTGTATGGTACAATTGAAGAACTTGACCTCTTTACTGAAGCAATCGAGAGGTTGAGATTGAGACACATCCTGATCATATTTGCATTTATTCTTTATTTTTTCTAATTAACTGGGAAAACTAAATTGCACATGATAAACTCTACCTATTTTACAGGTGGGATATAAGTGTCGCCGATAAACTCCCGGAGTACATGAAAATGACTTATCAGGCACTCCTAGACGTTTACACTGAAATGAAGCAAAACCTAGGTGAAGAAAAGTCGTATCGTGTCCAGTTTGCAATAGAAGCAGTAAGCATCATAGTTTTTATATTCAGAGAAATTAAGCAAAAAAACAAACAAACATATATAATAGGAAATATTATGTTTAACTATATTATATGTTTCAAAAACATTAGTATTTATTCTGATTGTGAATTGCTATCTACGTACATACGTTGTCTTAGATGCAGAATCAAGTTAGAGCATACCATAATGAAGCCAAATGGTTTCACCAGAAATACATACCAACAATGGACGAATATATGCCCCTTGCTCTCGTAACCTCTGCCTATGCAATGTTAGCAACCACATCCTTAGTCGGAATGGGAGAACTTGTCACAAAGGATTCATTCGAATGGTTGTTCAGTGACCCTAAAATGGTCACAGCTTCAGCAGTGGTTTGCCGACTCATGGATGACATTGTGTCACATAAGGTTTAATTATTTCTCTTCTTTTTTTTTTCTATATAATAATAATTTATAAAATCGCCCAATTTACTAACATATATAGACGATTCTTCAACAATAATGCTTGCAGTTCGAGCAAAAGAGAGGGCACGTTGCTTCGGCTGTTGAATGCTACATGACACAGCATAATATTACAGAAGAAGAAGCAGTCTATGAATTGAGGAAACAAGTGACAGAGGCATGGAAGGATATAAACAAAGAGTGCCTGTACCCAACCGAGGTCCCCATGCCAATTCTCATGCGAGTTCTCAACCTTGCACGTGTCATTGATGTCGTGTACAAGGACGAAGATGGCTACACACATGCTGGAATTGTGCTTAAAGATTTTGTAGCGTCTTTAATGGTGGATCCTGTGCCCTTATAAGCTGCATGGACCTCTTCATCGGTGGCTGTCGATCACAAAGAATAGTTGATAGGGTTACGTTTACGTGTTTATAATAAAGAAAAAGAAAACGTCCTCGTAGAATAAATTAATAAGTTTAGCATGTTGTTCCACACATGCATCTAAATATATATGGTGGGGCCGGGAGACCATAGGAAATACGAAAAATTTCTTGGTCTCTTTCTTCTTATTCCGATGACATGACAGTTTTAGTGGTTGTTCAAACTCAAGTTGAATAAAGTGATCGATTCAAGTTGCAAATATAAACCTAAACCGGGAGAAGACTACTGGGCGTCAATCTTGTATTTGGGACTCGGCCTATGATTTAGAGTAGCCCCAAACTAATCTCCAAGCTTGGCTGACTAGGCTTCTGGCTAGCCCAGCTTAATCACATGCAACCTTAAAAACTCTCTGACTCTGCAGCACCCAGACTCAATTACTCACGTTAGCTGCAGTACGTGATTGAATAATAATTAGTTGAATGATGAAAAAGATGCTTGTGCAGCTAACCATGGGCCTAATCTCCTTGGATTGTAGGCCCATCACATATAACATGATCAACTACCGACATGGTTAGCTGTGTTTTTCCATATGTAAGCCCCTAATTCTTTGGATGTGAAAAGTAGTTGTCAATATGTCCCATGAACAGAAGCTTTGTAACACCTCTGGTACTATGCCAGGCCAACGGCCCAAACCAGCGTATTATTAATTTTTTTTATATATAATATTTTTATTTTTTTAATAAGTATGGGTAGCCACTTGAGATTTAATGAGAAATTTTAAATAGACTCCGTGCCTAAATTTTTATTTTGGTGGAATATAGATTGTTGGGCATAAATTACGTTTAACATGTGAATATTTTGGAAACCTTATTTAAGATTTATTGTATAATTTGTATTAGCCTGCGAGCTATATTTTTTTGTTATCTGGGAGTTTAATTAATTAGCCCAAGGGTCAAAAGGTTTTTTTTTTGGGGCCCGTCAGAATTTAACGAATGATTTTGGGCTCAATAAATGAATTAAGCCCATTTAATAATTTATAGAACGAGTAGACTTTTTTTTGTAGTGGCTGAAGATTTTGTTGTAAAAGCCCGACACGACTATTCAATATCTCATGCACGTTTCTTCATTTTTTTTTTTTTTTCTCCTTCTCTAGGAATTCGGCTACCTATATAAATACATGCATACCCATGTACGTAGAAACTCCCCCAGGCTAGGGCTGCCGTACGTTCACTCCCCCACGTCTCCACGTCCAGGCAGCACCAAACTCACGCACACAATCCAGATTTTCCTCCTCCATATTCCCACCTTCCCCATCCTTTTTCAATTTATTTTCCAACTCCCAAATCTTCCTCTCAACAGATCCCTCTCACTCGTTAGTTTCTCTCGCATCTACTCCCTGCGGTTTTGGGTCTGCCGTCTCATGGAGTTTCACTCAGCTTTCCCTGTTCTCCACCGCCAATAACAGCGCCACCTTCCACGCGGATCCACCGCATGCTCCCCCACACCCAGGCTGTTTCTCTACCACCACAGTGGAGCCAACCAAGACTAGTGTCTGCAGCCACGGGAAACACCACACGGCAGCCACCACAGCATTGCATGCTCCTCCTCACGCCACTAGCTCATCCCATGAAAACCCACACAACCGCAAGCCACCATGGTTAAGCCTCGCTATGTCATGGGCAAAGGAGCCCACATCCCAGCGAGTTTAGTCGCTGCACCACCGCTCCTCCTCCTCTTCTACTCTCCTCAACTGCTAACCACTTGAACCACCGTCCCCAGCCACCGTAAACGGTCAACAGGAATGCCCCTGATTTTATGCCACCAAAACAGAGCAACCCACGTCCAGCAGCTCCTCCATGACTCCTTCCTCAGCCGCAGATAACGCCGATCACCACCTCTCCCCTTCACGTCCCCAACCGCCAGACTCCATCACCCCAGGCCTAGTACGCCCTACAAGTTCAAGCAAACCAACATAGAAACCACCACACTGTCTGCTCGAGTTTTCCCAAAGCCCCGTCGTGCACCACCACCCTGCACCACCTCGCCACGGCCTTGCACAACCACTATCCGCCCTCTGTAAACCACCGAGAGCCTCAGTTTCACCACATGAAAATAGAGCAAGTACCTCCACTGCGTAAGACTTCTCCTCTAGCTGCCCAACCACCACGAGGGTTGCACCATCAGCCATTGCCACACCACAGCCTCGACCGCTATTACTCACCGGAAAGCAAGCCGCCTCCATGTTCGCCCAGCTAATGTCACTGTTCCTCCATGTTGCACGACACAATCTCCCAAGGTAAGGCTCATTCTCTCTCTACGCGAGACACGCTCTCTCTCTCTCTCCAAAAGCCCTCCCTATCTCTCAGCCTTTCCCTCGGTTCAAGTAACTCTCTCTATCTTTATCACTTACAAGCTGGCATGTATTTTGGATATTGGGCCATGCTTATCGAAATGGCCATGGGCTTGTAGATAGTTTTTAAGGGTCATTATGGGCTGCACATATTTATGGGCCACGGCTGGATATAATGGGTTTATTATGTATATTTTGATATCGAGATGTGTTTGCATAGACAATATTATAAGACTAATTTATAGAGTAATATGATCTTAGAATTTAATTGCGTATTTGTTTGGAGAAATAATGTGAATATCAAAGTATTTTTGGGAGAGTCGATATTTTAGAGTTTCGAAAATTTTTAGACATTAAGAAAAATATAGATTTTTATATCTCAGGTTTTAATAACAAAGTATGTCTTCCATTGGAAATTTACGCAGGTTACGTGACTATTTTGTAGGTGGCCATTGATATTCTCTTGGCATTGCTATAAGAAAATTCAAAAAAATTAAAAAGTCCAAGTAAGCAAGGTTCCTATGCTATACTTTACATAAAAGAAATAAATTGAATTTGAATTTGGAAAATATTTATGTATTGTTATGAAAAGAAATTTGAAGCAACCTCAGTTATTTGTTCTGCATTACTCATGAAATCTGTATAAAATATAAAAGTATTTTTGTAATGACTAGTGTAGACATGAGCAAATTTTTGGCATTATGTTTCTGAAGTATGCAAAATGAGAGTGAATATGAAATTTGAAAATTTGTGCATGTGATGTGAAGATGTTTTGAATTTTTTTTTGAATTTGTAAAATAATCTGAATTTGTTCAATACTCTGTATAATGGTTGTATACAATCCTACCATGAGGGTTAAATATGGCATCTAAACTAATGTGATGCTCTGATATGATATGAAAATAATGTCTCAGATTATGATATGCCAAAGGAGTTTTGAACAAGGATATTTCTGAAAGTTTCGCTATGATATTTTGATAACATGTTTTGATTCTGTATTTTGAAAGTAAATGTTTTGTTCTGCATTTTGAACTCTGCAAATGATCATATTTACATACTAGTATATGTTTTCTGCTTACTAAATTGTTAATAACTCACATTATCTCCACAATATTTTTTAGATAATTTGAGTATTTCAACTTAATATCAAGATTAGGGAGCATGAGTGAGATCATACAAGTATCGTGGATTAAGCATGGAGGGTTTCTATGATTATTAGAGAATTTTATTCAAAAATTTTATTGCGTTTTGATGACTTGGTATTTTGGGAGGTTAATTATATTGAAGTAGTTGGTTTAAAACAATAATTTTATATGTCATTGAGAATTTGGAGTCTATAGTCATTGAGAATTTGGAGTTCATAGTCAAGCATATATAATAGTCAGGCTTTTATTAGGAAAACAGAAATTTTAAATTTTTTCTTGATAAATATGAGAAGACTTCAGGTTAGAAAATAAACATGGATAAAACCTCTATGGTCTTTAGTAGGAATGTGAAATCTGAGATGCAAGAAGAAATAATGCACTTGTGGGGGGCAGAACTGCTCAACAATATGAGAAGTACTTAGGCGTACCTCCTGTTATAGGTAGATCAAAAATCAAGGCTTTCTCGTAAATAAAATACAAAGTTTGGCAAAAGTTACAGAATTTGAAAGAACAAATGCTATCTCAATGTGGTAAGGAAGTGCTTATAAAAGCAATAGCCCTCTCAATCTCTACATACTCTATAAGTTGTTTTTTACTTTCTAGTAACTTATGCTTAGAATTGAAATCCATGATGGCAAGATTTTGGTGAGGTTAGAAAAAGAATGAAACAAAAATTCACTGGATTAGTTGGGGAAAAAATGTGTGACCATATATTTAAAGGTGGCTTAGGCTTTAAATACGAGAGTTTTCAACTCAGTCTTATTAGCCAAGCAAGGGTGGAGGATTTTGCAAGATGAGGGTACTATGTTGCATAGAATTTATAAGGCCGAATATTTCTCAAATGGTCAATTCTTTGACTCTAGTCTGGGGAATAATCCTTCATATGCATGGAGATGAATTTGGGAAGCTAAAAAGTGGCTAATTCATGGCTGTAGATGAAGGATAGGTGATGGGAAGACGACTAAAATTTGAAGAGACCGTCGGCTAAAATTTAGAGAGATTGTTGGATCTTGGGTCATCAATCCTTACAATTGCAAAGCATAGACATAAGGGAAGAGAATAGAGAAGACATAGTGGCTAGCATTATTGACAGGAATACAAAATTGTGGCATGTGGAGAAGATAAGAACTCTATTTAATCTAAATGTACTTGCAGAAATTCTAAAAATCATAATCTGCTCTGGAGAGCAGTCTGATTAATGGACATGAACACAAGAGCAAAGTGGGAAATTTAGTGTTAGGAGTGCCTACAGATTAATCAAAGAGAAATCCAACAACTGTTCAGGTGAGTGCACTATTGCTAGTAGACGACATGCTCTATGGAAGATGAAAGTCCCTAATAAAGTGAAAGTGTTTGCTTGGAGAACTTGCAAAGAAGGGCCACCTACTTAACATAATCTATGAAAGAAGAATGTGATTACTGAAGGGACCTGTTGTTTCAGCAATGAAAGGTTAGAAGATCTACCACATGCATTATTCTGTTGTCCTAAAATTAGAGATTATTGGGATAAATATGTGCCTATTATGGAAAAAAGCTAAATGTGGATGGGGCAATATTTTGTGATCTACATAGAGCCGGAGTTGGTGCTATTCTCAGAGATGAGAAAGGAGATATTGTTATGACTGCTAGTAATGTTGAAAAAGAAGTTGTTGATCCAGAATCTATTGAGTTACTAGCTAGCAATATTTAGAGGTTTACAAGTCTGTGCTAACATGGATATCCAGAAGCAAATAATTGAAAGTGATTGCTTGTTGATGGTGAAAAAATTTCAAGAGCAAGCAAAATCTTCAGCAATGTTGGGAAATCTACTGAGTGAAATAAAAAAAAGTTCTAAAGTTGTTTGAGGAAAGTCAAGTTCAACATATCAATAAAATAGGAAATGTGGCAACACATAGGTTTGCCCAATATGTTAGGAATATTGAAAGTTAAGAGATGTGGTATGATTGTATTTCAGACTTTTTTTCTCAAGCTACATTGCTTAATAAATGTCTATAATGTTTTTTTATCAATGATAATTTGCTTTCCTATAAAAAATAAAAACAAGCATGCTGCCTCGACAGTTAAATGCTACATGAACCAATATGGGGTTTCATATACACAAGTGGCATATGAAGAACTGAACAAGCAAGTTTCTAATGCATAGAAAGACATGAAAGAGGAATTTATAAGGCCTAATGCTATCCCAATGCCTATCCTTATGTGTGTTTTAAATCTTTCACGAGCAATATATGTCATCTACAAGAATGGTCGGAATGGATATACCTGTGTGGGGAAAGTGATGAGAGATAACATTGCAGCAGTGCTCATACATCTGGTGCCAATAATATTATGAGTGTTCGTTTACTGGTACTTCATCTATATCACTACATCAAATTTACTATTTAGAGACGAAAATTTGTCTCAAAAGGTTTTGATTTTGTCCCTAAAAATATTTTGGGATGAAATTTTTTCATCTCTAATTCGTCTCAAAGGCTTGTCTCAAAAAGTTTTTTGAGACAAAAATTGTCCTTTTCATTTGGAAGTCTTCGAAACGAACTTTTTTTAGACGAAACAAATTTTATCTCTAAGAGTCGTTCGAATGCAAAAACTACCGTTGGAATGGATTTTATTTGGGATGAAAAAAATGTTATCCCTAATAATCATAATTGAAAGGATTTTTGCTTTGGAGAACTAGTCACAAATAGTCATTTGTAGTGATTAAGAAACACTGCAAATAACTATTTTAGGAGAGAAGAATTTGGCTGGAAATAAGTAATGTTTGCCGAAAAAGTAACCCTTTTTTCTGGCGAAGTGACCTCAGAGCAAATACTTTTATGTAAAATTAAAAGAATATAACTATTTGTTGTCTTCACCTAGCAGCAAATAGTCATATAAAATCAAGAAAATTAATATAAAAGCTACAAAAAAAAAATCTTAATTACAAAATCTCCTCCAATTCTTATCCATAACGAAGTAATTGATAGTGTTTACATAAAAATTCTTTAAGTGACAAGTCAAGAATAATAAACATGACATTTACAAATAAAATTAATATTTTCTTCTTGCATAACATAGCCTTGAACACAAGAAAAATACAAGATAATGAAAGGGATCAAGTTTGAAACTTTAGTACTTTTGTTCTTTCCAAATCTATTCAACTCAAGGATATTCAAGTCTTGAACTTTTGATCTTCCCTTGTAGTCAAGAATAATCTCTAAAAATTTGCACAAACATGAGGTACATACTAAAGAGTTAAAGGAACTACTTATATTGATATAAATTTAAATGAACAAACTACCTGGCCAAAATGAAGCAGAAGAACATAATATAAAAAATAAAGTCCCTATAACTGATTAAACCCAAGGAAAAAACAAAATTGTACAACAGATAGTAAAGTTAGGGCATCATTGAAAAAATCATTCCATATTTATAAAGAATAAGAATATGGCATTTCTTTCAAAAGATATGGCATAAGATATTTTATTAATCATTTCTTTCGATACCTTAGAAACCCATGCTTGCAAGCTGAGACCTAGACATGGCATTACACATATAGCTGTTAACATTAAAAATAAGAGAGACAACAAGAGTATTATTCTATTTTCCAAGTAGTGGTTGTGTTGTCGAAAATGGCACATGGTCAATATACGACATGGTGTTTGGTTCCCCAAGGGCGGCTACCCATTAAGATTTGATGAACACAAGACATGAGGTTGGAGGAACAAGCTGTCAAATCTCAAATTCTCAAGTGTTGAAATTACTCCAGAAATATACACGTGCTGAAATTACTTCAGAAATATACAAGTGATGAGATTACTGATCTAAAAACTACAAATACTGAAATTACTCCATAAATACACAAGTGTGCTCAAAATGTCAACATTGGCCAAGTCTACATACGTGGGGTCTCTAGGCCTGCAAATTAGAGACAATCGAAAACTGAAAATAGGAATACATGCTAGGATGAGTTATTTTGGCAAGTATCACCTTTCAATGCATCATATTCACAGTAGATCTAGGCCGTGTATCCCAAAGTGAGTATATATCGGCACAAGGAGATCTTGAGTCCGATAGTGAATCTTCATTATTTCAACAATGTAACTACATGTTTATCAGGACACAAATTAAATGACTTTTCAAGAACGATATACTATCGAACAAAGTTTTCAATAATGATATATTTTAGACGAAATTTAAATTTTATCTCAAAACATCACTTTTAGAGAGAAAAATAAATTCGTCCTTAAAAGTTAAATTTGTTATAGTGTATAATAAATATCATGTCGTACTCATATGATTTTATATAATACGTTAGATTTATTTTATAATAAATTAATTTTACAAGCTATTAGTGTACCAATTCAATCCATGTCAGTTTGTATGTTTGAAGGAAAATAAATGATGCTCTCACAAGAGACGGTATGTACCCCGGATACCCACTTTTTAACAAAAAACATAAATATTGATATACTACGTACCAGATCATTAGCTGATGACCCTAGCTCGTTAATAAAACCATATCAGATTATGCAAAATAACAAAAACTCTAAATTTATAGTTTAAAAATAATATATGGATACTCCAAATAATAGATCAAATGTTGAATGTAAATCCAGTTTGAAAGTTTGAATATTGTAAATCCAGTTTGAATAAAACCCGTAACGTAAATCTGGTTTCATCAACAAATTCACAAAGATTTTGATTTAAAAAGTCGAAACATTTGAGATCTAAAGGAGCATAAACAAAGATCGAAATAAATTAACAGCGATCTAAATCCTAATTCTTACCCTCTTCCTAATTAATCCTAGATAACTAGCTAGGGGGTTGGAAAAAGGAGATTATCAACGAACGCTTCAGAGTATTAGCATTGGTTTATACATATCCATATGTAAAATCACCTCTTTGACATATCCATTTTACCATTCAAGTAAAATTTTCACATTGGCTTGTGCATATTTGAGACAAAATAATAATAAAATATTATTTTATTATTATTATTATTATTATTATTTTAAATCAATTTTTTTATATATATTTTACAATTAGCATCTACTACATGCATTTGATATTAATAATACAAATATAATAATAAAAAATATAATTTTTTTATATATTATATTAAAAATATAATAAAATAAAAAATATATATATAATATATTATAATAATAAAATGAATGTGTAAGTGAAGGTTTGTTGTGTTGTTGAAGAAGGGAAAAAAGAAAAAGATTGTGAGAGAGAAAGTGGAAGGAGAGAGAAATAATGATTAAAATATATTTTATAGAGTAAATAGTTACTATCCAAATTTAGATTAGAATTGTTCATAGTTAGCTATATATATGTACATGCATAAGTTAATATAGATGATTTTAAGATCATATTATACAAATATAATTTTACATATATATATATATATATATATATATATATATGCATAGACTAATATAATTACTCTCATGATCGTAGTCATCCTGATCAATACACTATTGATGAGCTCTGATTCTAAAATATAATCCCAAAAAATATATCTTTTATATACATATATAATATTGTTTTAAAACGCGCGCTATTTAAATATAATTTATTATTCAATCCTGGAGGCTTGACTTCGGCATTGGAACAACTATTACCACCATCAGAGATGATTCCAACACTAGCTAGGCCCCATGGTCTGATCCGGCCTCAAGGTCACAGGAAATCGTTTGACTGTTTTTTATTTTATTTAGAAGTTTGATCTATCCGGCGCCCAATAAGTCATTAATAAGTCAATTTCGTAGCTAGCTCATCATAAATATTTATATACACCATTTTTCTATTCAAAACATATCGAACGCAGCTGCTTAATTTTCTACGTCCTGATCATGTCAAAACATGTGGGATTGACGTGAAAATCTGGCCATGGAAAGCAGCTAGAGTGGAGAAAAGTCCGCATGCAGGAGGCACATGCAGTGGAAAGGTGAGGTTTGATGACGTGAATTACTTAATCACAAAGACAGAAAGTTGGAGTCAAGATAATTGTTTACGGGTCATAGAAGTGATCAAGATTACTAGTGCAGCTAGGGGGGAAGTACTGCTCGATCGGTCCAAAGAAGTCAGCATCCGTGGGATATTTTTTACTTGGAGGAGTAGTCCGTATTCGATCGGTATCGACAAACTGAGTCGACTCCTAGGACCCTTTCTCTTTTTTCTTTTTTCTTTTTTTGATAGAAATGATAATATTATTAATTGACAAGAAAACGATTACAAACAATTATCAAATTATAAGACTTAACAAATATAGTCTAAAATACAATCCCACCAAACATTCATACTTTCAACCTTAAAGCATTTCTAGCCAACTTAACTTATGAGGTACATATTTCCTATTAGTCGATTCATAGGACTTTTAAGTTGTAGTATAATGCTACGTGTCGAGACTTTTTCTACTAAGATCAAATTAGGTCAAAAAAATTACCCAAAAAGTATCTGTTCTCACTTCTCAAAGCGTCAATTTGACTCTCAGAAATTCAAAGGTGGCCGGCGAAATATTTATTCAAACCGTTTGCGTATTATTATCAATAAAAATTTTATTATGGCTTCTCAAAAATTTAAATTAAAACAAATAGAAAGAGATAGATTTTATTATTTATTTTGTATTTTAACACTCTCTCGCGTCTGGGTCAGACTCCCCTTCAATAGATTACCCAACACGTAAAATATTTAATTAAATAGGATAAAATGTAGAGTCAAGATTTCCTTTGATACCATATAAAATTTTCACTTATCCTAAAAACTTAAGTTAAAACTGCTAGAAAAATATAGATTTTATTATTTATTTTATATCTTAACATATAGGCAAGAGAGAGAGAGTTCTATTTTTCCCAAATAGGCTGTGTGTGTAGAAACACCCATTACTCCCCATAAAATGCCTAATAGGAGAAGTGAGGTAATTCTTTATAAAGCCCAGGATGAGTTTGTTCCTAAGCCATGTGGGACTTCCTAATACGCCCCCTCACGTGTAGACCGGTATTTCCGGTACCATCATCGTGGGTAGGTTGCAGGAGCCCATCATTAGTCATAGGTTAATCTGGCTCTGATACCATGTAGAAACACTCATTACTCCCCATAAAATGCCTAATAGGATGAGTGAAGTAATTCCTTATAAAATTCAAGATGAATTTGTTCCTAATCCATATGAGACTTCCCAATAGTGTGGCACAATTGACAAATCAAGCCCAAATGAGATCTCTAATCAAACTAGCTAGGAATGTTATGATCAAATGATCCAACATGATTATTACTCCGATAAAGATCAAAATATGTACGAAATGATCAAAATACTCCATATTTTAAACTAAATGCACACTAAAAGAAATTTCACTTTTAGGGACAAAATTTGTTAGGGACGAATTAAATTTCATCCTTAAAAGTAATTATTGGAGATGAAATTAAAACTTGGCTGAGTATGTAAATTTATTTGAACTAATAAAAATCCATTCAAACTAGATAGTTTGTGATGAATAAGATCGTCTCAAAAATGCAAAACCGTTCAAACGTGACAAAATAGATTCAAATAGGGAATTAATATATGTTCGAACAGTATATAATTTGTTTGAATAATAATCTTGACGGGAAATTAATTTATTTTTCTCGAAAAAAATTCATAACCATTCAAACTTATATTTATTTGTTCGAACGGAAGAGATTTGGTGGGAAAATGTGGCGGTAAGGTTGATGGACTGTTCGAACAAAAAAAATATCATTCAAACTAGTTCAAACACCACATTTATTCATTCAAAAGACTAATTTGGTTGGAAATTATATAAAAAATTATTTATTATCATTAATTTGTGTATATATTTTTTCTATTAAAGTAATAAATATTTTTTCCATTAATTTTTTATCATTTTTAAAATATAAAAAATGTGTACATATTATATATTATTATTTACGATGAGTTAAAATATTTATAAATTCATAAATTAATTTTATGTAATTATTTCAAAATTGGATAGTGATTTCTTTTATGTTAAATTTATATAAACATAACTTTAAAAATAAATAAACAAGGCAAAAAACACTAAAAATAAAAACCATACATTAACATCTCAAATATATAATATTTGATACAACATAAAAAAGTAAAATAATAACTAAAACGATCTATTTGCTAAGTAGATCAAAATCTTCATGTAACATTTTAATGCATCCATCTAGATCCCTAAACTTCTTTATGATGAACTCAATGAACTCCACAAACAGAGCTCGTACTTGATCCAAAGTAGCCACAGCAAGCTGTCTCTCAATACTGGAAGTACTACTAGAAGCTGGATCAGTCGGTGCGCCACTAGGTTTTTCTGGTGCAGTCTTCCGCAAGTGCCCTTTGCTCTTGTTAAATGTTATCTTGTTAAGGGGCCCCATCTGTGGCGACCTCCGCTCGGTTCCAGACATTGTAACCCTCGATCGGAGTAAGAGGTTAAATATCAAAAGTGTAAATGGTAGACTACCTCCATTGGAATAGCGTGACTCCGATCGAATGCGGATGAAGAAATATAATGTCAGATCAATCGGCTCCTCCCGTGCTATCAGCAACAAAAATCTGACTCGCTCGATCCCGAAATCAATTTTGTATTTTTTCGAATCAATGTTATACCCAACAATCAAATTAAGCATTCTAAAAAATGCTATATAGTTGGCCTATCGGATCACCTTGCTCCCATCATATGGAGGAGCCATAGGGTCTCGCACTAGCTGATTGACCCGATCGTTTGTGAGACCATCATCAAGTAGATTATCGTCCTCACTAGCATCCGAACTAGCATCAAGCTCTAGCGATGAGGATACAGCCGGTATGTCTGAATTAGATGGTGTAGCTTCCGCTCCCGGTGTAACCGCCGCAGCTGCTGTAGGATATGCGCTGCCATGCGTAAAAAATCAAGGAACTCAGCAATAATATGGGGAGAGAAAGTAATAGTCACTCCATGGATTGCTAAGGTGTAGCACAGAACATCAACGTCATGCTCTCCTATGGCACAGTCAAACTTACCGACCATCTCTGAATATGCAGTCCCCCTCTACTGACAGATCGGTGTCCATCCCCAGTCGGTGATGATGAACTATATGCTCCGTCCCTCCTATGCAAGATTGTAGAAGTCATCCAGAATAATCTCCTGCTCAACAAGTATAGGCCTCGTCCCCTGAGCATGAGTTGCTTCACTACTCTGGCCAGTCTAATCTTTCCCACGTTTTCTTTCACTAGTTGCCATTAGTATATTGTTTAACCACAAGGAAAGTAAGAATATAATTAAAATAATTGTATAATTATAGTATTTAAGAATTATACTATATTGAATTGAATTAAAATAACTCGTTCGAACCAAACATATTCTGTTCGAACTAACCATTTGTAATGTAACTTCATAGTTTGAACTAGAAGAATTTCTATTCGAACTAAATTAATTTGTTTGAATAGAAATATGTCTGTTTGGCAACTGCGTGTTCGAACAAGAACATGCCAAACAGTCGTGACTGAATCAACTCAATCCCAAACGAAAAAACGCAATCAACTACGTATCCTTAGTTTTAATCGGGAAAAATAATTAAGGATTGAAACCCTGTCATTTCTAAATCTGGAAAGTACGTAGCTAGAGTGGAGGAAAGTCCGCATCCAAGTGGCTGTTTATCTATACCATTTTTCCATTCAAAACATAATTACGAACGCACATGCTAGTTTTCTCCGTCCTGACATAAGTACGTACTCAGGTCAAAACATGTGCGATTGACGCCATATATTTATCCTTGTTAAATATTATACATTATCTGCAGGCAGGCAGCCATGCAGGGCAGGGTCGTAAATCAACAGTTTGAGCATGAGTTTTACAAACTAATGCGCCTTTGTAAAGTCCGCATGCCGGAGGCATGGGTAGTGGAAAGGTCAAGTTTGATGACGTAAAATTATTCACAAAGACAGAGAGTTGGAGTCAAGCTTTTTTTACGGGTCATACTAGAATTGATCAAGATTTTTAGTGCAGCGAGGGGGAAGTACTGCTCGGTCACAAAAGAAAAAAGACTTTTCCGAGCGCCACATTTCGTCCCTAATACCCTGAAAAATCGCCGTGGGGTACTATTTTTTTACTTGGAGGAGTATCCACGAAAAAACTACCAAAAAGTATCTGCTCTCGTACGTGGCATAAATTTGATTCCCAGAAATTCAAAGGTGGCTGCTGGCGAGATATTTATTCAAACCGTTCGCATATAATTATCAATATAAATTTCATTATGGTTTTCCAGTATAATTTATTAAAACGTGCGATACAGGTTAACGCCATTCCATTTGTCGTTTACAGCACTATCTTTGATCTATAAATACCTGAACCCGCAATCTGTTTATCTCACCCTGGAACTGAAAGCATTAGAGTTAAGTGCATTTAGCAACACCATCTCCAATACTACGTATATACGTACGGTGCCAATTAACTTCTAAAATGTCTCTTCAAGTTTCAGCAGTAGCTGCTCCAACAGCTCAGAATCATGTTATGCCAGAGATTGACCGTCGCTCAGCAAATTTTCAACCCAGCATTTGGGGTGACCATTTCCTCTCATACGCTTCTGAATTCCTGGTAATTAAAGATTCACATGTATCGTGTTTACATTACTACATCATCATGCATATGTTTCAACACTCGTTAATCAAACACTACTTTTGCATTTCTCAGTGTAACTGATGCTAGCTTATAATCCCTTCCTTTTCAAGGGATAATATTTTAATCTCGAAAGTATGATATTATTCCATAGACGACTCACAGTGTATATATACTTTGTGCTCGTATAGGAAACTGATGTGAAAATGAGGCAACAAATTGAGGAATTGAAGGAAAATGTGAGGACTATGCTCACGGCTACGGTTGAGAAGCCTTCACAAAAACTGAACTTGATTGATGCTATTCAGCGCTTAGGCGTATCTTACCATTTTGATAATGAGATTCAAGCAATTCTGCAACAACTGCAAAAGACTCATGAAAGTGATGGACCTGAATATAATGATGACCTCTACACTGTTGCCCTGTTGTTTCGACTACTTAGACAAGACGGCTATTACGTTTCGTGCGGTAAAAAATGCTTGCTTCAATTCCTTTCTATAGGTTTGCAGAATTATTTTTCAAGGGAAACATATATAAATCAACTAATTAAAGGTTTTTAAAGTACTATTTAACACACACACACACACACACACATATATATATATATATCAATCTCCTTGCATGGGGTGACTCATTTGATATCATTGGAATATTGCGAGGCAGATATGTTCAACAAGTTCAAGGACAGCAAAGGGAATCTTAAGGGATCGCTTTGCAATGATGTGAAAGGAATTTTAAGCTTGTATGAAGCCACACATCTCAGGACAAAAGGGGAAGATATATTGGATGAGGCTCTTGTCTTCACGACCACACATCTTCAGTCTGTAGCATCCCAATTAAGCGGGCCTCTAGCAGCACAAGTAACCCATGCCTTGAAACAGCCTATCCGGAAAGGACTACAAAGGCTAGAGGCAAGGCATTACTTTTCTGTATACGAAGAAGACGCTTCAAATGATAAAGTTCTTCTTAAGTTTGCAAAGTTGGATTTCAACCTATTGCAGAAAGTGCACCAGAAAGAACTTTCTGACATTGCCAGGTCAGTTATTAAGCTCCATCTCAGAGTACTTGCATGTACTATGAGTAAGCTAGCTTATAAATGATTATATGATCATTGTAGGTAGTTGATAGAATGATTCTTTTAAATTATGTTTTACAGCTGGTGGAAAGAGTTGGACTTTTCAAGGAAGCTACCCTTTATCAGAGACAGGGTGGTTGAGTGCTATTTTTGGATACTGGGAGTGTACTTTGAGCCCCAATATTGCTTTGCTAGGAGGATGCTAACCAAAGTGATCTCCATGACCTCTGTTATTGATGATATCTATGATGTGTATGGTACAATTGAAGAACTTGACCTCTTTACTGAAGCAATCGAGAGGTTGAGATTGAGACACATCCTGATCATATTTGCATTTATTCTTTATTTTTTCTGATTAATTAGGAAAACTAAATTGCACATAAACTACTTATTTTACAGGTGGGATATGAGTGCTGCCGATAAACTCCCGGAGTACATGAAAATGAGTTACCAGGCACTCCTAGACGTTTACATTGAAATGGAGCAAAACCTAGGTGAAGAAAAATCGTATCGTGTCCAGTATGCGATAGAAGCAGTAAGCATCATAGTTTTTATATTCAAAGAAATTAAGCAAAAAAATAAACAAACATATATAACAGGAAATATTATGTTTAACTATATTATATGTTTCAGAAATATTAGTATTTGTTCTGATTGTGAATTGCTATCTACGTACGTACGTTGTCTCAGATGAAGAATCAAGTTAGAGCATACCACCATGAAGCCAAATGGTTCCACAATAAATACATACCAACAATGGACGAATATATGCCCCTTGCTCTTATTACCTCTGCCTACGCAATGTTAGCAACCACATCCTTAGTCGGAATGGGAGAAGTTGTCACAAAGGATTCATTCGAATGGTTGTTCAGTAACCCTACAATGGTCACAGCTTCAGCAGTGGTTTGCCGACTCATGGATGACATCGTGTCACACAAGGTTTAATTATTTCTCTCCTTTTTTTTTTTTCTTTATAGTAATAATTTATAAAATCACGCAAGTTACTAACATATATAAACGATTCTTCAACAATAATGCTTGCAGTTCGAGCAAAAGAGAGGGCACGTTGCTTCAGCTGTTGAATGCTACATGACACAGTATGGTGTTACAGAAGAAGAAGCAGTCCATGAATTGAGGAAACAAGTGACAGAGGCATGGAAGGATATAAACAAAGAGTGCCTGTACCCAACCGAGGTCCCCATGCCAATTCTCATGCGAGTTCTCAACCTTGCACGTGTCATTGATGTCGTGTACAAGGACGAAGATGGCTACACACATGCTGGAATTGTGCTCAAAGATTTTGTTGCGTCTTTAATGGTGGATCCTGTGCCGTTATAAGCTGGACCTCTGCATCAGTTGCTGTCGATCACAAGGAATAGTTGATGGGGTTACGTTTACGTGTTAATAAAAGAAAAAGAAATACGTCCTTGTGGAATAAATTGATAAGTTTAGCAGATTGCTCCACACATGCATCTAAATATATATGGTGGGGCCGGGAGACCATAGAAAATACGAAAAATCTCTTGTCTCTTTCTTCTTTAGTGGCTGTTCAAACTCAAGTTGAATAAAGTGATCGATACGAGTTGCAAATATATTATTATTGGTTTATAATCTTAATTAGTAGTACTAGCCTGTATTGAAAATTAAATTGGTCGTTCTCTTAAAAAATTTGACACGGCTCGATTCGGGCTTAAGCCTGGGCCAGGGAAAGACTACTGGGCCTTCAATCTCGTCCTCGCAACGAAAATTCTTGTATCTGGGATTGGGCCTATAAATTAGAGTAACCCCGAACAAACCTCCAGGCTTGGCTGACTAGGCCTCTGACTAGCCCAGCTTAATCACATGCAACCTTAAAACTCTGATTCTACCCAAACTCAATTACTCACGCTAGCTGCAGTACGTGATTGAATAATAATTAAGAATTGTTGGTTGAACGTTGAAGAGAGTGGCCGAATGATCACTAAATATCCTTGTATATATACTTGGTCACCAAAATAATTATATATACATGTGGGAGTACTGCAAGGGAGCAATGAATTTAATTTCTCCAAAATAATCACTAGCAAGCGCTACACTCGACAACCTAATTCTCTGAGTAGAATAATCTACGTACGGGTCCCTTAAAAAGGGTTTTTATTAGAAAGCTCCACAACTCATAATTTTATACATAGCCTCGCAACTATAAAAACATAATATTAATCAGATCAAACCACTTTCTTTATTTTTTTTTTTAATAAGAAACAAATTAATTTTCTAGACCAAATGGATCTCATAGGATGTGGGACTGATGTACAACCTTACACGTAGGGTTAAATGTGTTGACCAGTAAGATAAATATAATAAGTCAGATAATTTAAGACAAGTCATGCATGACAAAAGCATATGCATGAATAATCATGATTTTAAATTCTCAGCATAAATTATTTTATGAAAAATCATACATTTATTATATTTACATTGTGTGAAGTTTCTTATTGAATTTTTGACTCATTTTAATTTTATTTCATGTTTTTAACCACCCAGGTGAGGATTGATGATGGACACGAGCAAGCAGGCCAAAATTAGATAAAGCAGTTGATTAAACTCTAGACTTCTTATAATAAATTATTTTATGATAGAAATTTTATTCAATTGTTCACAATTACCTTTACTTAAAATTATTTGTTGACGGGTTTTTATTAAATAATCATTTTTATTAAATAAATTTTTACTTTATTAAATATAAGATTTCTTATCAGACTATTCTTATGAAAATATATGACGTCTCGGATGTTACACCTTATTTGTGAACTTTAAACTTTTTTGGGATTTTTGCATCAAAGTTCCTCTGTAATAACGAAGAAAACGAGGCAGAGGCAGTGTCCAAGGAACGAAGGAAGACTGTATATTCCGTGTTCATTATGCAAAAGAATTGGCATGACACCATCGAATTCACTTTAACGAACCCCCCCTAACATGATACACACACATACATACATACATACATACATATATATATATATATATTTCCTTTGGTTTTATGCTACGGGAAGAAAAAACAAGTTCAATTAATCCTACTTTGTTGAAACCAAATCGTTTAATCAAGATTCCACACACTTGTACACACACTAATGGACGAGTATATAATGAGTGACGCACTAAGGGATCAGAGAGAGCGCTAGCTATTGTATTTAAATATAGAAATGCTTTAATTATAAAGAAATTATAAAAAAAATATTTTTACTGACTAACGTGATTTAATGTGATACATTAAATTATAAAAATTATTTTTATTAAAAAAATATATCTAATATATTATTTGAAACTATATTAGATTATAAATTTATTTTTATAAAATCTTTTTATAATTATAACACTTATATTATATTTGAACAAACGCTTAATTAAGCCCGGGCGGGTTGGGCTCCCCGTATGTTATAATTTAGACGTCTTGGGCTTTATACAACTAACTATGAGTACTATTGTTGACACTCGTTCAGGTGCTGATTCAAGTTTCTTTTAATAAGTAGAATCAACAAATCAAATATTTAATTAAATTGAAACTAAGCCTAAAAATAAGTTTTTTCATCCTAACAAACAACAACTATATAACGGTCATTGTAAGAAATTAGCAGTACGCGCGTACTTCTCTCCCTGGCTGCCACTATATATTAATAGGAAAATGATATCATGACTATTAAATATATCCATAAGTGAATTTATATTTTTTTATTTTTTTTTAATGGTTAAGGATGTTTACAAAATACTTAAAGAAAAAAAAAACTCATTTATACTAATGTACACATTTGGTTGACATATTTGATAGACACTCTAGCATTGTTCCATATTAATAAAGAGAAATGTTTGGGATCTCGATAATTAGTCCCAAGCATTTCGATCCCAAGCATTTCAACTGATTTTTTTTTTAATTTATTTTTTAATTAGTGATTAAGTAAGTAACCATCCTCGAGCACGGCTCATTGATAAACTACGTACGTGCCTGAGATTTACCCCATGCTAGAGGTAGCTAGCTAGCTAGCATAGAAGTGAGGCCCTTAATTTGCATCACGTTGAGATAATTGGCCCGGTCTAATTACGTACAAAACTTGGGCTGCTGCAAATCATGCATGATGTATGTTTAATTAAAGAGATGCAATGATCCCCTTTGTGTGAAAATGGGTTAAATTGACTTATTCAAATCGATTTAGGCTAATTAATGTGCGAGTTTTTTCTTTGTACGAGAATATATATGAGATCAACTAGCACTATATATATAACAAAGTTTTTAATCCTTCATTATATATATGTTCGATCGGTAAGAATTAATGATGAAAAAAATGAAAGATATTATACAAATATAGTTATAATGACACTAATAATTAAGAATCTAATCAGTTACAAAACAATATCAAGCGAGTCTCTTCTCTTTTTCTCTCTAGAAAATAGAGGTGGTGAAAGCAATTATAACTAATTGCAATTGAATGTGAGGGCGATTGCCCTGGAAGAATCTTCAAGTGGCGGGATGAGGAGTTAGGAGGATCAATGGGAGAAGTTGCGATTATCAGAGGAGGAAGGATTAGTCGTGAATGTTGGAGAGGAGTCTGAGTAGGAAGTATGGGAATATGGTGAACGTAGTGTGGTTGGGAAGATCTATACCGAGAGGGCAATTGGCAAATAAATCTTATCAACTACGATGAGGAAGATTTGGAGAATCAGTAAGCCAGCTGAGTGATAATACGTTTATTATTACTTTTTGTTCTTTGGCTGATAAGTTACAGGTGCTGGACAGTAGACCGTAGTTGTTTGATAACCACTTGTTTGCTCTTAAGGCGTTCAAGACATTTATTCAGCGCGGATTAATTATATAATTAAATAAAATCATTTTAACTAAAAATTTAACTAATTTTTATTAACAAACACATATTAATTTCTACAGTGCTATGTACGATTTTAGTTCCCTAATAATAATATAATTCTAGTTTTTTTTATTCCAAATATAATTATATATTTCAATTTCTTATTAATTTTTAAAATTTAGCCGTTACAAAATATTACCGTTTGAAAAGAAAATTTTGAAAAAAAAGTTATATTATTCTTGAAAACATTGAAAGTATTAAAAGAATAATTTAAAATTTTGTTTAAAATATTCATTGGAGAGTAAAATTTTAAAAAGAATGAAAAAGATAAAAGAGTGAGCAATTAAGATTGTCAAGGAAAGTGAGAGAAACTAAAATAATAATAAAATAATAGAGAAAAATCAATTTAATATTAGAGAAAAAGAATAAAAAGTGCGATATAGGATGTTTTTGAAATATGAGTAAAATTTAAAAAAATATGATTTTTAACTAAAATTAAGGAAAACTTTTGCTAATCCGAATGTACGAAGATGCTCTAATATTACTTGTATGGTCTCAACTAATTTTAACATTCAAACGTCAGTCAAATATAAATATTTTTTAATTTTATATTTTATATTTAATCATTACAACTTTTCTAAATTTTTAAATAAAAAAAAATTCAATTTTTTTAAATTTCAAAATGAAAGTAATTTTATAAAATTATTTTAATTTATAATTTTTTTATAAAAAATAGATTTCATTTCATTAATGAGAAAAGTTACAAATGTGACTGGTCAATATTGAGAAAATCCAGATTACAAGTCAAACTACATATATGTTGGAAGCTTCTCCACACACACATCTTGACAACAGATATTGTCTAAACTTCAAAAAAACTCTCAATCGAGAGTATCATTCTTTATTAAAAAAAAAAAACAGAGGTAACCATCCATCACCTTTTAGGAGAAAAAGATATCCAACCTCCATCCTCCTAAGGAAGAGAAGGAAACAACCACCCTCATGATTTTCTAAAATGTTATAAAATATCTTAATTCAAACTATTTCACTATTGTTTATCTATTATTTCATTATTATTTATATATTTATCATATTATCTGATCTCAACATACAATAGAAACCTAATTCTACGGCGGGCCTCTTCCAAAATAAACTAGTGGGGCTGGAAAAGAGATTATCAACGAACGCCTCGTGATCGTAAGTACTCTTCCTTATCAATACACTAATTTTGATGAGCTCTGAATCTAAAATATAATCTCATACTATATTTATATATATATAAATATATTCTATATACATATATCATGTTTTTGAAACGCTAGCGCCTATTTATTTATTAATATTCAATCCTGGAGGCAGCTCCTTTTTTTTTTTTTTTTTGAAACTGAGGCAGCTCCTTTTTTGCATTCGAACATCTATTATCATCAGATGATTCTAACAGGTAGCGGCCTGAACACGCCACGGATCAATATGAAACAGTCAACAGGCCGGAAATCTTTTCTATGTTTTTTTATTATGTTTAGAAATTTGATTTATCCGGCGGCCAATAAGTCATGAAAATTATTTTTAATGAAGTGACATAATTATATTAATTGGTTGTGAAAGAAGCTGGAAAATAATTTAAGGTGTGTATTTTACCATCATCTATAATCCTTCGTACAACGGCGGACCTACGTATGGCTGTTCCCCCCCAAATTTTTAAAAAATTTAAAATATATCCTATATTTTACTTATAATTTTATAAATATAGCAAATGGCCCCCCTAAAAATTTACTATCCTCATATATGTTCTCTAAAATTTTCTAAAATTTCAATATATCTATAAATGTCTTTCTACATTTTTTTTTATATAGTCTCGAAATTTTGTATAATTTCTATATATTATTTATTTTTTAGGATGTGGCCTCACCAAAATTAAATTAAAATTAAGTTTAGAAAAAATAATAAACTTATTAATATGGATCTCAAATTTTAATTTTTATTATACAATATTAGACTTCTTAATATAGAATCTAAAGTAAAAATATAAAAAAAAAAATCATTTAAGGTTGATGATTTACATGAAAAATGGTTGAGAGGTTTTATCCTCTAGACTTCATTGAGTAAAAAAAAATTATTTAAGGTCTTAATTATAGCATTATATGTTTAATGTGACACAAAAAATATCTAGATTTTGTATGAAACTTGATTAACTAATTTATATACTAGAATGAAAGATGACATTCTAAAAAATCACTTAATAGTTTCTATGAAGAAAATAAATTATAAATATTTTATTACAAAAATAATAATATATTAATATTATTCCATGAAACATTATCGTTAGAAATTTGAAACATATATAGCAAATTGATGAGATCTAATTTTATATATAGTTATATTTTTATAATTTTATATTTTTTTTGTTTTATATGACCGTGTCACATAATAGAAAAGTTGGCCCCCCTAATAAAAGTTTCTAGTTCCGCCACTGCCCTCTTAAATTAATATCCAATATCATTTATGATATTTGAAGTATTATTATAAATACTTTCATTATTTATTTATTTATATATTACTTGTTAAGTACTCGACATTTTATTAAATGTTAATTCTAATATTTAAGGCGTGGAGTGGTGGATCGAAATTAGTTGGAAAAAAAAAAAAAAAAAACCCCTCAAGGATCGAGGACATGCATTTTGATGATGCATGGTAAAGAGATGGCGCCAGTGCTTCCATTTTCAGCCACATGACATGATCATACAAAACATGGGACACGTACGATGATAACATATATATGCATGCATATATGAAGATATATATGAAAACTACTCTTTATGCATGCGTGCATGCATATATGCATGATGCACATTTATGCATGTATAACATGACACCAGTTTGAGGTTTCCGCATGATCATCATGTAAAACATGCGGATACGAGATATAAAAGGAATAATGTGGCCTCCCTAGTCCCTGCGAAAGCATCGGTCGGAATACTCCATCTCAGCCGCGCACACATAACGTACTATAAAAAAAAGGAGATGGCCATCAAAATCACAGTACTGAACGTGAAGACGATGTATATATCGTCATCCTGCATGTGGCTGTGGTTTATATAGGATGATATTTTTGGCATTTCATTTCAGCCACTCAAAGATTATATATATATATATATATATATATATATATATATATATATATATATGATAGTACTATTATCTAAAACATGAGGATCAATGATTTATGACCTTCCTGCAAATTAAGTATATACTTATTTCTTGTATTATTATTATTATTATTATTTGTTGCTCCTATTGAGGATCGGAGAGAGCTAAGTACAACGTGATTCAAGATATTTTCCATAATTTTATGTCTATTGCCAAAATGAGTTTAGAATTTTATGGTAATTACATTTTTTCAATTTGATATGATTTGAAAAATATTAGAAATTAATGATATTCACACTATATTATTTCCTTTTGAAATTTGTAATTATCTAGGCCAGTGAAAAATTTTATTAAGAATAAGATAAAACTTAGTTTATCATTAACCTAGCCTAGTGTAACTACCTGTTTTTTTATAATTACTATATAGCTCCTTTCTATAATTAAGCTTTTTTTAATTGATATATAAATATTAGATGTAAAATTATATAACAATATATTTTCTAATTATAAGAATGCAAATTCAGATATTATTTTTCTTTTTTCTTTTTTTTACTCGTTTCTTTATCAATTTAATTACCAATGGCATTCCTAAGAAATCTCAACTCAACTATTTATAATTTTAGTCTAAATATATCCAGCTCCCCCAAACTTGTAATCCTAGTTTCGTCCCTAATTACTTGGACGGACTCACCAATCAAATTTCCTTAATTAGCCCACTCAACACGTTTTGAGACATAATTAATGAGTTCTTTTAATTTAAAATTTAAGTATTATACTGTGTAAGAAAATTATAAGTGCATAACCTCTCTTGATTTTTAAAATGTAAAATTACTAATAAATAGTACTATTTTATATTCAGGTTTTTACATTAATATATCATTTCAATTGATAATATGATTAATCTTATACTGTGTTGCATGTTTTTTCGTGAGAAGTAATTATTTGTTAAAAATATTACATCTTGTTTTTTTTTTATATATTCTTTAGGAGTTCTCTCTATTTCTTTATTTTTGAAACATTTTGAGGAGGGTGGGAATTAGGGCCCTTGACGTTGGCCCTGGTTGTTGCCGCTTTGAGCTCCCAGTACTATGACTAGCTTTAAAAACCCTGAAATAGGGATTTTTTTTTTTTTTGTACGAAGTAATTTTATTTAAAAAGCTTTCATTTTGCTTGTTATTTTTCGCTTAGGGGCCTATTTTCATTGGGACCTTCGACGCAAGCCCGGCCTATACGTTGCCACTTTGAACCGACCGTGAAATAAATGAGAGATATGTATGTACGTGTGGCTTTTCAAATATCTTATAAAAATAAAAAAAATTTCACCCTAAAATCTTTTTATAAATATAAATTTATAAACTCATGAAACTTATGCTTAGTTTGTTTTTAAAAAATATCTCATCTCATTTTATCTTAATTTTATTATTATATTTTTTTCAATTTTAATATAAAATAAATAAACAATTCAATTTTTTTAAATTTATCTCATCTTTTTTCATCTAATCATTATAATTTTTTTAAATTTTAATACAAAATAAAATAAACAATTCAACTCATCTCATCCCATCTCTAAAAACAAACGAGACCTTATTATGTGAAGTGTAAACTTCTTTTTATTATATAATAAATCAGACAAATTACGTCAGTCTATAAGAAAATTACTTTTTGTGAATCCGACATATATTAAAGTAACCTTTTCAATACTTTATCGCATACTAATCAGCAATCAACTTATAAATTTTGTTTACTAACATTTTTAACTAGAATTAACAAGTCTAAATAATGAGTAAAGCTAGCTGAAGCGGTGCAATTATTTTATATTTACGCTTATTAATTTCATCTGTACGTACGAATATATGCCATCTAGGAATATTATAATTTGATATTAGAGGCGTAGCTCCCCAACTGTACCCCAGGGCCCACACACACAACACTAGAAAGAAAGGAGGACAGAAAGAACGTGAAAAACGTATGATACAGGTCTGTAACCTCATTCCATTCGTCGTTTACATCACTACTCTTTCTATAAACACCTGAACCCGCAATAATCTGTTTATCTCATACTGGAACTGAAAGCACTAGAGTTAGGTGCCATTTAGCAACACCATCTCCAATACTACGTACGTACGGTGCCAATTAACTTCTAAAATGTCTCTTCAAGTTTCAGCAGTAGCTGCTCCAACAGCTCAGAATCATGTTATGCCAGAAATTAGCCGTCGCTCAGCAAATTTTCAACCCAGCATTTGGGGTGACCATTTCCTCTCATATGCTTCTGAATTCCTGGTAATTAAAGATTGATATGTATCGTGTTTACATTAAGACATCATCATGCATGTGTTTGAGGTCTCGTAAATCAAACACTACTTTTTATAACCTTGAAAGTATGATATTATTCCATTGACGAGTCACAGTGCATAATACTTTTTGCTCGTACAGGAAACTGATGTGATAATGAGGCAACAAATTGAGGAATTGAAGGAAAATGTGAGGACCATGCTCACGGCTACGGTTGAGAAGCCTTCACAAAAACTGAATTTGGTTGATGCAATTCAGCGCTTAGGGGTGTCTTACCATTTTGATAATGAGATTCAAGCAATTCTGCAACAACTGCAAAAGATTCATAAAAGTGATGACCTTGAATATAATGATGACCTCTACATTGTTGCCCTGCTTTTTCGACTACGTAGACAAGATGGCTATTACGTTTCGTGCGGTAAAAAATGCTTACTTCAATTCCTTTCTATAGGTTTACAGAATTATTTTTCAAGGGAAACATATATAAATCAACTAATTAAAGGTTTTAAAAGTACTATTTAACACATATATATATTAATCTCCTTCCATGGTGTGACTAATTTGATGTCTTTGGAATATTGTGAGGCAGATATGTTCAACAAGTTCAAGGACAACAAAGGGAATCTCAAGGGATTGCTTTGAAATGATGTGAAAGGAATTTTAAGCTTGTATGAAGCCACACATCTCAGAGTAAAAGGTGAAGATATATTGGATGAGGCTCTTGTCTTCACTACCACACATATTCAGTCTGTAGCATCCCAATTAAACGGGCCTCTAGCAGTACAAGCAACCCATGCCTTGAAACAACCTATCCGGAAAGGACTACAAAGGCTAGAGGCAAGGCATTACTTTTCTGTATACCAAGAAGACGCTTCACATGATAAAGTTCTTCTTAAGTTTGCAAAGTTGGATTTCAACCTATTGTAGAAAGTGCACCAGAAAGAAGTTTCAGACATTGCCAGCTCAGTTATTAAGCTCCATCTCAGAGTACTTGCAAGTACTGTGAGCAAGCTAGGTTAATACATGATGATATGATCATTGTAGGTAATTGATAGAATGATTCTTTTAAATTATGTTTTGCAGCTGGTGGAAAAACTTGGACTTTTCAAGGAAGCTACCCTTTATCAGAGACAGGGTGGTTGAGTGCTATTTTTGGATACTGGGAGTGTACTTTGAGCCCCAATATTGCTTTGCTAGGAGGATGCTAACCAAAGTGATCTCCATGACCTTCGTTATTGATGATATCTATGATGTGTATGGTACAATTGAAGAACTTGACCTCTTTACTGAAGCAATCGAGAGGTTGAGATTGACATTTATTTGCATTTATTCTTTATTTTTTCTGATTAACTGGGGAAACTAAATTGTACAAAAACTGCCGATTTTATAGGTGGGATATGAGTGCCGTAGATAAACTCCCAGAGTATATGAAAATGAGTTACCAGGCACTCCTAGACGTTTACACTGAAATGGAGCAAAACCTAGGTGAAGAAAAGTCGTATCGTGTCCAGTATGCAATAAAAGCAGTAAGCATCATAGTTTTTATATTAAGAGAAATTAAGCAAAACAACAAAAACATATATAATAGTAAATATTATGTTTGACTATATTATATGTTTCAAAAACATTAATATTTCTTTTGATTGTGAATTGCTATCTACGTACGTACGTTATCTCAGATGAAGAATCAAGTTAGAGCATACCACCATGAAGCCGAATGGTTCCACCAGAAATACATACCAACAATGGACAAATATATGCCCCTTACTCTTTTTACCTCTGCCTACGCAATGTTAGCAACCACATCGTTAGTTGGAATGGGAGAAGTTGTCACAAAGGATTCATTCGAGTGGTTGTTCAATGACCCTAAACTAGTCACAACTTCAACAGTGGTTTGACGACTCATGGATGACATCGTGTCAGACAAGGTTTAATTATTTCTCTTCTCTTTTTTTCTTTATAATAATGATTTATAAAATCGTCCAATTTACTAACATATATAGACGATTCTTCCATAATAATGCTTGCAGTTTGAGCAAAAGAGAGGACACGTTGCTTCGGTTGTTGAATGCTACATAGTACAGCACGGTGTTACAAAAGAAGCAGTCCATGAATTGAGTAAACAAGTGACAGAGGCATGGAAGGATATAAACAAAGAGTGCCTCTACCCAACTGAGGTCCCCATGACAATTCTCATGCGAGTTCTCAACCTTGCACGTGTCATTGATGTCGTGTACAAGGACGAAGATGGCTACACACATGCTGGAATTGTGCTTAAAGATTTTGTAGTGTCTTTAATGGTGGATCCTGTGCAGCTTATAAGCTGCATGGACCTTTGCATCGGTGGCTGTCGATCACAAGGAATAGTTGATAAGGTTACGCTTACATGTTAATAAATAAAAAGAAAACGTCCTTGTAGAATAAATTAATAAGTTTACCAGATTGCTCCTCACATGCATCTAAATATATATGGTGGGGCCGAGAGACCATAGAAAATACGAAAAAAAATTTGGTCTGTCTTCTTATTCTGATGACATGACAGTTTTAGTCGCTGTTCAAACTCATGTTGAATAAAGTGATCGATTTGAGTTGCATATATATTATTATTAGTTTCTAATTCTTTAAACATGTTTGAAATTGTGATTTATAATTTTAAGGTTTATATTTTATAATTTAAATAATAAGAATTATATTTTAAAAATTGTTTACTATTTGATAAATATGTATCTAAAATACTTTTAAAATTAGTTACATTAATTTTTTTATAAATATACAGTTATCTGAAAGAATTTTTCTGTAAAAGTTTCCATTTAGTACTTTTTAAAAA
Organism: Cyclocarya paliurus; assembly: GCA_029856935.1. Lineage (NCBI taxonomy): Eukaryota > Viridiplantae > Streptophyta > Magnoliopsida > Fagales > Juglandaceae > Cyclocarya > Cyclocarya paliurus. The sequence goes on from CM056948.1 coordinate 2,765,005, forward strand.
AATAAATTTTTAACTTTTTTTAATAATTAAAATATTTTTTATAAATTTATTAAACATATTATTTATTCTTTAAAAAAAATTTAAATAATTAAAATACTTTTTAAACTTTCAAGCTTAATTCAAACATACTCTCTGACTCTGCAACATCCAAATTACTCAATTACTCACGTTAGCTGCAGTACGTGATTGAATAATAATTAAGAGTTGAATCATGAAAAAGATGCTTGTGCAGCTAACCATGGGCCTTAACTCCATGGTTTATAGGCCCATCACATGTAACATGATCAACTATCGACATGGTTAGCTGTGTTTTTCCATATGTAAGCCCCTGATTCTTCGGATGTGAAAAGTAGTTGTCAATATGTCCCACGAACAGAAGCTTTGTAACACCTCCGGTACTAAGCCAGGCCAACGGCCCAAACCTGCGTATTATTAATTTTTATATATATAATATTTTTATTTGTTTAATAAGTATGGGTAGCCACTTGAGATTTAACGAGAAATTTTGAATAGATTACGTACCTAAATTTTTACTTTGATAGAATATAGATCATTGGACATAAATTACGTTTAACATGCCATTATTTTGTAAACCTTATTTCAGATTTCTTGTATAATTTGTATTAGCCTACTAGCTATATTTTATTGTTATTTGGGAGTTTAATTAGGCCCAAGAGTCAAAAGGTTTTTTTTTTTTGGGCCCATCACAATTTAACCAATGATTTTTAGCTCAATAAATGAATTAAGCCTATTTAATAGTTTATAGACCAAGTGGACATTTTTTGGTTGTGGCTAAAGATTTTATTGTAAAAGCCCGACACGAGTATTCAATATCTCATGCACGTTTCTTCAATTTTTTTTTCTCCTTTTCTAGGGTTTCAACTATCCATATAAATACATGCACACCCATTTACATAGAAACTCCCCCAAGCTAGGGTTGTCGTACTTCACTCCCCTACGTCGCCACATCCAGGCAGCACCAAACTCACGCACACAATCTAGATTTTCCTCCTCCATATTCCCACCTTCCCCATCCTTTTTTCAATCTATTTTTCCAACTCCCAGATCTTCCTCTCAACAGATCCCACTCACTCATTAGTTTCTCTCACATCTACTCCCTGTGGTTTTGGGTCTGCCATCTCATGGAGTTTCACTCAGTTTTCCCTGTTCTCCAGCACCAATCATAGCGCCACCATCCACGCTGATCCACCACATGCTCCCCCACACCCAGGCTGTTTCTCTACCACCACAATGGAGCCAACTGAGACTATTGTCTGCAACCACAGGAAACACCACACGGCAGCTACCGTAGCGCTGCATGCTCATCCTCACGCCACTACCTCATCCCATGAAAACCCACACAACTGCAAGCCACCATGGTTGAGCCTCGCTATGTCACGGGCTAAGGAGCCCACATCCCATCGATCGAGTTTAGTCGCTGCACCACCGCTCCTACTCCTCTTCTACTCTCCTCAACCGCTAGACACTTGAACCACCGTCCCAGCCACCGTAAACTGTCAACATAAATGCCCTTGCTTTTATACTACCAAATATAACAACCCACGTCTAGTAGCTCCTCCATGACTCCTTCCTCAACCGCAGATAACGCTGATCACCATCTCTCCCCTTCACGTCGCCAACCGCCAAACTCCTAAACCCCAAGCCTAGTACGCCCTACACGTTAAACCAAACCAACATAGAAACACTGCCTCAAGCCATCGTAGAAATCACCACTCTGTCTACTCGAGTTTTCCCAAAGCCCTATCGTGCGCCACAACTCTGCACTACCTCGCTGCGGCCTTGCACAACCACTATCTACCCTCTGTAAACCACTGAGAGCCTCTGTTTCACCACATAAAAATAGAGCAAGTACCTCCACTGCGTAAGACTCCTCCACAAGCTGCCCAACCACCACGAGGGTTGCACCATGTAGCCATTGCCACACCACTGCCTCGACCGCTATTACTTGGCGGAAAGCAAGCCTCTTCCACGTTCGGCCAGCAAATGTCACTGTTCCTCCATGTTGCACGACACAAGCTCCCAAGGTAAGGCTCTTTCTCTCTCTATGCGAGACACACTCTTTCTCTCTCTCCAAAAGCCCTCCGTATCTCTCAGCCTCTCCTTCAGTTCAAGTAACTCTCTATCTATCTTTGTCACTTACAGGCTGGCATGTTTTTTGGATATTAGGCCATGGGCTTGTAGATAGTTTTTAAGGGTTATGTTGCATTATTGACTGCACAGATTTAAGGGCCACGACTGGATATAACGGGTTTACTATGTATATTTTGATGTCGAGATCACGTGTTTGCATAGACAATATTATAAGATCAATTTATGGAGTAATATAATCTTAAGATTTAATTGCGTATTTGTTTGGAGAAATTATGTGAATATCAAAGTATTTTTGGGAGAGTCGATATTTTAGGGTTTCGAAGATTTTTAGACATTAAGAAAAATATAGATTTTTATATCTCATGTTTTAATTAAAAAGTATGTGTTCTATTGAAAATTTACCCAGATTATGTGACCATTCTATATGTGACGATTGATATTCCATTTGCACTGCTATAGGAAAATTCAGAAAAATTAAACATTCTAGGTAAGCAGGGTTCCTATGCTAGACTTTGCAAAAAAGAAATATCTCAGGTTTTAATTAAAAAGTATGTGTTCCATTGTAAATTTACGCAGGTTATGTGACTATTTTATATGTGACGATTGATATTCCATTTGCATTGCAGTAGGAAAATTCAGAAAAATTAAAAATTCTAGGTAAGTAGGGTTCTTATACTAGACTTTGCAAAAAAGAAATAACTGAGATTGATTTTGAAAAATATTCATGTTTTGTTATAAAAAAAAATTTGAAACAACCTCAGTTATTTGTTCTGTGTTACTCATGAAATCTGTATGAAAGAGAAAAGTATTTTTGTAATGATTAGTGTAGACATAAGCAAATTTTTGGCATTATGTTTCTAAACTATGCAAAATGAGAGCAAATATGAAATTTAAAAATGTGTACATGTGATGTGAAGATGTTCTGAATTTGTTTTTAAATATGTAAAATGATCTAAATCTGTTTAGTACTCTGTTTTGATATGATGTGATACTTAAAAAATCTTTGGCATAACTTTTTGATTCTAAATATGATTCTATTATGGTTTGGGTTCTATTTTTTATCTGCTCTGTTAAGGCCCTGCAACAGGTATAATAGTGGTATATGGCCCTACCACAGGTATAATCCCGGTATACAACCCTACCACGGGGGTTAAACATGATATATGTTCTAATGTGATGTGATGCTCTGATATGATATGAAAATGATGTCTCAGATTATGATATGCCAAAGGAGTTTTGAACAATGATATTTCTTAAAGTTTCGCTCTGATATTTTGATAACATGTTTTAATTATGTATTTTGAAAGTAAATGTTTTATTCTGTATTTTGAATTCTGTAAATGCTCATATTTATATACTAGTATATATTTTCTGCTTACTAAATTGTTGATAACTCACCTTATTTCCACAATATTTTTCAGATAATTTGAGTATTTCAATTGAATATCAAGATTATGGAGCATGAGTGAGATGATATAAGCATGGTGGATTAAGCATAAAGGGTTTCTATGATTATTGGAGAATTTTATTCAGAAATTTTGTCACGTTCTGATGACTGGGTATTTTGGAAGGTTGATTATATTGAAGTAATTGGTTTAAAACAATAATTTTATATGTCATTGAGAATTTGGAGTCTATAGTCAAACTTAATAGTCAATCTTTTATTAGGAAAACAGAAATGTTAAATTTTTTCTTGTTTAAATATGAGAAGGCTTCAGGTAAAAAAATAAACATAGATAAAACCTATATGGTCTTTAGTAGGAATGTAAAATCTAAGGTGCAAGAAGAAATAATGCACTTGTGGGGGGTCAGTACTGCTCAACAATATGAGAAGTACTTAGGTTTACCTCCTGTTGTAGGTAGATCAAAAACCAAGGCTTTCTCATAAATAAAACAAAAATTTTAGCAAAAGTTACAGAGTTGGAAAGAACAAATGCTATCTCAATGTGGTAAGGAAGTGCTTATAAAAGCAATAGCCCTCTCAATCCCTACATACTCTATGAGTTATTTTTTACAATCTGGTAACTTATCCTTAGAACAAAATCCATGATAGCAAGATTTTGGTGGGGTAAGAAAAAGAATGAAAGAAAGATTTACTGGATCAGTAGGGAAAAAAATGTGTGACCCTATATTTAAAGGTGGCTTAGGCTTTAAAGACAAGAGTTTTCAACTTAGCCTTGCTAGCCAAGCAAGGGTGGATGATTTTGCAAGATGAGGGTACTATGTTGCACAAAATTTATAAGGCTAGATATTTCTCAAATGGTCAGTTCTTTGACTCTGGTCTGGGGAATAATCATTCATATGCATGGAGATGAATTTGGGAAGCTAAAAAGTGGTTGATTCATGGCTGTAGATGGAGGATAGGTGATGGGAAGACGGCTAAAATTTGGAGAGACCGTTGGATCTTGGGTCATCAATCCTTACAGCTGGAAAGCACAAACATAAGGGAAGAGAATAAAGAAGACAAAGTGGCTAGCATTATTGACAGGAATACAAAATTGTGGCATGTGGAGAAGATAAGAGCTCTATTTAATCTAAATATACCAACAGGAATTCTAAAAATCATAATCTGCCCTGGAGAGTAGCATGATAAATGGACATGGACACAAAAGAAAAGTGGGAAGTTCAGTGTTAGAAGTGCCTACAGATCAATCAAAGAGAAGTCCAACAATTGTTCAAGTGAGTGCTCTACTGCTAGCAGACAACATGCTTCATGGAAGATGAAAGTCCCTAATAAAGTGAAAATGTTTGCTTGGAGAGCTTGCAAAGAAGGGCTACCTACTTAACATAATCTACAAAAGAAGAATATGATTACTGAAGGGACCTGTTGTTTCAACAATGAAAGGTTAGAAGATCTACCACATGCATTATTCTATTGTCCTAAAATTAGAAATTAATTGGATAGATATGTGCCTATTATGGAAAAGATGGAAAGGGTTCTGAATTTAATGGATGTAGCAATGAAAGTGAAAGAAGCTGACAGGGCAGAATACCTGACTATATTCTTCTTAATCGAGTGGGACTTTTGTTTAGAAGATATAAGATGGTGCATGACAAAACTTATATTGAACCAAGACAAGTAATTGAACATACTATCACTACAGAGGATGTTTACAATCATCAAGTATTTTCCAAACACCAAGACAAAGGATTACTACTACTGGAAACCTCCCCCTCCAAGATACTTGAAGCTAAATGTATATGAGGCAATATTTTGTGATCTACATAAAGCCGAAGTTGGTGCTCTTCTCAGAGATGACATAGGAGATATTGTTATGACTGCTAGTAATGTTGAAAAAGAAGTTGTTGATCCAGAATCTATTGAGTTACTAGCAATATTTAGAGGTTTACAACTATGTGCTAACATGGATATCCAGAAGCTAATAATTGAAAGTGATTGCTTGTTGATGGTGAAAGAACTTCAAGAGCAAGCAGAATCTTCAACAATGTTGGGAAATCTGTTGAGTGAAACCAAAAAAGTTCTACAATTGTTTGGGGAATGTCAAGTTCAACATGTCAATAGAATAGGAAATGTGGCAGCACATAGGCTTGCTCGATATGCTAGGAATGTTGAAAGTTTAGAGATGCGGTAAGATTGTATTCCAAACTTTTTTTCTTAAGCTACAATGCTTGATAAATGTCTATACTGTTTTTTTTTATCAATGATAATTTTCTTTCCTATAAAAAAAAAGATTAAAAAAAAAAGAAAAAGAAAAAAGCATGATGCCTCAACAGTTGAATGCAACATGAACCAATATGGGGTCTCATATACACAAGTGGCAAGAGTTCGCTCGACACACCGCTCAAGCGAATCTCATAGAAAGAGTTTGCTCGACATGCACACGACATGGCACTCGAGTGAAGGCCATCCAAAAAGTTTGCTCAACAAGCGCTTGACACACAGCTCGAGCAAAACTCATCCAAAGAGTTCACTCAATATAGCGCTTGAGCGAAGGTCATCCAAAGAGGTCGCTCAATCCTCGCTCAACTTGGCGCTCAAGTGGCTTTAGAAGTTCAACGTGCGCTCGAGCCAATGTTCAAAAAACCTAATTTTTCTTAGGGATTGAACACCTCACTTCTTGGGAGGTATAAATAGAATATTTTGTTTTGTCCTTTAGTAGAGATTAGAGAGCCAAAAACTGAAGTCATCTTCCAAGAGCATTTGAGAATTTCTCCCCCACATTCAAAGTTGCTTCTCTTGAAAAATATACATCCATTATATCACACTCAAAATTAAACACATTTGAGTCCATTGGAGTGGACGTGTTTGTTCGTCGGAAGGTTTTCGGAGCTGTTGTTGTAGAGATCGAGAGGTTATTGTGGAATGCTATAGAAAGGTCGGAGTTCCGACACTACATGCGTGTAGAGATCGAGTGGGTCACTCGTGGAGTTGCAAGCCAAGTTTAGCTACTACAAAAGTTTTATGAGTGTTTCTAAATTAGGTAATGAATTAAAATTTTTATAATGGATTTGTGGTGGTGACCTACACCCAGAGTGGTTTTAGATTTTAAAGATGTTTTTTAAATGAGTTTCCACTTCGTGAACAAATTTCTGTGTTGATTGTTGTGTGATTTATGTATTTGATTAATTAATTATTTGTCAATATTTTTTATTAGATCATAAAATTTTGAACTACACCTATTCACCCCTCTAGGTGTGTGTTGAGTAGAACCATTACTTTTTCAGATATTCTGTCAAAATAGAAGTTCCATTCCAATGCCTTAATTCCTTGTTTGAATGTGAAAATTTCTGGAGTGAATGATTCTTGCATTTTTTTCACAACAAATTTTATTAGGGACATTTGAACAATAAATGACTATTCGAACGAAATTTTCAATAATGATATTTTTTGAGATGAAATATAAATTTTGTCTCAAAAGATCACTTTTAATTAGAGACGAAAATAAATTTGTCTTTAAAAGTTAAATTTGTTGTAGTGTATAATATCATATCGTATTGATATGGTTCTATATAATAAGGTAGATTTATTTTATAATAAAATAGTTTTACAAGCTACTACTAGTGTACCAATTCAATCCATGCTAATTTATAGGTATGAAGGAAAATAAATGATATTATTGCTCTCACATGAGAAGGTATGTACCCTGGATAGCCACTTTTTAATAAAAGGAACTAAATATTGATATACTACGTACCAGATCATTAGCTGACCCTCAATGAAACCATATCAGATTATCCCAAATAACAAAAACTCTCAATTTATAGTTTAAAAGAAATATATGGATACTCCAAATAATAGATCAAATGTTGAACGTAAATCCAGTTTGAAAGTTTGAATGTAAATCCAGTTTGAATAAAATCCGTAACGTAAATTATCTAGTTTCATCAACAAATTCACAAAGATTTTGCTTTAGAAACTCGAAACATTTGAGATCTAAAGGAGTATAAACAGAGATCGAAATAAACAGTGATCTAAATCCTAATTCTCACTGTCTTCCTAATTAATCCTAGATAACTAGGGGGGCTGGAAAAAGGAGATAATCAACAAACGCCTCATGATCGTAGTCATCCTGAATATCAATACACTATTGATGAGCTTTGAATCTAAAATATAACCCCATAAAATATATCTTTTATATGCATATATAATATTGTTTTTTATAATTTATTAATTAGTCATTAATTAATATTGTAGCTAGCTATCTCATCGGTCATCAATATTGTGCAAGTCAATTTTGTGGCTAGCTCACCATAAATATTTATATATTGTTTCATATTTAGTAACATGTACGTGTGTGAATGTGATAAGTAATATTGGCTGTTTATGTATACCATTTTTCCATTCAAAACATATCGAACGCACATGCTTTTCTACGTACTGATCATGTCAAAACATGTGCGATTGACGCTAAATGATCCTTGTTAGATTTTTCCAACACCGTATCTATGAATATTATACATGATCTGCAGGCAGGCAGGCATGCAGGGCAGGGTCGTAAATCAACAATAATTTGAGCATGAGTTTTACAAACTTAATGCGCGTTTGGTTCATTCATTAAACAATATATTATTTGCTCTTAAAAACTTGGCACTTCGTTTAACTGCATACTTGGGATTGCGGTGGGTTAATATAAATTTTAGCTTTAGGGCTTTTAATTGTAGAGCTTAATTAAGTGATAAATTCTATTGTTAAAAAGTTATTTATTGTTTGATAACCATAGCATATCTAAATTAACACTTCCTAATGTGTTATATATTTTGTTTGAAAATAATATAAAAAAGTGCTTTTTAAGATGATCAGTTCCATATGCATGCATGCATGGATGTATTCAGTTTCAACAGAAAAATCATCTAATAAGCTTAACTTAAAATAAAAAAAATAAAAATAAAAAGAAGTGAGCAGTACTATATATAGGCATAAGGAAAAAATGATAACGTACTTATAACTATTTTACAACTTTTTTACAATTCTACGTAAAAGTGAGAGTAGTGTTGTAATATTAAAATTTATTTTTAATAAACTGATATGATTTTATTGGTTGTTTAAAAATAACATGAATTTTAAAATAATTATAAAATAATTATAAGTTTATTATAAACAGCAGAGGAAAATCTGGAAAGTAGCTATAGTGGAGTAAAGTCCGCGTGCAGGTGGCACGGGTAGTGGAAAGGTTGAGTTTGACGACGTGAAATCACAAAGACAGGAAGCTGGAGTCAAGATTGTTGTTGGTGCAGGGGGGAAGTGCTCGGTCCAAAACAGTCACCATCCGTGGGGAATTTTTTGACTTGGAGGAGTAGTACTAACTACTAGGACTTCCAAGTTGTACTATTTATTATTCTACGCGGTGTCGAGACTTTTTCTACCAAGATCAAATTAGTTCAAAAAAATTACCCAAACGTATCTGTTCTCAAAGCATCAATTTGATTCCCAGAAATTCAAAGGTGGCCGGCGAAATATTTATTCAAACCGTTTGTGTACAATTATCAATATAAATTTTATTATGGCCCAGTTTGAATATATAAAAATATCTCATGATCTCATCTTATCTTATTATTATAATTTTTTTAAACTCTCGTACAAAATATAATAAATAATTTAATTTTTTAAATCTTAAAATAAAAATAATATTAAAATATTTTATTCTAACAATATTTTATTCAACTTTCAACAAAATATTTCATTTTATCTCATCTAAACTGTATAACTAAATGAGACTCGTTTTCCACTATAACAATTACAAGCAATCCAGAAAGAGATAGAAAGAGTTCCATTTTTCCCCAAATAGGCAATAAATGTCCTATACAAGGATGAGGATGGATACGTATACTGTAACGACTCAGCCTAATAATTCTAAAGTTATAATATTAATAATTTTTATTAGGCCTAAATTATATTTAGTGGGCCATATTAGATAAGTCTACAAACGATAAATTATTTAGATTGATTATGAGTTTTAATTAGACTCAATAACTAAGTTAAATCTCATTTATTATTTATTGAAGGAGTTAGACTCATTTTAAAATTTAAAGATCGATCATTAGAAATTTATTTCAATTTAAAATTATCATAAACCGTAGCTCCCTACACAATCTCTATCACTCTCAATTCTACAATATTAAATATAACACTAGAATATGAATTTAATTTCAAACACATTAGGATTACAATTCTAGAATCATCTTCACCGTAAAATTCCTAAACCTAACCCATACTATCCTATAAATAGAATCTCATGCACTATACATGCACCTACCTCTTCAATCCTAGACTTTTTGCTTTTAGCTCTCTTTTTACCTCCAGCATGTCGTAGCCTCATCTCCCCAACCAAGAAACACGGCAAGGCCACCATCATCTTCACCTCTCTTCTAATCACAACCACCGCCATTCCTCCATCGCACTGCAACCAATTTTGTATCAGAAATTTTAGAAATCAACAATACAAGTTTACAAATTAAGTAACTTGATCATAAATTAAGATTACCATACATTATCTAGTTAAATATATGATTATTAAAGTTAGTTCTTTCAAAGCTAGTGTTTATGTACCACACATGTTATGATATTTGCAAGCACTTCATTCTACATATTATAGTTATGTATATATTAAACATCTCATGTGTCACACATTGCATAAAACACGTAAGCTTTTATAAAATCAAGTGTAAGATAAACTCGTAACAATTAATCAAATGGTCATTCAGATATATGGTACCAATGCAATTAGGGCAAAATAAAAAACCTGCAAAAGCGACCCGACCCGTTTTCCGAATTAGCCCGGTCCGAAAACTCGACCCGTTTGCAGTTAAAATCATAAACGAGTATTACCAGTTATCCGATTTTAACTTATTTCGATTTCTAATTTTTAGTTCATTTTCGATTTTACTCTCTCTCTCTCTCACAGTCGAAAACCATCTCATTTTCTTCTTCTTCTTCTTCGTTTGCAGATCGCGGCATTGTATCCATAAAGGTGCTCACAAATCAATTCGTTTGAAAGTTTTGGCCAATGGGTTGTCGTTATTTAAACAAATATATATTTGTTGGAGCTATGCAACAACATCGGGCTCAAAGATTTGAAAGGTATTTTGGGAGTTTTATGTGAAACTATTTTCTATGGAGAATCGAAGGACATCCAAAAGCAATGTTCAGTGTTTTTTTTTTTTTACATGTTTTTTTTTCTCTTCTGGGTTTTTCCTTCTATGTTTTTCTCCTAAGTTGTTCCATCCGATTTCAATTTTAAGATGATTATCGTGTGGGTTTGATTGTGATTTGGAATTGGATTAGTGATTTGAAACTGGGTTATTGGGAGAAATCTCCCCAAAACAAAAAATAAAAATAAAAATTCGAGTAATCGGTTAATGGGCAATGAGTTAACGGGTGATCGGTTAACAGGTAATCGGTGTGGGAAAGATTCAAGTCGGGTCGGAAATTGGGTTTTTCGGGTCGGGCCGGGTCGATGACTAACCCTAAATGCAGCTTCAGGGTGAATGTGCAAGCCACAGACTCAAGCGTGGTCCACTATAGTTAGGGTTGCACACGGTCCGGTCCGGCAATGGACCGAAGGTTTTCGGTCCATCGATTGGACCGGACCGGACCGGACCGAACACTTAAAGGGACCGGACCGGACCGGTAGCTATCGGTCCGGTTCGGTCCGACCCTCTTTTTTTTTTTTTTAAATCAATTAATAAAAAAAATTATTTACATTACTAAATTAAATTAAGTGACTTATTAATATGGATTATGTAACAAACTCAATAAAAAAATATTTTATATGGTCAATGATAATAAATTAGATAAAAATTACATTATTGATGATGTTAATTATTATTTTATTACTAACTTAAAGTATGTTAATGCATAATGAGCCATATACAACTTTTAACATTTTGTATATGAAGCAATAAGTATGAATAATTTAATTATCCATACATATTATATCCATAATTGAGAAAGATATATACTTAACATACTATTATAAATAAGAATAAAATATTTAATTATACATACTATTATAAATTTATAAATTATACATATATTATAATTTACACTATAACTCTTAATACTTAATAGTATTAGTAATATATTAAAGAATATATTAATACATTGATACTAAATATATATAGTGATAGACTTATAGTGATTAGTTATTATGAATCATAATTTAGAGTAAGTAAATGACTCAAATTCAATGTATTATAAATATTATAATTTATGATTCTAATACTATAATGACAATTATAGTATAACTATATAATAGTATTAGTATAAAGTATTAGACTATTAGTAATATAGTAATATAGTATAGGGTATAGCTATATATTAGTAATATTAGTATAAGTATAATTGTATAACTATAACTATAGTCTATAGTTAATAGTTATAACTATATTAAATCGTTATAACTTATACTAATATATAATATAGATATAATAAATCACTATAATATAGTATAACTAAACTAATATAACTATTAGTATAACTATATAATAGTATTAGTATAAAGTATTAGACTATTAGTAATATAGTATATGCTATAGCTATATATTAGTAATATTAGTATAAATATAATTGTATAAGTATAACTATAGTCTATAGTTAATATTTATAACTATACTAAATCGTTATAACTTATACTACTATATAATATAGTTATAATAAATCACTATAATATGGTATAACTAAACTAATATAACTATTAGTATAAGTGTATAACTATATAATAGTATTAGTATAAAATATTAGACTATTAGTAATATAGTATTATAGTATTATAGTATAGGCTATAACTATATATTAGTAATATTAGTATAAGTATAATATTAATTGTATAAGTATAACTGTGACGCCCCCGACTTCCATGTACGGACCAACACGGAAATCGAGACACCCGGGATGATGACAACCGGTCACGCATCCCAACGACAAGTGTTAGTGTGTGCAACAAATAAACAGTGCACAAATAAAAACACAGCGGAAGGTAATAAAGTCTACTAGTACCAGAATTTTAATTAATACAGAAATTCAAAATACAAATACCTTAAAAAATAAAGCCAAAGTCCCAAAATAAATACAAGTCTGACGAAAAGAACTACAACACGAGTGATCTCAGATCACTCCTCCGGCGGAGCCAGATCCTCAGGCTCAGCATCTGCATCATCAACAAAATCTGCAGTTTCATGATACCGCAGGTAAGTTATAACCTAACCATGTCCAGAGATAAAACCATACTCTAACAATTAACCATGCATGCCCATGATGCAAATGAAATAATGCTACGCACGCCAAAAATCTCATTGGCTCAAAATCATTCCCAGTAAAATCCATTTCCACCATTTTCCCAGAAAATGGTACACAAAAACATTTCCATCATTTTCCCAGAAAATGATACACAAAAGCAACTCACGCTATTTTCCCAGAAAACAGCTCTTTTCCATTTAATCCAATTAACCATATGCACCATGGTCTCCCCTATGGACCATCCGCACGTCCTGGCTACTTTACGAGAGATGCCCAGTTCCGCACCCGGTGCGTTCGTGGCCAGGTCATCCTCTAGCCCCCGCCAGCAGAAGGGCCACGGAGTCGGCACGTCCAACGTCCGATCCCGTTGTCGCCCGGCGACAACCCAGGGGACGTCACTCAGTATATTGCGCTCCCGAGTGACCAGAGGAGCTCCACCGAGATAATGCCTCATTTCGGCTTGGGGTCGTGATACACACGCACCCACAAATCCAGTCAACATATGAAAACCCAGTTTTCATAAAAGTCACATGAACATGAATGCAATACACGAAAACCCAGTTTTCTATTTACAAACATGCCATGTGTGCAATATGCAATGAACTAACAGTAACCTCAATATCACAATCAAACCAGATCAAAAACACAATTCTCAAACCTTAACCAGATCACAGCCAGAATATCCAATAACCAACTCCAATTCACAATATCATCAAATCCAACAATAATCTAATCACCAATAAACACACATCAATATACTCCGATCAATCCAACCACCCCCGAATTCCTCGGACTCAGTCCGGAAACCAACCAGGATACATATACAAATAAAAGCAGTTAATTGCATAAATATAATTAAATCTCAAAGAAATGTTTAGGAAATACTTACAGTGCTTTAAAATAATTTATGGAGGATCACGGGAGAGCTGGAAGCTCCAAAACAGCAACACCACAGTGTAAAAAATACACTGTGGCCGAAATATACAGTGAAACTCAAATTTCACCCGGGGTCAAACGAAGACTTGGGAACGGTAGGGTAGGGCCTATAGGAGGTGAGGAATCTAATGGTGGTGATGGTTGGCCGTGGGTGGCGGCCGAAACGGCGGTGGAAGGCCGAAAAAGTGGGTTCGGGTTTGATGCTCGTTGGGGCTGCTCCGGCGACGGATCGGAGCCGGGATTGGGTCGGTTAGGTCGGAAATGGGCCGGTGATGATGTGGCTAGGAGCTGGTGGCCGGAGGTGGCCGGACGGCGGCGGAATGGGTGAAGGAACGCCGCGACTTCGCACGGCCACTGGCGGCTAACGACGGCGTTAGCCGGCCGGATATTGATGGTGGAAGGTCGCCGGCGCACGGGGGAGCTGCTGGTGCCGGCGGTGTCGACCACCGCCGGCTGAAGGCGGCGCTGCGAGGGAGAGGCCGTAGCTCGCGTGGGTGAGGAGAGAGAGAGAGAGAAATCCGATCGGGGCTGGGGGGAAAAAGAAGAAAAAGAAGAAAGAAAAAAGGGAAAAAGAAAAAGAGGAAGAAGAAAAAGGAGATCCAGACTTTTCCAATTTGGGTTTCGAAAGTGATCCAACGAAAACGATTTTAAAACCCCTAGATAAATAAAATAATTCAAACTTACTGAAATGCTTAATTAAAACAGTAAAAATATTAAAATCTAAAAACAAGCTCATTTAAATAAAACAATAACAATTTTTAAAACAGTTAAAAGAAATAAATCAATTTAACTCAAAATTAACTACAGTAAAATATTAAACTCTGACAAAAACATCCTTTTAAAATAAAGATAAATTAAATTACAGATCATTAATTAAAATAAATCAAACACAGTGAAATGTTTTAATAAAATAATAGTAATTTTTAAAACCCACAAATAAACCAATTTAAACTAAAGATCAATTTAAATCCAAAATAATAATTAACAATAAAAAGCCCAATAAAAATAATATTTTCACAATTTAAAATATTTTAATATAATATTCTAAAACTCCAAAATTAATAATCAATAAAAATAGAAAAGTCCAATAAAATAATAAAAATAAAATCTTTAAAATATTAAAACAAGAGAATTACACAATAAATAATTAAAATAAACCTTCATTAAAAATACACTAAAACCCGGGATGTTACAATAACTAATAAACTATAGTATATAGACTTATAGTTAATAGTTATAACTATACTAAATCATTATAACTTATACTAATATATAAATTAGTTATAATAAATCACTATAATATGGTATAACTAAACTAATATAACTATTAGTTTAACTATATAATAGTATTAGTATAAAGTATTAGACTATTAGTAATATAGTAATATAGTATAGGCTATAGCTATATATTAGTAATATTAGTATTAGTATAATTGTATAAGTATAACTATAGTCTATAGTTAATAGTTATAACTATACTAAATCATTATAACTTATACTAATATATAATATAATTATAATAAATCACTATAATATGGTATAACTAAACTAATATAACTATTAGTATAACTATATAATAGTATTAGTATAAAGTATTAGACTATTAATAATATAGTATATGCTATAGCTATATATTAGTAATAGTAGTATTAGTATAATTGTATAAGTATAACTATAGTCTATAGTTAATAGTTATAACTATACTAAATCATTATAACTTATACTAATATATAATATAATTATAATAAATCACTATAATATAGTATAACTAAACTAATATAACTATTAGTATAACTATATAATAGTATTAGTATAAAGTATTAGACTATTAGTAATATAGTATATGCTATAGGTTATAGCTATATATTAATAATATTAGTAATTTAGTATAAGTATAATTGTATAAGTATAACTATAGTCTATAGTTTATACTTATAACTATATTAAATCATTATAACTTATACTAATATATAATATAGTTATAATTTCTTATAAACTTATAACTTATAATAAATCACTATAATATAGTATAACTAAACTAATATAACAACTAATATAACCATTAGTATAACTATATAAAATATATAATAGTATTAATAGTCTATACTTAATTATAATATAGTATAATTATATATAAAAAAAATATAAAAATTAATTGTATTCAGTCCGGTCCGGTCCGAAAATCAGCCGGACAGTGGACCGGACCGAATTCATTCGGTCCAAAAAAAAATGGACCGGACCGGACTGGACCAAATTCGGTCCGGTCCAAAATGACCGGTCCGGTCCGGTTTTTTCGGTCCGGACCGACCGATTATCAGCCCTAACTATAGTATGCCAGAATACTATCAGCAGCTCCTCTTGCGACCGTGGGACGTGGGGTCGATGCACAACCTTGCACACAGAGTTAAGTGTGTTGGCCAGTCAGTCAATCAATTCAAATAAATCAGATCAGCCAGTTAATTCAAATAAAGTAATCATGCATAACATAAGTATCAATATGATCAGTCATAATTTTAAGCTCAGCATGAAATATTTATGAAAATTTTATATTAAGTATGTTTACGTTACGATAGCTTTCTTACTAAGTCATCAACTCATTTTAGTTTATTTTTATGTTTTTAAACCACCCAAGTTCAAAATATTTATGAAGGTAGAACTGTAAAATAGGACTTGATCCAGGGAGGCGTGATAATGGTCTAGATCATGTATAAAGATTTTTAAGTTATGATTTTTTTATAGCACAGATTTCAAGAAATTTTAATAAATGGTTCCGCTTACTCTCTTATGATTTCAATATTTTAATATAAAATGACTTTATTTATTATAAGAATCTTTGTACCTAGCGCTTCCTTTAGAATAAAAAAAAATATTTTTTTAAGTTTAGTTCAGTAGTAACACTTCGACTCTCCCAGATCTCTAAAAATGACTTTATTGATAACTGTAGGGAGCAGGATGTTACATACACTCATGTGGAAAAAGAGATTAAAGCTAAGGTTGAATCGCTTGTATATCCAGTGTCAATATGAGTATTACTAGTTGTATTCATGCGCCCTTAAACGAGATGGATCTTGGAGTTTATAGTAAATGAAGAAAAGATAAATATTTACACACACACACACATATATATATGTAGTTTAAAATATCATACATAAACTTGGTTTGAATGCCTTCAATTAATTTTTTAATTTACCTTGTGCATATTATATGCTAGATTTTTCTTTTATTCTTTTACTTGGTACAACTAGGCACCATTTTGACTCCAATATCATCTCTATCTGCTAAGAACTGCAAGATCAAGAGCCATCAATCATTGCGCATGACTAACAAGCATCACTATTAAAAAGTGATAAATTAGCAAAGTTTTTTTTTTTTTTTAAGAAGAAGACGGTATCCAAATTTTATTGATTATCCTCACTTGTGGCAGAGGAAAACTGTGGTTACAACCCGACACTTGGGGATACATATAAACTATAAAGACCAAAACCCAGGCATGAAAACCTTTATATCCATATCATCCAAATACAAGGTCAAAAGAAAGACACTTAACCTAAATCAAAACAAACCAAAGACATAGTAACCTACAAGAAAAAAAGGAAAGAACAAAGAATAATGAAATTAATCAAGCCAAAATAAAACTTACCAGGCACAAACCTTACGAGACTCTCAAATATGGCAAACTCAATTTGTCCATGCGAAGAAGATCTCTTAAGAGACTAGGCAACATATAATGTTCAGACCAATCAGAGTTCAAACCCTCAGCCCCACACTTGCTAGAAAATCAGTTACAACATTACCTTCACGAAAAATGACTCATTGTATAATACAGGCAATTAAGATATTTATATAATTCATCCCATAAATCTTCTAAATACCAGATATGACAATCATCCTTAGTGATCTAATTAACCAACAATTGAGAATCAGTCTTTATTTGAACACGATAAAACCCCAAGAGTGTAACACCTTCGAACGCCTTCTAATAAACTTCTGGTTTCAGCAAAATTACTAGTACCCAGACCCAGGGAAACAGAGTAAGTCAGAAGTAACCTACCATTATCATCTCGAATAACTCCCCCAGCACCAGAAGAGCCTGGATTCCCAAAGCTACTACCATCAGTATTAAGTTTAACCAAACCCTAGTGAAGCCGAGTCCATCTTACCACGCGAACTCTCTTAGTATTAGGGAACAAAACTGGGATATCCAATCTATTCAAAATTTCAATATCCTGGGTAGAAACAGAAGACACTTTCATAATTTGGAACATAATACGACAGAGCCATAATTTAATAGCATGCCAAACTGATTGTGCTGTATAAACCTTATCCCCATACCAGGTTTTACAGAGCCTCTCCCAAAGTTTCCAATATATAAAAGGAAGAAGACCATAAATAGTTCTCGCTTGTGAAGACCTACCCGTACGACAAAATCAAAAATTTGTTTATTCCTTCCAAGTCATGTAGAATGAAGCCATATAAACCCCTAATTTAGTAGTCGCTAGATGCCAAATGTGCTTAGCAAAATCCCTCGTGCAGAGCACAAGATTCAAATACTCAATATGACTCACTTGACAACAATTACGTTTAGAAGCCATCTGAACACCCACCACTTTAATCTTCTCATACATCAACACCAAAGTAATTATTAGCAGTCTTCCGCATCATAATAGAAATCTTCTTAGAGAGATTAGTATGTCATATCCATTGAGCCCAACGTAAATTAGCAAAGTTTTAAAGCTTTTAATTGTAGAGCTTAAGTGATAAATTTTACTATTAAAATTTTTATTATTATTATTTGATAAACATATGTCTAAGTTAATACTTTATAACATGTTATATTTCTTTGAAAACAATATAAAAAAGTGATTTTCCATATGCATGCATGGATGTATGATCCTGCTGTTTCGACAGAAAAATTATCTAATAAGCTTAACTTTAAAAAAAAAAAAAATGGTATGGAAGAAAGTGAGCAATATAGGCAGAAGGAAAATCATGATAACCTTACAGTTATTTTATAACTTTTTTATAACTCTATATGAAATTAAGTGGAGTTTTATAATGTTAAAATCTATTTTTAATAAAGTGATATGATTTTATTGATTGTTTAAAAATAAATTTTAAAGTAATTGTAAAAGAATGTTAAATGTGACGATAGAGTACATAGCTAGACCAGAGGAAAGTCCGCATTCAAGTGGCTGTTTATGTATACAATTTTTCCATTCAAAACATAATTACGAACGCACATGCTAGTTTTCTCCGTCCCGACATAAGTACGTACTCGGTGAAAACATGTGCGATTGACGCCAAATATTGATCCTTGTTAGATTTTTCCATCTGCAGGCAGGCATGCTGGCGGCCAGCTGGGTCGTAAATCTAACAGTTTGAGCATGATTTTTTCAGGATTAGGTTTGTAGGTCGAAATGGAAATTTTTAATTTGAGATGGAAGTTAAAAGTTAAAAAAAAATTATTTTTTAATATTATTATTATTTTTAAAATTTAAAAAAGTTGAATTAAGATTTAAAAAGTTGAATTATTTATTATATTTTATGTAAAAATTTAAAAAAATTATAATGTTAAAAAAAAATAATATAAAAATTTTATATTTAAAAAAACTTTCAAACCTAACCTAATGCGCCTTTGTAAAGTCCGCATGCACGAGGCACTGGTATTGGGAAAGGTTAAGTTTGATGACGTGAAATCACATAGACAGAAAGTTGGAGTCAAGATTTTTGTCAGGGGGAAGTGCTCGGTCAAAAGAAGTAAGCATCCATGGGGTATTGTTTTACTAAAATAGAAGTAGTCCGAGATTATCGGTCTCCACGAAAAATGTATCTGACGTTCTCAAAGCATCAATTTGATTAACAGAAATTCAAAGGTGGCTGCTGAGCGAGAAATATTTATTCAAACCGTTTGCGTATGATTAATTATCAATATGAATTTTATTACGGCTTTCCAGTATAATTTATTAAAACGTGTGGTACAGGTGATCTGTACATAACGTCATTCCATTCGTCCTTTACAGCACTAATCTTTCTATAAATACCTGGAACTGAAAGCACTAGAATTAAGTGCCATTCAGCAACCCCATCTCCAATACTACGTACGGTGCCAATTAACTTCTAAAATGTCTCTTCAAGTTTCAGCAGTAGCTGCTCCAACAGCTCAGAATCATGTCATGCCAGAAATTAACCGTCGCTCAGCAAATTTTCAACCCAGCATTTGGGGTGACCATTTCCTCTCATATGCTTCTGAATTCCTGGTAATTAAATATTGATATGTATCGTGTTTACATTAAGACATCATCATGCATTTGTTTGAAGTCTCGTAAATCAAACACTACTTTTGCATTTCTCGGTGTAACTAACGCTAGATTATAAGCCCTTACTTTTCAAGGGATAATATTATAATCTTGAAAGTACGATATTATTCCATTGACGAGTCACAGTGCATATATACTTTTTGCTTGTACAGGAAACTGATGTGAAAATGATGCAACAAATTGAGGAATTGAAGGAAAATGTGAGGACGATGCTCACGGCTACGGTTGAGAACCCTTCACAAAAACTGAATTTGGTTGATGCAATTCAGCGCTTAGGCGTGTCTTACCATTTTGATAATGAGATTCAAGCAATTCTGCAACAACTGCAAAAGACTCATGAAAGTGATGACCTTGAATATAATGATGACCTCTACACTGTTGCCCTGCTTTTTCGACTGCTTAGACAAGATGGCTATTATGTTTCATGCGGTAAAAAATGCTTGCTTCAATTCCTTTCTATAGGTTTACAGAATTATTTTTCAAGGGAAACATATATAAATCAACTAATTAAAGGTTTTAAAAGTACTATTTAACACATATATATTAATCTCCTTCCATGGGGTGACTCATTTGATATCTTTGGAATATTGTGAGGCAGATATGTTCAACAAGTTCAAGGACAACAAAGGAAATTTTAAGGGATCGCTTTGCAATGATGTGAAAGGAATTTTAAGCTTGTATGAAGCCACACATCTCAGGATAAAAGGTGAAGATATATTAGATGAGGCTCTTGTCTTCACTACCACACATCTTCAGTCTGTAGCATCCCAATTAAGCGGGCCTCTAGCAGCACAAGTAACTCATGCCTTGAAACAACCTATCCGGAAAGGACTACAAAGGCTAGAGGCAAGGCATTACTTTTCTGTATACCAAGAAGATGCTTCACACGATAAAGTTCTTCTTAAGTTTGCAAAGTTGGATTTCAACCTATTGCAGAAAGTGCACCAAAAAGAACTTTCAGACATTGCCAGGTTAGTTATTAAGCTCCATCTCAGAGTACTTGCAAGTCTTGTAAGCAAGCTAGCTTGTACATGATGATATGATAATTGTAGGTGATTGATAGAATGATTCTTTTAAATTATGTTTTGCAGCTGGTGGAAAGACTTGGACTTTTCAAGGAAGTTACCATTTATCAGAGACAGGGTGGTTGAGTGCTATTTTTGGATACTGGGAGTGTACTTTGAGCCCCAATATTGCTTTGCTAGGAGGATGCTAACCAAAGTGATCTCCATGACCTCTGTTATTGATGATATCTATGATGTGTATGGTACAATTGAAGAACTTGACCTCTTTACTGAAGCAATCGAGAGGTTGAGATTGACATTTATTTGCATTTATTCTTTATTTTTTCTGATTAACTGGGGAAATTAAATTGTACAAAAACTACCGATTTTACAGGTGGGATATGAGTGCCGCAGATAAACTTCCGGAGTATATGAAAATGAGTTACCAGGCACTCCTAGACGTTTACACTGAAATGGAGCAAAACCTAGGTGAAGAAAAATCGTATCGTGTCCAGTATGCAATAGAAGCAGTAAGCATCATAGTTTTTATATTAAGAGAAATTAAGCAAAACAACAAAAACATATATAATAGTAAATATTATGTTTGACTATATTATATGTTTCAAAAACATTAGTATTTGTTCTGATTGTGAATTGCTATCTACGTACCTACATTATCTCAGATGAAGAATCAAGTTAGAGCATACCACCATGAAGCCAAATGGTTCCACCAAAAATACATACCAACAATGGACGAATATATGCCCCTTGCTCTTATTACCTCTGCCTACGCAATGTTAGCAACCACATCCTTAGTCGGAATGGGAGAAGTTGTCACAAAGGATTCATTCGAATGGTTGTTCAGTGACCCTAAAATGGTCACAGCTTCAGCAGTGGTTTGCCGACTCATGGATGACATCGTGTCACACAAGGTTTAATTATTTCTCTTCTTTTTTTTCTTTATAATAATAATTTATAAAATCGCCCTATTAATTATACTAACATATATAGACGATTCTTCAACAATAATGTTTGCAGTTTGAGCAAAAGAGAGGGCACGTTGCTTCGGCTGTTGAATGCTACATGACACAGTATGGTGTTACAGAAGAAGAAGCAGTCCATGAATTGAGGAAACAAGTGACAGAGGCATGGAAGGATATAAACAAAGAGTGTCTCTACCCAACTGAAGTCCCCATGCCAATTCTCATGCGAGTTCTCAATCTTGCACGTGTCATTGATGTCGTGTACAAGGACGAAGATGGCTACACACATGCTGGAATTGTGCTTAAAGATTTTGTAGCGTCTTTAATGGTGGATCCTGTGCCCTTATAAGCTGCATGGACCTCTGCATCGGTGGCTGTCGATCAAAAGGAATGGTTGATAGGGTTATGTTTACGAGTTCATAATAAAATAAAATTAAAAAAAAAAAAAAATCCTTGTAGAATAAATTAATAAGTTTAGCAGATTGCTACGCACATGCATCTAAATATATAAGGTGGGGCCGGGAGACCATAGAAAATACAAAAAATTTATTGGTCTCTTTCTTCTTATTCTGATTACATGTGACAGTTTTAGTGGCTGTTCAAACTCAAGTTGAATAAAGTGATCGATTCGAGTTGCAAATATATTATTATTAGTAGCACTGGCCTGTATAAAATTAAATTGGTCCGCTCGATTCGGGCTTAAACCTAAACCGGGGAAAGACTACTGGGCCGTCAATCTTGTATTTGGGACTCGGCCTATGAATTAGAGTAACCCCAAACTAACCTCCAAGCTTGGCGGACTAGGCTTCTGGCTAGCCCAGCGTAATCACATGCAACCTTAAAAACTCTCAGATTCTGCAACACCCAAACTCAATTACTCAAGCTAGCTGCAGTACGTGATTGAATAATAATTAAGAGTTGAATCATGAAAAAGATGCTTGTGCAGCTAACCATGGGCCTAAACTCCATGGTTTAAAGGCCCATTACATGTAACATGATCAACTACCGACATGGTTAGCTGTGTTTTTCCATATGTAAGCCCCTGATTCTTTGGATGTGAAAAGTAGTTGTCAATATGTCCCATGAACAGAAGCTTAATAGTCATGCTTTTATTAGGAAAACAGAAATGTTAAATTGTTGCTTGATAAATATGAGAAGGTTTCATGTCAGAAAATAAACAGGGATAAAACCTCTATGGTCTTTAGTAGGAATGTGAAATATGAGGTACAAGAAGAAATAATGCAGCTGTGGGGGGTCAGTAGTGCTCAATAATATGTGAAGTACTTTATTGAACATGCTCTATCACTACAGAGGATGTTTACAAACATCAAGTATTTTCCAAACACCAAGACAAAGGATTACTACTGCTGGAAACCTTCCCCTCCAAGATACTTGAAGCTAAATATGGATGGGGCAATGTTTTGTGATAGTTAGTGCTATTCTAAGATATGACAAAGGAGATATTGTTATGGCTGCTAGTAAGGTTGAAAATGAAGTTGCTGATCCAGGATCTATTGAGTTACTAGCAATATTTAGAGGTTTACAACTCTGTGTCATCTCCTTCAAAAGTTATGGCATAAGATATTTTACCGATCATTTCTTTTGATACCTTAGAGCAAGCTGAGACCTGGACATGGCATAACACATTTAGCTGTTAAGATTAATAATAAAAGAGACAACAAGAGTACTATTCTATTTTCCAAGTAGTGGTTGTGTTATCGAAAATGGCACATTGACATGGTCAATATACTCGCATGGTGTTTAGTTCCCCAAGGGCGGCTACCCATTAAGATTTGCTGAACACAAGACATGAGGTTGGAGGATCAAGTCAAATCTCAAATTCTTAAGTGCTGAAATTACTTCAAAAGCTGAAGTACTGAAATTACTAAAAAACTGAAAATGCTGAAATTACTCCATAAAAAGTCAAAGAAAAAAACACTTACAAGTACGCTCGGCCACATTGACCAAGTCTACATACATGCTAGGATGAGTCATTTTGGCAAGTATCTACCTTTCAATGCATCGTATTCACAGTACATATAGGTCTATCCCAAAGTGAGTATATATCAGCACAAGGAGATCTTGAGTCCGATATATAGTGAATCTTCATTATTTCTCAGGAAACAAATACACCCAGAATTAAATGACTTTTCAAGCACGATATACTAAAGTGTGGAGTTTGCTACCTAAGGTGGGTGACAAATGACAAGCTGGTTGTAACTAGCATTCTAAGAGCCATCCTTGCGCTTAGTCATTATTATTCAAAGTGCATTAATGATATTATATCAATGCAAGCTTAAAATTAAACAGAAGGAAAACTTCAAATTAGCATCATGATTCATTACCTAACTCTAATCTAACAACCATAATAGTCATATGCAGATTGCTTCTTCTAAGCTACAAACAAATGTGGGAACCATAAAAACAATGCTAGCAAAACCAACACCATCACTCAATTGCATACAACATAAATAACATTCCATCCCAGTCAGGATTGTTTGATATGTAATATTTTTCTGAGCCTTTTATATAACATATATGACAAGAAAGCTGCATCCAAACTCTCATTTTCATTTGAAGTTAGAACTCATATATTCGAACTGATCTTCTGTTTTCATGGAAACCAAACAGAATTGATATCAGTGATAATATAAATACTTCAATATTTAAAATGAGAGACAATCAAACCTGCAAGAAAAATAATCCCCAAATCTAATTCAACTCCAAAATACAAGTTACAACAGGCTACTTCACAGGAAATTTTAGAATTCCTTTTTTTTATCCAAAATTTAAAATTGTTGAGATGAATGGGTCACAAACCAGGTCTACTACATAAGTATTTCTGCCAAAAAGAACAAAACAACATATCAAGATGACTATAACCCAAGCGTCTCCTTTCATTCCCAACCCTAAACTCTAAAAACTATTAATTGGGAAATAAAAAGCATATCAGATGGATGAGATATTAAATAAATTCCATGTGCCTCAATCACTTTGTACACCGATTCTGATGGGTGAAGCCATGATTCCACTTTTCATAATGCTTGCAATCTCAAACCCCACAATAGAAGAGCAACGACACTAGATTATGATTCTCAATAGAAACTTCCAAAAAAATCTAGCTTAGACACTGCGGATGGTTAAATAAAAATACAAGAAAGACGTGGAGGAAGAAAATGAGAGAAAGAAGCTGGGCGAATGGAGATTACGGTGGTGTTACACGGAGCCACTCCCGATGTGAGAGAGGGAGATATACATAGACTCACAAGATTTTAGCTTTTCCCATTTTAGCTTTCACTTAGTCACTCCTCTCATTTCCAGCCCTAAACACCAAAATTTTATAACTCAATAATGCAAAATGCTTCACAAAAGCAAAGCAATGACTTCTGTTTTGAGGGTGGAATTGAATAAATTAGAGAAAGAAGAAAGCTTACATGTTGGGATAAACCGGTTATCAAAGGCTATTTGAAATATCACAGTGGAAATAATCAAAAGAAAATAATAACAATCATATACAAAATATTAAGATTTAAGTGGTTCGGCTTAATGTGAGCCTACATCCACTGGTGGAGTCGAACTCAATGAATTCACTATCAACAAAGATGGAATACAGGAGATTTAGTACAAAAATTCTTTACAAAGAATTATCTCTCCATCATGTCTCTCTCTCTCGAGCTGCTGCCTCTCAAAATGCCAAAAACTTTGTTTTGAAATAAAACGTCATTTTCTAGTTATATTGAAACGACGCTAACTTTAGATTTCAGACATTCACTCGAGCGAGTGTCGAGCGATGCTCAAGCAAATGTTAGGGTTTGGCATCCCGCTCGAGTTAGCTGTCAAGCGGGTATCGAGTGAACTCACGGGTTGGCCTCCCATTCAAGCTGACTATCGAGCCGGCGTCGAGCGAACTCTATGTATGAAACTTAGCTTGAGTGAAGTGTCGAGCTAAGGTTGCTTAAGCCAGGGTCGAGCCACAGTCGGGCCAAGGTCAAGCAATAATCAAGCCAAGCCTAAAAAACCCACATTTTTAGTAGGAAATCAAGTCAAACTTAACAAATCACCACAATGGCTTGAATTTCGTCAAGCCTAAACAAAATCCATTAACCAGAGAATCGACCCCCTTCAACAAATCTCCAAAGGGAATCACAGATCCAAAACTCAATTTCAATCCAAAAGTCTTCAATTCCATAGAAGACTTGACCAAATCACAAGCTTGGTCCTAATGAAAAAATTCAACCTCTTCACACCAAGGCAACACACCACTAAATAGACTGCTTACTTGAACAACGACTTCTGAATACACACAAAGGCAAACAACAAATATTATCTATCAAAGTAAGAACACCACCAAGTCTGCATGAACATAACCCAAAAGTGGCCAAACTGCCTCTTCTATCTATTAGATGAAACTGTAAACTGCTCTCAGTGTGCGCCAATTCCAAAATTAGAATCATACTTAATTTCAATAGCATGATCTAGAGTACCACCTGCACTTTATTGTAAAACTTTCCCAACAACTCCACCTTCTTGCTATAACTCTACTCTCTTTTCATTTGAAAACAACAAATGAAAAAACTATAAAAAGGAGAAGGTTCACCCAATAGCAAACTGTGTGGACTGTTTCACCCAAATCTATAGACAAGCCTAGCAAACCCAAAAGCATACTACGAGCTTCATTCCATTCAGCTACCACATTTCTGTAGAATGGACCCAATTATACTGTCTGAAGAACACTCTACCTTCTTGTCTATAGATCACTAGCCTTCTCAAGTGTTTGAACACATCACAAAACAAAGAGTTTAAACATAAACAAACCTAGACTTTTTTCTCAAATGGTCATCAACAAATATGAGTACAAACAAGGCACAACATCACATAATATCTAACCCAAAGATCATAAAGATATAAACTGCAATAAACCTAATTCTGCACTACTTCACAAGAATACAATGCAAACAAAAAAAAATCAAGTTTTTCTGTCTTCTGATCACACAAAGCAAGAAACTGTCTACTCATAGATCACCACACTCGTTCACCCATATGGCCCCATCACATGTGCCATAAACGAATAATACCTGAATTCGGAACGTCTGGAGATGTAGCTCCACCAATCACTGTACTACCTTGAAGAAAATTAAGATCATTTGTCTTATTCCCTGTCATTACCACCGAAGAGCCCTTTCAGACTCGAATGACTCCACCTGCAGCTGAATACTTATAACCAAAGGAATTAAGAATACCTAAAGATATAAAATCTTTCTTCAAAGATGGAATATGCTGAACGTTAGACAAGATTCTAACGGTTCCATCATACATCTTAATCTCAATTGAACCGATCCCAACAATATCACAAGCCATATAATTTCCAACTAAAATGGAATCACCGTTGACTGATTCATAGGTAGTGAACCAATCTGTCCTGGAACACATATGGAACGTACAAGCTGAATCTATGACCCACTTATCACAAAAACGACCGCTAGAGTCGCTGATTGCTAGGATAATATCAGAGTTGTTAGACTGTTCTTCAACGCTAACAACATTGGAAGAACTTTTACCTTCCTCCTTGTTTTTCAATCTAGGATATTCATTCTTGTAATGGCCAAACATATTACAGTAGTGACATTTAACATTTATCTTGTTGAATTCAGAGTTGCCACTGGAATTACCCTACTCTTTTCCAAACTTCTTTCCTCGGATCTACCACTAGAAAAACATTTCACAAACAAGTCATCGGCTTGAGTATTCGTGCATTGTACACCTAATTTTGTTCACAATTCCTTAGAATTCAAAGTAGATTTTACATCTACTAATGAGACAGTATTTCTACCATGCAACATCGAGTTCACAAAATTATCAAATGAGACTAGCAACGAACACAACACAATTAAGGCTTGATCCTCATCATCAAGCTTAATATCAATATTTCTCAAATCCATAATAATTTTATTAAATTCATCTAGATGATCAGAAATAGGAGTACATTTAGACCAGTCGCGATCTCCTCATCAGTAACCTCCCTAAAAACTTCATCCGATAGTGACAAAAGAATAGTACTATATACCTTTTCTTCTTCCTCCCTTGAAGGTGCCGGAGAATCTTCAGACACCTTCTTTTCTAATACCTTTGACAAATTCTATTGTCGTAGTAAAGCCTTCATCTTGATGTGCCATAAAGTAAAATTGTTTTGACCATTAAATTTCTCCACTACAAACTTTGCCATAGTCATCCCTCCAAATCTCACTTAGAGCCATGCTCTGATACTAGTTTGTTGGGATAAACCGGTTATCAAAGGCTAATTTGAAATATTATAGCGGAAATAAAAAATAATAATGACAATCACACATAGAATATTAAAGTTTAAGTGGTTCGGCTTAATGTGAACTTACGTCCACTAACAAGGTCGGTTTCAATAAATTTACTATCAACAAAGATGGAGTACAGAAGATTTAGAACAAAAATTCTCTACAAAGAATTATCTCTCCCTCACGTCTCTCTCTCAAGCTGTTGCCTCTCAAAATGCCAAAAACTATGTTCTAAAATAAAATGCGGTTTTCTACTTATACTGAAACGACGCCGACCCTAAAGTTTGGACATTCGCTTGAGCGAGTGTCGAACAGTGCTCAAGTAAACGTTAGGGTTTGGCATCCCGCTTAAGCTGACTGTCGAGTGGGTGTCGTGTGAACTTTTAGATTGCATCTCTTTGAGCAGTCGAGCAGATATCAACTGAACTCACAGGTTAGCCTCCCGCTTGAGTTGACTATCAAGCGGGTGTCAAGCAAACTCTCTATATGAAGTTTAGCTCGAGCGAAGTGTCAGGCTAAGGTTACTTAAGTTAGGGTCAAGCCACAATTGAGCCAAGATCAAGCAACAATCAAGCCAAGCATCACAAAATTTATTTTAAGTAGAAAATCAAGCCAAACTCAACATTGCCACAGGTGACTTGGTGAACGGGGAGGACGGTGGTGGTGCATGGAGTCAGCGGCAATAAAAGAGTTTGAACGAGATAGAGAGAGAAAGGGAAAAACGGAATGGAAGGATGAGAGAAAAGAAAGAAAGCTTACTGTAATTGTTAGTTGAATGTTGAAGACAATGGCAGTGCCTAGAGCATCGACGATAACAATAGAGAGAGAGAGACAAATGGAAAGCCAGAGAAGAGAAACACAAAGGAAGAGGAGGGCAGAATAACTTGGTTTATTGGGAATTGATTTCTCCAGTGTTATTTTTGGATGAAGTTTATGTTCGAATGGTAAATGATATTTTGTCAAAATAGAAGTTCCATCCTAAATGCCTTAATTCCTTATTCAAACGTGAAAGGAGTGAATGATTCCCGTATTTTTTTACAGTAAATTTTATTAAGGACAAATATTTAGTCATTAAAATTACCATTCAAACAATAAAATGACTGTTCAAACGAAATTTACAATAATGATTTTTTTTAGACTAAATTTAAATTTTGTCTCGAAAGATCACTTTTAGAGATAAAAATATTTAAAAGTTAAATTTATTATAGTGTATAATAAATATCATGTCGTACTAATATGATTTTATATAATAAGTTAAATTTATTTTATAATAAAATAGTTTTACAAGCTATTACGGCACCATTTCAATCCATGTCAATTTATAGATTTGAAAAAAAATAAATGTTGCTCTCACGAAGCCGGTATATACCC
Organism: Cyclocarya paliurus; assembly: GCA_029856935.1. Classification (NCBI taxonomy): domain Eukaryota; kingdom Viridiplantae; phylum Streptophyta; class Magnoliopsida; order Fagales; family Juglandaceae; genus Cyclocarya; species Cyclocarya paliurus. The sequence continues at coordinate 2,794,729 of CM056948.1, forward strand.
TGGATTGCCACTCTTTAATAAAAGGAAATAAATATTGATATATTACTTACCAGATCATTGGCTGACCCTCAATGAAACTATATCAGATTATCCCAAGTAACAAAAACTCTCAATTTATAGTTTAAAAAATATATATATATATAGATACTCCAAATAATAGATCAAATGTTGAATGTAAATCCAGTTTGAAAGTTTGAATATTGTAAATCCAGTTTGAATAAAACCCGTAACGTAAATCTAGTTTCATCAACAAATTCATAAAGGTTTTGATTTAGAAGTCGAAACATTTGAGATCTAAGTCCTAATTCTCACCCTCTTCCTAATTAATCCTAGATAACTAGCTAGGGGGGCTGGAAAAATGAGATTATCAACGAACACCTCATGATCGTAGTCATCCTGATCAATACACTATTGATGAGCTTTGAATCTAAAATATAACCCCATAAAATATATGATCGTTTTATATAATATTGTTTTTACAACGCTATTTGTAAGTAATTAATGTAGCTAGCTAGCTATCTCATCGATCATCAATATTGTGCAAGTCAATTTTGTAGCTAGCTCATTATAAATATCTATATATTGTTTAATATTTAGTAACATGTACGTGTGTGATAAAGTATTGGCTGTTTATGTATACCATTTTTCCATCCAAAACATATCGAACGCAAATCGGCACCCCAAATGCTTGGTTCAAAATTTGCAGTCCGGCGAATCATGCAGGCATCTGATTCTGCATTTTGTGGGAAAGCAACCGAGGATGGGACAGACATATTTTGCTGCGAATTAAGACAACTCAAAGCTGCTTTGATTAATAGTGATTGCAAGCTGCTGGGAAGAGTTCTCTTGCAGAAAGCTTTGTTGGTAATTAGAAGCTTTATATAGGGCATTAGTAAGTGATTATGATCAGGAGAATGGGAAGAGTCGTAAATTGTAATCAGATTTGACCCGAAAGCTGTGGGCCTCGTCTGGAATACATACATCTAGCTTGATCCAATATTCTACTTTGAAAACCAAATCAAACGAGAAAATCTAATGAAGAAAAAATTTAGTTGTAACCCATTTTGCTCAGTAATATATTTTTCATTCGATATGGTTGTTCAGAAAATAAATTTTATTAAAAATAATATTAATTTAAATTTAAAATATAAGGACAGATTGGTATGGAAATTTATTTGGACATCATAAAACTCTAATAAATCACATGCTTGTTAACGATCCGTCTCTATCATTTATATTTGTCGTTTGTGTTATAAAGGTAATGTCTGGAGAATAGTACTACTTTCTTTTTGGGTTGGCTAATAATCTAAGGACGTTGCTACGTCGCAGAAGATTTTTATCGGAATCCTTATTCGAATACTTAAAATCTTTTTTTTATTTTTTTATCTTTTCTTTCACTATTTTTTTAAACTATTTAAATATTTTTTAAAAATAAAAACAAATCAAATATTTATTTAAAAACATTTACTTAATTATTAAATAAATTTTTTTTTTAAAAATGGATTAAGAATTTCAGTAGACATGTTCCGTGTACATAATGTTTTCCATAATATAAAATCTCACGAAAATATCTCACATGCATGTTACCGATCCGTCTCTATAATTTATATTTGTCGTTTGTGTTATAAAGGCCGTGTCTGGAGAATCGTACTACTTTCTTTTTGGGTTGGCTAATAATGTAAGAGTACCTCACAATGCTCACATGCATGTTACCGATCCGAGTTCGTCTAGATACAGACGATTTGGCGGACAAATCCGCGTACGAAAACTGACCTGGCTTGCTGTTGTCAGAGTATTTTTTACTAAATAAATAAAATAAAAAAAAACAGAAGAGAAAAACAGTAAAGAAGGAGAGAAGAAAACAATCGATTTCTCAGATTCATTTTCGCCTCCCCTCCACCAAATCTCTCGACATAGCCAATTTAATTGTTATCGCCATTAGTGAGATTATCGTCGACTCGTTGTTGAAACGGTTGATTTGGGTGGAAGGTTCGAGCTTGATTGAACCCAGTGTGTGTAGAAACACCCATTAATGGGTGTTTCTACATGGTATCAGAGCGGGCTAACCTATGACCAATGATGGGCTCCTGCGACTTACCCACGATGATGGTACCGGAAATACCGGCCCACACGTGAGGGGGCGTATTGGGAAGTCCCACATGGCTTAAGAACAAACTCATCCTGGGCTTTATAAGGAATTACCTCACTCCTCTTATTAGGCCTTTTATGGGGAGTAATGGGTGTTTCTACAGTGTGGAGGAGCTGAGAGCGACAACACGGTAGCTATCGCCTTAGCTTTGTGGTGGGTAGTGGATGTGCATAGAGTAGCTTCTGGGGGCAGGGGAATTGGGGCTCTGGCAGTGCCGGCATCGCTTTTGCTTTGAACTTCCATTAACCCCCCAACAAACACAATCAAGATTGGATTGGAAACGAAGCAAAAGTAAAAGGTGTGAATGAAAAATATGATAATTGGAACTAGGATTAGATTGAAAAGAACATTCCCGTGGGAACGAGTTGGATGAGTTGGGTTCTTGGTGGAGATTCGATCAAATAAAGTACTAATTCCAGGAAACGAGGCTCTTTAAAAAAAAAAAATTTAGATAACTTTTATTAAGGATGACGAACAAAAATGCTTACCTTCTTGTTCTCCAGTGGTAACGTAGTCACCCATTAAAACCAGTAAGCTCAAGAAACTACAAATTTGCAACAACAAAATTCGAAACCATCAAAGGCCCAGTTTCAGAATTTGGCTTTAATTAAACTGGCACTAATGGATCTTCAATGGAAGAAACCAAATTCAAATTGTGATGATCCACATAAAATGCTCGTCCAAAATTCGAAAGAAATGTCGGAAGATGAAGACAAAAGCCGAAGTAGAAGTGGGCTTTGGAGATCTTTGGAATTCCGATAGATTTGCTCTAGTGCTTCTTAGGAAACGGTATTGTCGTTGGAAATGAAGACGGTGAAGCCAAGGGTAAAGACGTCCGGAAATGTAACTTTCCTCTTTATCTTTTCACTGATTTTCTCTTCCTCACCCCGCTGTTAATTTCGTCTCCCACTCCAAATTATAACACCCTGTTTTTATGTTGCAGGTGGCATGCCAGCCTTGCCAGGTAAGGGGGTGCGCAAGGGGAGTGCGCGAAATCGACTTCCTTTAGATTTTTTCGCTGTGAGTATACGTGTGATACAGGTTAACGTCTTTCCATTCGTCGTTCACAGCACTAACCTTTCTATAAATACCTGAACCCGCAATCTGTTTATCATCTCATACTAGCCCCTGGAACTGAAAGCACTAGAATTAAGTGCCATTTAGCAACACCATTTCCAATACTACGTAAGGTGCCAATTATTAACTTCTAAAATGTCTCTTCAAGTTTCAGCAGCAGCTGCTCGATCCAAACAATACCCTGTCTCTGATAAAGGGTAGCTTCCTTCAAAGGTTAGTACGTAGTTTCCTTCAAGGAAGCTATCCTTTATTAGAGAGAGGGTGCATGGTTGAATGCTATTTTTGGATACTGGTAAGTGTACTTTGAGCCCCAATTTTGCTTTGCTAAGAGGATGCCAACCAAAGTGATCTCCATGACCTCTGTTATTGATGATATCTATGATGTGTATGGTACAATTGAAGAACTAGATCTCTTTACTGAAGCAATCGAGAGGTTGAGATTGAGACACATCTTGATCATGTTTGCATTTATTCTTTATTTTTTCTGATTAACTAGAAAAATTAAATTGCACATAAACTACCTATTTTACATGTGGGATATGAGTGCCGCCAATAAACTCCCAGAGTACATGAAAATGAGTTACCAAGCACTCCTAGACGTTTACACTGAAATGGAGAAAACCTATGTTAAGAAAAATTGTATCGTGTCCAGTATGCAATAAAAGCAGTAAGCATCATAGTTTTTATATTCAGAGAAATTAAGCAAAAAAAAAAAAAACAAACATATATAACAGGAAATATTATGTTTGACTATATTATATGTTTCAAAAATATTAGTATTTGTTTTGATTGTGAATTGCTATCTATGTACGTACGTTGTCTCAGATGAAAAAACAAGTTAGAGCATACCACCATGAAGCCAAATGGTTCCGCCTGAAATACATACCAACAATGGACAAATATATGCCCCTTGCTCTTGTTACCTCTGCCCACACAATGTTAGCAGCCACATTTTTTTTAGTCGGAATGGGAGAACTTGTCACAAAAGATTCATTCAAATGGTGGTTCAGTGACCCTAAAATGGTCACAGCTTCAGCAGTGGTTTGTCAACTCATGTGTGATATCTTGTCACATAAGGTTAAATTATCTCTCTTCTTTTTTCTTATAATAATAATTTAAAAAATCGTCTTATTAATTAATTATACTAACATATATAGACGATTCTTTAACAATAATGCTTGCAGTTTGAGCAAATGACAGGGCACATTACTTCAGTTGTTGAAGGCTATATATGATACAGCACGGTATCACAGAAGAAGAAGAAGCAGTCCATGAATTGAGGAAATAAGTGACAGGTGCATGGAAATTCTTGAAAATTTTATGACACTGCTCGAATCGGGCTTAAGCCTGGGGCGGGGAAAGACTAATGGGCTTTCAATCTCGTCCTCGCATTGAAAATTCTTGTATTTGGAACTGGGCCTATGAAATAGAGTAACCCCAAACTAACCTCCAGGCTTGGCTGACTAGGGTTCTGGCTAGCCCAGCTTAATTACATGCAAGTGCAACCTTAAAAACTCTGATTCTGCAACACCCAATCCCAATTACTCACGCTAGCTGCACGTGATTGAAGAAAAATTAACAGTTTAATCATGAAAAAGATGCTTGTGCAGCTAACCATGTGCTTGGCTTCATCTCTCTCGACCCTCACTAAATCTTCATTGATGTTCATTTATATTTTGTTAGCACGGTTTGAATACATTTTTGTTACGTTATGATCTTGACATGAAACCTTGAATCCACTTTTCGTTAACTTTTAATCTTTTAGGCTACGTTTGAATGTTGAAATGATCTCATATGGCATGTGAATAGTAATGAAAGATTAATAAATAGTAGTGAAAAAATAGTGAATAATTTATAAATAGTAATAAATTGTTTATGCAAAATAGTGAAGTAAACTCAGACTATCTTCACTTACCAAACATAGCCTTAGCATATTGTTAGCTTGTTCACTTTGGCCAACCTTAGAGCACTCTCAATAGATTAGCCAAAGTTAAATGACATTTTTAGCTAATGTGAGATGAATTTGGTTTTGGCTATTCTATAGACATTAAGTCTCCGCATTGGAATAGTTATTTTTGCATTATATAACAATAAAATAATATAAGATGAATTTAACTTTAGCGATTTCATTCACATCAAATCTCTACATCAGATAATCCATTTATTCATTATATAGCAATAAAAAAATATTAATTCAAAAAAATATTTAACTTTTTTAATTATTAATTTAGTTAATTTTATCATATTTAATTTATTTAATTTTATTCAGACACGTGAAGCTGTGCATTATTAAAAACATAGAAATATAGCATTTTATATTCATGACTTATGATTATCGATGCAGGCCAATGCCACCATGGCAGTAAATAAAAAGGACAACATAAAAAGGAAAAGAAAACATTCATGCAAAAAGTATTTCATAAAAAACACTTGCTTGAAGACAATTGTGATGTGAAGAAGAAAGAGAAACAATAATAAAATATAAATTTGATTACATATCAAGTTTGGAGTTTATTTTGGAAATTAATATAGCTAAAGTCTAATTTTTTTGGCTTTAACTAATCCATTGTAGTCGATATTTTTTTTTATCTTATAGCTAAATATATTATGGATTTACCTTTTAACTGATCTATTGATGATGCTATGGACTATTTATTGTAGGTAAGCTCCAAATTTAGTATTAAGAAATTTTGCATATATAGTTTTAAATCTTAAATTTGTTATTATCCCTTCTAGTTAGGAATGATTTGATTAATATGATTAAATTATCTAGTGCATTGATAATATATTGATATTTGAATGTATTTATATCTTCATCCACCCCAATTCTCCCGAGTAGTCTTGCCTAGCGGTGGACGTACGTAGACATTGTAATACCGAACTACAATAAAATTCTATCTTATTTTCTCTCAACCGTTTCTTTCTCTTTCAATTATCTTTGGATCATAAACTCACGGTGTAAAATCATAATTCCTACAATCCATTTTCTTAAATAAAGGACTCCTAAATATTATATATATATGATACCAAAAAGACACAGAAGCAAAAGAGAGAATAAGAAAGAAGAAGAATTAGAAAGAAACAAGCAACAGGCGACAAAGCCGACCTTAAATGCAGAGTATGCATAGTTAATTAAATCCAGGCGGCAAGGCCGCACTTGGATGTATGCATGAATGTGGATGAACAAATATGAGACGACATAGCCGACCAATGTATGATAGTGCAAAAGTAAGATAAGTAAGATAAGTATTGAAAATAAACTTATATTCAAATTAATATAAACAAAATACAAGTTATAACATTAAATCAGATCACAAGTTGGAGCAGGATCACAAGTGAGAGAGGAGAGATGGAAGAAGAAAAGAAGGAAGGTCGGGAGTACCTAGAGAGAGAAGTGGTAAGAAGAACAGGTGGGACAAGTGATGAGAACAAATGAAGCCAGGCTTCCCTTTTATAAGCAAATGGAGCACTGTTACAGCAGTAAAACAGTTACATAAACAGTTAAATGAAACAGTAAAATCAAAAAGCCAGTCATGAACAGTGAATAGTGACTTTACTATTCATGCACGTGCAAATCAGCTGACATCTGGGAGATCGATCAGTCGTTTAGCACGGTCGTCTTCCATTTGCCGCTTTGGAGCATTTTGTTGACAGTTGGGAAGTCGATCAATCGTTTGGACGGTCAGTTTCCGTTTTGCCATTGTGCTGGTGGATCAATCATCAGAGAGTTTGGGAGTGTCTTCTGAACCATGTCCAAAAATATTAGAATATGAATCATCTACTGAAGCCGTGGAGGATGCTTCTGACTTATCAAATTCGTCAAAATCATTCAAGGACATTAGTAAATTAATTAAATCTTTTTTATTAAGTTTATTTTTCTTTTTAGACTTAGAAAATTTATCAGAAGAAGCAGTTGCCTTTCCCTTTCCTGTTTGGGAGGCAGTTGGTGAAGTCGGGGCCTAGATCTGAGGATGTCCAGTTGAAGTAAGGGAACCATACGTGATTGCAGGGAATTCCACTCTGTTCTGTAAATATGGGGCAGTTTGAGGGAAGTCTCTGATCACATAGTCAATTATGTTTTGGGTATAGGAAAACCTATCCCACCATTTTGTAAAGCAGTATCGGACTAATATATCACCATTTCTTTCATAATTTCATTTCATTATCCAAGGGATTTTGTACCTTTGGCAAAAATGAAAATCATAGGAAATTTTAGACATGTGTTTGTCCAATTTTGAAGTAATAACATTGGAGAAACAATTAAAACATTTTATAAGTTCATCAGAAAAAATTTGTGGGATAGGACCAAATTATTCCCACCATTTGTTGAACCAGAGGGGAAATTTTTCCATTTTGAACTTTTTATCAAAATTAAAGAACCAAGAGTAGCTCATATCAGGAACTTGGTGCAGCAGGAATCTTGACAAAGTTTTGATATAATTATAGTAATTGAAAACAATGTCAAAATCACCAAGTCTTTTAGAAGTAAAAGGGTTGGTACCCCATTCTTCTTCAGTGATGACCTGAACAATATAAGCATTGTGGTAGATCAGTTTTGTAGGATCAGTCTTATCATAAATGAGTTTTATGATAAGAGAATTGGTTTGGACCAAAATATTAGAGTAAAATTAGAGTGTTTTGGCAGTATTTTCTGGAATCCAGTGGAAACCAGGAGGAAAATAGGAAGTAGCAATTTTAGACGGATTATTATAGAGAGTCCGATTGGACTCTATGTAGAATAAATTAAAAGAGTACTCTTTTCGAATATAAGGAATTTTTTATTTGGGGAGCATGTAAGGAATATGAGTAGGTGCTAAAACTATGGCTTTAGCATAGGGATCATGATCAGTTGCAAGGGTTAGAGCATAAGAGGGAGCAGGTGAAGCGATTTTGCCTAAGTAGTAAACCTGTTGGCAATCTCAAGGGAGGAAGTAAGTTGTTTATTGGTAAGTCGTTTATCATGAATGAATGGTAAAGCAGGTAGAGAGGACATTAAAGTGGAATTTTTATTTCTTCCCTTTTTCTTTTCCATGATTGGGGGTTTGCAAGAATTCACGAGTAAGAAAATCAGGAATGGAATTTTCAGAACCTTTAATGAATTCAATATTAAAATAAAAAACACTTAAAATAGCTTGTTATCGTGCAAAAATATATTTTGATGCAATATTTTCAACATCTTGTTCTAATACATATTTAGCACTTTTGCAATCAATTCTTAATAAAAATTTCTTATTGAGTAAATCACTTTGAAATTTAGAGATGCATAATACTATAGATAATATTTCTTTTTTAAAAGTACTATAATTATTATGTGCAGGATTCTAAACTCCGGAATGGAAACAAACTATATGTTCAGAAGAGTCTGGTAAAACAGTTTATTTTAGAATGCCACTGTAACCAATTTTAGAGGCATTTGTTTCAACAATTTTAAAAGAATCAGAAGTAGGAATACTAAGGCATGGCAGAGTTTTGACATGTGCCTTGATTTTTTGAACAAGAGCAACATAGTTAAGAGATCCAAGAAATCTCTGTAACTGTTTTTTGTCAGTAATGACATCAGGAAATTTGTCAGCAAATTCAATGGCCCGATTGATAGGCCTGATTTTGCCTTCAGAAATATCATAACAAGTAATCGAATCTTGGTTTGGAACAATTTTATTTTTCGAGCAGAAACAATAAAACCATTTAATCTAATGATATCTAGAAACGAATGCAAATGTTTCTAGTGTTCATCAATAGATTTGAAAAATATGAGAACATCATCAATATAAACAATGGTGAATTTAGTAAATAAATTAAAGATATCATTCATGATATTCTGAAATTCACTAAGAGTATTTTTTAGACCAAAGAACATTACATTCCATTCAAACTACCCAAAAGAGGTAGCAAAATCAGTTTTGTATTTGTCTGACTTACTAATCTGGATCTGTCAAAATTCTGACTTTAGGTCAAACTTAGAGAACACAACAGCATCACAAAGCCTATGAATCAAATCATTTGTGTTGGGAATAGGATACCTAATCCACTCTAAGACTTTATTCAAGGGTTTGTAATTAATAACTAGGCGAGGGGTTCCTCTCTCAATCTCAGTATTTTTCTAGACATAGAAAGCAATACAAGACCATGAGAATTTACTATGCCTAATTTTCTTTTTACGAATAAAATTATCAATTTCATTTTTACAAAATTCTAAAGTCTCGCTATTCACTTGAATAGGACGAGATTTAGTGGAAATATCTTTTTCATCAAAACATTTAATGTAAGGTAAAAAAATAACATGTTTCTTCCTATACCAAAAGACATTGGGAATATGAGAACAAATCTCAAAAATCAATCTTTTGTTAAAATTCTCGATTTTTTATTAAAGCAAAGTACTAGAAAATTATTCAGAAATCTTTTATATCTGATTTCTTGTTGAAGGAAACATAGATGTTTGTTTTTTACAGAAAGCAAAGATTTCAAACTTTTGGCAGTATCAATTTCAAATTTAGAAGCAAATTTAAACTTAAATTTTTGTCTAAAAGGATCAGTAGTAATACCATCTTTTTCAGATAAAAATGGATATAAAGAGGAAATGAAATGAATTCCTAATATCACTTTATCAGACTTATTTCGGATTAAAACAGAGGAAATTTTAAAACAAACATTATCTTGGCAAACATGGGCTGTATTTAGCTCATATTTAATTTTCATTTGAGAACCATTTGTTGAAAATAATCGTTCAGTAGATTTTTCAAAATATTTACTGGGAATTAAACCTTCTTGAATATAGTTTAAATCTGAACCAAAATCAATCATTGCATTAACAGAGAATGAAAATTCATGGTAAACAACAATAGTAACACACGAAAACCATTTTGGAGGAATAGTATGATGGATTAGACAGATCTAGTTATCAGAAGATTTCTCTTCTTTTTGACCATCATCTGAAGCATTTATTTGCTCATTATCAGAAGGAATATCATGATCAAGTTGTTTATCAATTTGTAAAACTAAAAATTGATGTTTTAAAACATCATTTTCAGATTTGAGATTATTGATTTCAGATTTGAGTTCAATAATTTCTTTTTTAATAAAATTGATTTCATGTTGTAAATCATTGGTTGAAACATCTTTGGGTTTTTTCTTTTAAAAACGTTCCAAAGTATCATGAAAATTAATCATTTGTTTAGAAGTTTCTGGTTTTTGACGAACCATAGTCTTCTTAAGCTTGAGAAGATATTCTTCTTTTAACTCAGGATTTGTAATTTGAGAAATCAAATTTAATAAAAAGTTTTCTTGTTCTTCAGTTTTTGTGAAAACATTAATTGTTTTATTCAAATATTTGCAATAAAAATCATTGCAATTGCACCCAAACTTAATATCAGGAGACTCAATGGATTTGGCTTCTGAGTGATATTCTGAATCACTAGAGCTAAATTCATTATTGTCAGATGATGAAGAAGTCTGTGTTTCTAGGAGTCGAAACAATGCTTTTTAATCATTGTCATTAATATTCAATTGATTAAGCTTACTTTTTAATTTATTGGGCTTCTCGAGGCATTTATGGGCAAAGTATCCAGATTTGCCACAATTAAAACAGGTTCATTTTTTAAAATTCTTTTTATTTGGAAACCATTTTGAAAAAGATTTAGAAGGTTTTCTAGAATGAAATTTTTTATAATAAGGTTTTTTATAAAAATTATCACGGGGTTTTCTCTTTGATTCCCCACTAGGTTTAGAATGATTAATAAAATGTTTATGCTTTTGTCTTGATGGAGGAATAGACTGAGGAAGGCCGAATTGTTCACAAAAATTTTCTATTTCATATTTTGCCTGTTTGCTATTTTTTAATTATTTACGAAGCATTCTTTGATTATTACACATACTAATACCAAATTTCTTAATTACACTGAAAATATCACCATAAGTGTAATCTTCGTAATTAATAAAACTCGAGGTATCACTAAGTTGTTCCTTGACTTTGAGAGCAAATAAACAAGATAATTCATCAATAAATTTTTCTTTCCAGTAAGGCTTATGACTATTGTCACAAAGAATTACACGAGAAATAAAAACATCTTGATACCATCTATAATCAGACATTTGACGACATCTCAAATTATTTATCCCACCAGCTTCTTAAAAGTATTAATGCCATCAGGGTAAGCCCTTCCTATAGCTTCATCAAAAATAGATAAACCTTCATTATTATACTTAACAGCATTCTGAATGGTTTGCCTAGTATCTTCAGTGATATGTTTATCCCACCAGCTTCTTAAAATACCAGAAAAACTATTGGCTAAAATCATAACAATATCAGGTTGTTGAATATTATTATTAATATAAGCACTTGCAATTAAAGACATTTTTCTCATGGTATTGATGATTTATTGTTCAGATAATCTATCAATGTTCTATTTGTAAACTTTATCAGCAGAATCTGAAAATTGAATTTGAAAAACTTTTTCTTCAAATTGTAAATCAGGAGGAGTAGGCCTGGAATACCAGTTATTCGTTAGACTCATTGGTTTGGATTCTTTTGAAGTAAATCTAGCAATTTCAGGTTTTAAATTAAAATTATGAAAATTCTTTTCAATTAAATCAATCTCTTTGGCTGCAGAGGAATCATCGTTAGATGATTCATCTGTGGTTTCAACAAGAACAGTTTCTTTCTTGTTTAAAGTACTAGTAGAAGGCTGTTCTTTCTTAAGATCATCAAGCATTTGATTAATTTTATCCAAAGTCTTGGCATGTGGTTCAGTAAATTGGATTTTTGGCCGAGCTTGTGGTAAAATAATCAAAAAAATTTCAATTGTTTCTGAAATATTTGTTGGCTATTCTTTGGGAAAAACCAAATGATTTTTATTAGTATGCAAAATAGGGGAGAAAGTGAAAATAGATTTTTCTACTTTCTCTTCGATTCTATCAAGTTGTTGTCCAATAGTATGGAGTGTAAGGTTTACAAAATTGTTTTATAAAATAATATCTTTTGTTTCTTTATTGGACCCAGTTTCAGGAAGTTTGAAAGGAGAAACAGTTACCTCAGCCCCTTTGTGGGAAAAGATCACATTGTCTAAAGGTGGATGGCTGGATTGGATTACAGCCTTACCATCTTCCGTGACAAAATCAGTTTTAACAACATTTAAATAATTTTTTGAAACATAATAATTTTCAACAAAATCAAATAAAAGAATGTGCTTTTAGAGCTCATTCATTTTTTCTTTCCATTTTCGTTTAACATGAAGATTTTCAGAATAAAAAAAAGCCGCATGATAAGTTTTTCGCTTATCACGATTTTCGTTTGATTTATATTCATTAATAAGAGCAATTAAATCATATTAAAAAGGTTTGTTTAAAACAGTAAGACTATGATGAATATGTGCAACAGGAACAGCCATATCCGAAGTTGTAGGAGACAAAGATAGTATCTTCGTCTTTTTAAGCTTCTTCCTTTACAGACTTATCATTTAATAACCCAACATCTTTGGTAGAATAATAAGCAGAAGTAACCTGAGAGGATGTGGATAATCCTTTCAGTTTTAAATCAGGTAAATCAAGATTAATAGGAGGGATAGGTTGGGCTGTTTCAACAGAATCTTTCAGAAATCTATGGAGATTTTTATTTCTCCTTACTGGATTTTCTAAAATAGAACCAATAAAAGAATATCTAGACCCAACAAAAAAATTTCTTCTTAAGTTAGGGGTACTAGTCTGATCAAAACTAATTTTAACAGTTCCATCTAAATATTGCTGAATATAATCTACAGAACAATCATTAAGAATATTATTAGTAGCAGGAGCTTCATGTTCTAAAATCCATTTATTAGGAAAAGTAATTTTATCCTAATAAATTAATTTTAGAACTTGAACATGCGCATCTAAAGTCGAACTCTAATTAACAAAGTTTATATATATCTATTCTATAAGTAAAAGAGGCTATCAACAAAACTACAGTAAAATTTTGACTACATTTTTTTCCCAATTTTATCGTTTTGTTTTAGTTGTTTTCCTTTCGTATCCCTCTGATTCTATAAATAGCAATATTTCTTCCCTTCTTCCTTCACTACTTTCTCACAAGTCTCTCTCCTAAGATCTCATCTTCCAAATCTCTCTCTCACTTTCTCTCCCTCTTATTCTCTCTGTTGAAATCAAAATATTAGTAAGCTAATCTCTATGTCTATTAATTCACCGTGGGGCAGCGAGGCGTGCGGCAGTCTGGGAGCTGGGCGTCGACCAGGGCAGTGTCCGAAGGTGGAGGCTTGTCCTCCGGCGTCGTTTGATGGCAGTGGCGTCGAAGTGGAGGGAGCTGACGACGTGGGTCACGGTGGGGATGCTTCCCCTGTTTCGGCGTGCAAAAACAGAGCCCTCTTCCAATGGAGATTTGCAATGGCAATGTGAAGGAGAACTCAAGTATACCTAAATGATTTGCAGCGTTTCTTTAAGCAATCCTGTTAGAGATTATGATGACAATCTGTTGGCAACTTAATGATCAGTTCTTTTTGCCCTACCTGATGTATGCATGTATCCAGTGGAGATCAAACCCCGGCCCCATACTATATATATATAGATCAATATATATCAAACTATAATATTCTTATCCAGGCCTTGAATTTGTGAATGATCTGGAAGCTCAAAATCCAGCTTGTAAACTTAGGGGAAGGTGTACGTTGGGTGCCATTGTCGGGAAATTTTATTTTTCGTTTGTTCAAGGAAGGTGTACGTTAAATTATATATATCAAACTATAATATTCTTATCCAGGCCTTGAATTTGTGAATGATCTGCAAGCTCAAAATCCAGCTTGTAAACTTAAGGGAAGGTGTACGTTGGGTGTTCAAGGAAGCTGTACGTTAAACTATATATATCAAACTATAATATTCTTATCCAGGCCTTGAATTTGTGAATGGTCTGCAAGCTCAAAATCCAGCTTGTAAACTTAGGGGAAGGTGTACGTTGGGTGCCATTGTCGGGAAATTTTATTTTTCGTTTGTTCAAGGAAGGTGTACGTTAAATTCAGACAAAAAGAAAAGAGGAAGGTGTACGTTCCAGTGGAGATCAATTCACTCGATCCACTCGATCGATTTTTTTGCACGGACACATGTTGTATGTTCCTGGGCACGTGTATGCATACTTATTAACTGGATCGATGATATTAATAATGGTCTCCATGCAATTGAGTGGTGTCTGCCTTGAGCCAAACAAATACTTTGAATATATGGTTTTGTTTGCTGGATTTATATTGAAGAACAAGAAAAAGTGAGAGAGAAGAAAAGGTAGGAAAGCATGAATGGAAAAACATAATAAAAGAATGAAGAAAGAGATGATTTTTCATTATGAATGTCCGCCGAAAGAGATCGTGGAAAAACAAACTAATCTCTTACCACTCTAATCTCTTGACACTCTAAACCAATTTATATAAAGAGCCTATCGATATTGATGAATAGGAAATAAAAAAAAATTGTAGCATTAGGCCATGTATAAGATCTAGAAAAACTCATCATGAAATTTTGTTTTAAATAGAAGAGAAATAAGCCACGTATAAGATCTCTAGAAAAACTAAATTGTAAAATGTGTTTTATGAATGTCATTATTTTTTTTTAATTGATAATACTTGATTTTTTACTGTGAATCAAGCATCGGATCCTCTCTCATAAAAAAAAAATTGTAGCATTAAGCCACGTATAAGATCTAGAAAAACTCATCATAAAATCTTGTTTGAAATGAAAGAGAAATAGGCCACGTATAAGATCTCTAGAAAACTCATCATGAAATCTTGTTTTAAATGGAAGAGAAATAGGCCACGTATAAGATCTAGAAAAACTCATCATGAAATCTTGTTTTAGATGAAAGAGAAATATAAGATCTCTAGAAAAACTAAATTGTAAAATGTGTTTTATGAATATTTTTTTTTTTCAATTGATAATACTTGATTTTTTACTATGAATCAAGCATCGAATCAGTTAGAGTCGAAATGGCAGTTCCAATCTGATTGCATCCAACATATAGTATGCATGTATGGAATCTTCGGGATTTAGCTGACAGGTGTGCTAACATCTTTGAAAGAAATTTTATTATAATGTAAAGGTCTCAAGTTGTCCTCCAATTTACCTAAGCTTGAAATCAGTCATGAAGCACAACCGAATCATCAATCCCAGATACAAAATGGTGCCGTTTTCTTTAAAATAAAATCCTAATTCTACATCCATCACTATAACTACACAGTTATTCACATTTATATAATTAAACGCACAGCTTAAATACCATTGCAGTTTTCTTTACCCAAACCTAGGCGACAGATTGCGTGAATCCAGGAGACAAATTTCGTGATTTCCTCATATTGGTTTCGTCAATTCCAATTATTTATTCCCCCAGATTGAAACAAATGATGAAGATGGCTGCTTCAGATTATTTTCCTTGCAGAGCTTGCAAAATTTTGAGAAAAAAATGTGTTAGGGAATGTATTTTCGCTCCTCATTTCAGACATAAACAAGGAGCGACCAATTTCTCCGCTATTCATAAAGTTTTCGGTGCAAGTAATGTGTCAAAACTCCTTTCTCCTCTGCCAGTGAGTGACCGTTGTGAAGCAGTTGCCACAATTTCGTATGAAGCACATGCTAGACTTGAAAATCCTGTTTATGGCATTGTTTCGCATATTTTGCTCTCCAGCAGCAGGTATTCACCCTTTAACTTCCTATTTTATTTATAATGATTACAACCCTAATTTGGATTAATTCTTAATTATTAAATGGTTTTTTACTTTATTTTCTGCAGGTTCTAAATCTACAAACTCAAATAACATTTCTGAAGGAATTACAAGCAGGTCAAAACTTTCTTGATGGTTGTGTCAATACAAACCCCAATGAAAACTGTTACAGAAAACCTTCTCACCCAGAAGATGTCGAAATCTGGTCTCAGTCAGAAATTACCAATTACATGATGCCACAATTCAGTACAAATAATATCTCGAATAATGCCTCAACAATTTCGTACGATAAGAATCTGTTAATGGAAAACTCTTTTGGGAATTACCAAAGCTTACTCAATCTTGAGGAAAATGCCTTACCTGTCTCTTTTGGAAATTACGAAAGTTTACCCAACCCTGAAGAAGATATCTTTGATGCTTCCTATTTATTTTAGTTGTAAGCTTTTTTATTTGATGTTCTTGTAATTTGAACTTATAATTTAGACTTATGTTTTATTGGACCTTTCGTATTTGAAGTTGTAAATTTTTGTACAATTAGACTAGTAATTTGTACTTTTAGAATTTGGACTTATAATATATTGTACTTTTGCACATTTTTCTTTTATTACAATTTTTTTCTCAATTTTTGTATTGGTTATATTTATAAGCTTGTAGGAAATCCTTCAAAATCGATTTTTAGTGAAACAGATTTTAATAGCATTGGTAACAAATTTTGAATTAAAAATATAAAACAGAGTTGAACGACACATATGCTTCATCTCATCATCGCCAAAGTTCAAGTTTGCTAGCAAAGATGTTCTTTTTTTTATAAACGCCAAAGATGTTCTTAATGGATAGAGTTTGACTACTTGAATGGATATAATGGAGCTGATCATGATCATTAGGTTGCCAAATATGTAGTTGAATGGATATAAGATTTGCCAAAACATCGAAATGTTAATCAAATTTAGCATCCAGTGTTAATCAAAATATCCAGTACTATCATAATCAAATATTAAATAGAAAAGTATATATTATTAAATTTAAAAAAGTATGTAGTATTAAATAGAAAAAGCTTTTGCTTTTTTTTACTTCCACTAACGCACTTTCTCCACTAACGCTCCACTAACGCACTTCTCCACTAACACACTTTCTGTTACTTGCACATTTACCTTTTCCTTTTCATTATTTCGACAGAATTTACTCAATATTAATATAATATACTACTAAAATATTCAAGGAATCATCATTTCAATATTGCTTTAGGTGGCCAACTCATAATCATTCATGAGTATTAAAGTGTACTTTAATTTCTATCGTCCCAACATTTCTTTAATTTTATTTGATGTTCTTGTATCTTACATTCTTGTTGAAATTTATTTTCTTTGTTATGTTTTATATGGTACCTAACAACCAAACACAGTTGAAGAAAATATTCATGTATTTCCATGATTATCTCTATTACTATTACAATATTATTACACGATTCAGTGAAATGTGAGGGATTAACCTTCCAGTTTCAAAAAGCAGCACTTTTGTTCTGTTTTGCTCAATATGGTTGGTACAATTATGCTACATTATTCTATATTTATATACATACAGTGGCAAACTTGAAACCGCATGCTGGAATACTCTGATATATAGTGGTATTTGTCATTCCAATAAGTAGATGGAATGATGCATAGAACACAATGAATGGATTTGATTCAAACCTTTTGGATTTTAATGCTCCTTCCATAAAAATGTATTTAGATATCACCTTTTAGACAGAGTGCGAATTCAAACTTTGAAAGAAGACCAGAAGTTCTCCAATTATGGGCGAACTAAAGATGCCCATTATCCCTACCCCCGCAGAAAGCTCCTCTGTCATGATATCACTAACATTATGAAGATAGAACAAATATCATCGAGATGTTTCCAGCTCTTTTAACATCACCAATTAAACAATCAAGGCATATGATACTCTCAATTAGTGTACTAAAAAGAGCCCCATAAAACCAAAAACGATGATAAAAGATCCGAGGGTATGGTGATAGATATCGGTATTCTGCGTATAGCAGATATATTATTTTGTGGAAGGAAGACTTTCAGAGTGAGTTCAGAGATACGGGGACAAGATGGGGCCTATTATTTCTGAGCAGGTCCGAAAGTCTTAATTTTTAGTGTAGTGCCAAAGCAAGTGTCACGTGGAATATCCAGTACTATCATAATTAAATATTAAATAGAAAAGTATATATTATTAAATTTAAAAAAGTATGTGGTATTAAATAGAAAAAGCTTTTGCTTTTTTTACTTCTTTCTCCACTAACACACTTCTCCACTAACGCATCACTAACACACTTCTCCACTAACACACTTTCTGTTACTTGCATGTGTGTTGACCATTTACCTTTTCCTTTTCATTATTTCGACAGAATTTACTCAATATTAATATAATATACAACTAAAATATTCAAGGAATCATCATTTCAATATTGCTTTAGGTGGCCAACTCATAATCATTCATGAGTATTAATGTATACTTTAATTTCCATCGTCCCAACATTTCTTTAAGGGGCCAACTTCGCGTGCATCCAATATTCGAAATCCTGACAGATAATAATGATTATGCATGCTGGTGACTATTGTAATGATTATTTTTACATCGAATCACAATCAACTTACATATAATATCTATTCTATATATATATATATATATATATATATATATATCGGATGCCATAATTATTATCCTTTTTACAGAGGTCAAGACGATCTTCGGCTACTCTTCTCTTCTTCTATATATAGTTATACTTTTTGTGTCACAACTGCTCACGAGCAAAAAATTAAATTGACACTCTAATCTCTTGACACTGCATCATTGGTACTGAATCGGCTAAGGTGCTAAACCAATTTATATATAATTGAATTATTATAATTTTTACCCTTTTTTTTCCTTTTAACATTTTTATTCTTGATTTCTCTTAGGTTGGTTGCTGCTATTTATTAAGGGTTAGTGTTTCGCTTGCAATTTCTTGCTTTTTACTCAAGCTTTCTTGGTAAGTACTCTTCTCATATTATCTTGGCATTTATTTATAGTTTGTTTATTTATTAAATTTGATTATTTCTTATTAATGTTATGATGCCCTTCCAAAACTGAGCAACCTTAGTTATCATCACCATCAAATGTTACTGAGCTTCAATTGAATGTTTGTCCATTTACAACGTGAACCAACCCAATTAAACAACAAATCCCACTGAATTAAATATAGTATGCAAAGAGAAAAAAGACTGCAAATATAGTTTGTATACGTGGAACTTTTACAAGGACAAACAAAGCATTATTAGACCTTTTAACAAGTCTGGTTCATCCCATGGTATAAACAACGAAGACTGTAGAGGTCCAAAAGTGGGAATTTAAATAATTGGGAACTGGAATGTTCTATTCTAGCATAATAGTGGAAACTGGGATGATTATGCATGCTGGTATTATTTTGAACTTGTATTATTATTATTATTATTATTTTAAACCCTTACTCTTTCACATTCACAATAATGAGATAGTTAAGTACAATTCATGTCCTTTAGTACAACAGAAGTAACAAAGTTAGGTGCTTCTTCCATCCAAATAGTTTCTCCATCCATCTGAACAGCCTGCTACGTAATGAGGTGCAACATTGCTTTCCCTATATATAAACGCCAAATGCCAATCCGATCTTGTGAATAGCAAGCTGGATCTAATATCTTCTACAATTTCTCCCCACCATGAACAAACCTGCTTGCAATCTACAACATCTTTGATCACATTTTGGGCATCACCCTAAAAAATAGCATCTCTTATATTAAGTTCAAGACAAAGTTCTACTGCCCTCCATAGTGCAGTACATTCTGCAAGGAAAGGGTCCCCATTGAAAGATCTGTTTGAACAAAGAGAGAAGAGAACCTCCCCCCCTACAATTTCTTGCTATAAGACCAATCTCCAATTTGTGATTCTTCATATCCAAAGCTGCATGAAAATTAACCTTTGTCATCCCTTCTGCTGGTTTGATCCATCTTGTTTGCATTCTACTATTCATTTCCCACAGCTGCTTCATTCTTCAAGCCTTTGTGATTCTTCATATCTGAAGCTGCAATAAAACTATTCAATATTTGTTTTCATCGGTGAGGACTTCTTCATCAATTTAATGTATAAGACGTCCAAGAGCTGGGATAGAAAGCCTTGTCTGGTCAAATGCAGGCAGTTCATTATTTTCTTCACTAGCATGTTCAACGTAAGGATCTAAAATTTCATATTTCATAACACCCACGCCATCACAATCTATTCCAACAAGGTTTCCTTTCCATCCTCTATCAAAAGGCTCAAAATCCACTTTAAGTGGCAATATGTCAAACAGAGAGTGAGCAAAGAATTTCTTCCCCTTACACTTTTCAGCAAACTCACCTACGTTGCCTTCTTCATCAAAGTTCTTCCACCCAAATGCAGAGTCACAAGTAACCTTACATGCCAACCCATGAACAAATTCAATCTTCTCAAACCATCTAAAAAATTCATGCAGACCTATACCATGAACAACAACGACAACCAATTCTCTCGCATCAACTAAGCACCCCATTACTCTTCCATACCCAAGATTCATCCACTGGATCCACCGAAAAGTAAGCAAGGCTCTGCCCGAATCACACCCAACTAACCACGAAAAACTCAAGGAATTAGAAATTACTGCAGCAGGAACATCAAATTGACTCACCTCTTTGATGGCATGCTTGTATTTGAGAATTGGATTGTGACATGAAAATAATGCAAGTGAGAGAGATAATTGTGGAATGAGTCTGAGACCAGAACCCATAGTAGCTATCCCCTTCCTTTCGCCACTAGAGTACAAATTTGACCCCATCACCGTGCAGTGCTCAAGCTTCCCACTCTCGCCCTGCATAGAGAAATTGCCTCAGAAACTCAAAGGGGCTTAGGAAGAAGAGGGAGAGAGAGAGAGAGAGAGATGCGAGCAAGGAGACTCATGGATAAGGCCTGCAATGGAGACAAGCAGAGGAAATCGAGAAGAGGAAGAAGAATGAAGGGAGCGGATGTAGGAGAAGAAGAAAAGAAAGAAAAAACCTTAAGGCTGGCCAAAACGACACCGTTGGAGGAAGAAAGGGTTGGGCTAAAAACAAGCCCATGGCCTGGGCTTCACAAAGCCAAACCGACTGGGCCCAAAACAGAGAAAACCCATTACAAACAAGCCCTATCCGAAAATACAGGCCCAGTAAAATAAAAAAACACAAAAAAAAATAGGAAAAAGGCAAATAAAAACACTACAACTAAAAATTAATAAAATAAAACAATAAAATCCAACAATGAAATAAATTAAAATATACAGCAATTTAAATACTAGACAATAATTAATATCAAGAAACCACGTTAAATCACGTTAAATTTAAAACAAGAGAACTAATATTACTAATAAATAAAATAATTATTTAATTAAAATACACGAAAATATCAGATATTACAAAAGAAACGATTATGTTGGGACAGCAAAGAAACACTAGCCCAACCCGTTGGTACAATTTTCGTTGGACCATACTATGTTGGGGCAGGGATGGGCAACAAACAAATTCTTGTTGCATGTGTGCTAGCAATAAGTAACGATGTTCTTCTCCACCATTAAACCCACTACTGGAAGATGTTAACAGTGTCATATATGTACTGTGTACATTTGTTTCCTTCTTATATAAGTTCAAAATTATGTGCATCATCCTCAATTTTAATTATAATTAGTTATATATATATTGTTTTGTCTATGTGAAATTTTATTAATCTGTTTGTAACATTTCTTATTTCTTTATAGATATTTTGTTCTGTCGTTGTGATTCTTTGCAACATATTTCAATTCCTGAAGCAATAATTTCGTTCAATAACTAGATGAAAAGTGGTAAGATCAATTAAAAGATGACTTAACATACATTTAAAAATTATCAATTAAATTCATTATATTTTGTAGATTATTTTTTTTAAAAAAAAAAATCCTCCAAGATCTTGGAAAGCAGTCAAAAAGAAGGAATTGGTTTGATTCCTTATCAGAAGAACAGAGAGAACACCATCGCAGTCGGAAAAGAGAGAGATATGCTCTAAACAAAGTATCTAATAAGGATGATGTTGTTCAGAATGAAGGACAATCTTCATCTCGTATGCCTGCTGGTAGCCAATTAAATGTTTCAAAGGATAGTCTTGAAGTTGAACATAACAATGACACTCAGTTGTTGCAAAATCAAGGACAATACATTTCTCGTAATGATGTTGAGGCCAATGATGTGACGTCCACACAATAAACTGAATATTGTCCTTATATCAATGTTCCCACTTTAAATTATTGCACCGATGCACCTGTTGTCATGGGGCGAGATTCTTTTCAACCAAGCAGTTCTGCAAACTCTTTAGCACTTAGGATCTCAACTACAGATATTCAAAATACAAACAGATTTGATCAGGTTATAATTCAATAGGTCTATTGTTCCTCCTTTCTTTGTTTTATCTTTCCATCGGTTCTTCTATTTATTTAATTCCATATAACAAAATATTTAATTGATGGGCTGTCTGTCTTCTTCGATAGGCTGCTTGTCCTATTCGTGAACCACCAAATCTTGAAACAAGAATATCGACACCTTCTCGGGGTAAGGAACAAGTTTATAAATGATGGAAGGTGTCTCCTCCATACTCATTTTTTCGACATATATATTAGCCAATGATACATTTGATGTAATCATTTGCGCTACTGAAGAATTTCCTTTTATTATTTAGTGTTATGTTTTTTTCCTTGGCGTAGGAAAGCAGTGCCGACGATCTGCTAGCCTAAGACAAATATTAGAAATTGTGCCACTTGAAGCAAACTTCTTACCATCAGTGTCATCTTGTAAATTTTGTGGTGCAAAAAGATTTCATCATGAGACAAATGGCTTCTGTTGTGCTGATGGCACCATTTCTTTAGTCGATGATCATGTTCCTGATCAACTTTACCATTTGTTTACTTCAGATTCAACTGAATCTACCAAATTCCGTACCTACATACGCACATATAATGACAAATTTGCGTTTACATCATTCGGCGTTAAATTTGATAGAGATCTATGCAGAAGAAACAGAGGAATATATACGTTTCGAGCTCAAGGACAGACGTATCATTATATTAATGAGTTGCTTCCTCGGGATGGACATCCTTCTTATCTACAGTTATATTTTTATGACACTGAACACGAATTAGAAAATCGAGTTAAGGACTCAGAAAGGCTGGATCCATTGATTATTGTTAAGCTCATGACTATCCTTGAGGTTAATCCATATTCAGCTTTTTTTCGAACACTCGACAATACACCGAATCTGGAAAAATATGTGATTCATATTAGATCAGATGTTGGTTTAGATCAGCGTGTTTTTAATGCTCCATCAGCATCACAAGTTGCAGCTATTTGGATTGAGAATGATGACTCTGCTCCTTTAACGGGACGAGAAATTATGGTTTTCAACCATTCAGGTGGTAGTCATATAGTCCAATATTATTTTGGCTGTTATAATCCTCTACAATATCCATTATTATTTCCTTTCGGTAATACTGGCTGGCATCAAGGCATACAAAGAGTAAAAAAATGAACTACATTATCATAAGCTGGAACACGACCATCAATTAACCCACAACAATCAATATCAGCAGATGACTTGCTTATCAGAGAGCAACAAGGTCAGAATAAATATTCCTATTCTAATCCTTGATTATTCAATCTTTAAATTTGTAACTTCCTAATCTATTGCCTTTAACTTTTTATAGTCTTGAGCAAAAAAAGAAAATAGCCAACTGTTTCATGCCGTGAATATTACTGTTACAAATTACAAATAAGGGAAAATGACAAGTCTGTTCTGTTATTATCAGGCCGTTTGTTGCAACAATTTGTTGTTGATATGTATGTTAAGATTGAAATTTCAAGATTGGATTACTTTCGTCATAAACAACAAGAGATTCGATCTGAGGTGTATAAAGGAATTGTTGATAGTATTTCAATTGGTCAAACTGATGCTTCCAAGGTCAGCAAACGTATTATTTTACCTTCTTCTTTTATTGGAGGCCCAAGAGATATGCGAAAAAGATATATGGAAGCAATGGCGTTAGTCCAAAGATTTGAAAAACCTGACATTTTCTTAACTATGACATGTAATCCAAGTTGGAAAGAAATCTTAGATGAATTGGGGTCACAGGAAGAGGCACAAAATCGACCTGATTTAATTGCACGTATTTTTAGAGTAAAGTTAGAAGAATTGAAAGATGAATTATTGAAGCGACAGGTGTTTGGTAAAGTATCAGCTTATGTTTATGTGATTGAGCATCAAAAAATAGGACTGCCACATGCTCATTTCTTAATTATATTGCAAAGAGATTGGAAAGTTTATGCTCCTGAAGCTTTTGATGAGATTGTGTCTGCAGAAATTCCTGATCAAAATCAAAACCCGCATTTATACAAAACAGTTCTGAAGCATATGATGTATGGCCCTTGTGGAATATTAAATCCGACCAATGTATGTATGAAAAAGAATGGTTGTAAAAGCCATTATCCAAAAAACTTTACACCTAATACAACTGTTGGAGTTGATTGTTTTCCGTTGTATAGGCGTCATGATAATGGAATTATTGCTAAAGTCAGAGGTAAATATTTGGATAATCGTTGGGTTGTTCCATATAATCCGTATCTTACTGCAAAATTTGATTCTCACATCAATGTAGAGATTTGTTCTTCGATCAAGGCTGTTAAGTACCTTTACAAATATATCTACAAAGGTCATGATCGTGTAGCGTTTAATTTGATTTCTGAACAAATTACTTAAGAGGTAGATGAAATCCAACAATTCCAATCGGCTTGATGGATTACTCCACCTGAAGCAATGTGGAGAATATATGGTTTTACTTTGAATGAAATGTATTCATCTGTATATAGTTTGCACCTACATATTGAAGATCAACATTTGGTAGCCTTTCGACCGCATGAAGATCTGGGCAATGTTGTATCATCTGATTTGTCTGCAAAATCAATGTTAACAGAATTCTTTTCAACAAATCAAATAAATAAAACATCGCGAAACTTGTTGTATAAAGAATTTCCTGAAACTTTTGTCTGGAATCAACAACATAAGATCGGAACTCTAAGAAAAAAAAAGATTGTCATTGGCCGAATTGTTGCAACAAGCCCATTTGAAGGAGAAAGATATTATCTACGGATGTTATTAAATCATATAAGAGGTCATTTATCATTTGATCATCTCAAAACGGTTAATGGTATAGTGGCATCAACATTCCGGGAAGCAGCTACTTTGCATGGTCTGTTAGAAACAGATAGTAGTTTGGAAGACTGTTTACAAGAAGCATCTTTATACCAAATGCCAAATAGTTTGAGACGGTTATTTGCAACGATTCTTGTTTATTGTAACCCAACAAATCCAAGGGAGCTTTGGGAGCGTTTTGAACAAGACATGTCAGTTGATTTTCAACGAAATAATATAAACTCAGCAGATATCAGAACAAATCTTTTGCGAAGTCTTTCATCTACACTTGAATCTATGGGGAAAGACATCAACACATTTCATTTGGTTGATGATGATATTTGTTTTGATGATGACCAAATTGAATCTAGGGTGATCAATGATGAATTAGCAATCATAATTCCAGAAGAAGATCTCTTAGCCTCAACAACTCTTAATCATCAACAACAACATGCATACAATGCGATCTTGCAAAAGGTATTTAGTAACCAACCTGGTGCATTTTTTATTGATGGTCCGGGTGGCACAGGAAAAACATACCTATATAAAGCACTTCTTTCAACAATTAGATCAAAACAATTAATTGCACTTGCAACTGCATCATCTAGTGTTGCTGCATCTATTTTTCCTGGAGGTCGGACAGCACATTCACGATTCAAGATTCCATTGGATCTTGATAAAAATGCTATATGCAGTGTTAGCAAACAAGGTAGCCTCGCACGATTGATACGTCTTGCAAGATTAATTATATGGGACGAAGCACCTATGTCCAGGAAAGAATCTATAGAAGCATTGGATAAAATGCTGCGAGATATCAGCAATTCAAAATTAACATTCGGTAGGAAAGTTGTTGTATTTGGAGGAGATTTCCGTCAAGTTCTGCCTGTGGTTTGTAAAGGTACAAGACAAGAACAAATTGATGCCAGCTTAGTTTCTTCATACCTATGGACCACACTAAGTAAGATTCGATTGACTGAGAATATGCGAGCTAGATTGGATCCAACTTTTTCAAATTTTCTGCTTGAACTAGGCAATGGAATGGCGCCAATCACAGTTGAAGAAAAGATAAAAATTCTAAACCAGATGTTGATTCTTTTTGAAAATGATATTGATTCTCTCAATAATTTGATAGATGCTGTTTTTGGAGATCTTAATAACTATTCAGAAAACTTGTTACAAATGATGAATCGAGCTATATTAACTCCAAAGAATAATTCTGTTGATGAAATAAATGTCATACTTATACAAAGATTTCCTGGTGAACTTGCACAATATTATAGCTTTGATGAAACAATAGATCAATTTGAACAAGGTATTATGGAAGATTTCTTAAACACGTTGACGCCGAATGGTCTTCCACCTCATGAATTGTTACTGAAGAAAAATTGTCCCATAATGTTACTCAGAAACATCAACCCTTCAGAAGGACTATGCAATGAGACAAGACTTATTTGTCGCAACTTTGATCGCAATGTGATTAGTGCAGAAATTTCAGTTGGTCATCACAGTGGAAAAAATGTTTTTATACCAAGGATTCCCTTCTTACCAAGTACCGACGAGAGTAGTGGATTCCCATTTAAGCGAACACAATTCCCTATTAGACTGAGCTTCGCGATGACAATAAATAAAATACAAGGACAAACATTAGATTTTGTTGGTATATACTTGCCTCAACCTGTATTTTGTCATGGGCAATTATATGTGGCATTGTCAAGAGCAAAAACAGTTGCTTCAATAAAAATTCTAATAAGGCCAGTATCAAATGATCAATCAGAAGAATGTTATACAAAAAATATTATCTATAAAGAATTGTTAATATTAGCATATTTTTCACAGACTTAAACAGGTAATATAGTCTTTTTGTATCACTTCTATCTCTTTTATGTATTTTTTAATAATGTTATTTCATTTATTGCACAAATTTAATAGAAAATAGACTGTCTTTTCTAATATGTTTGTTTTTTTTGCATGAATAGCTTTCAAAATGCGTACTGTCTACACATCAATCAATGATATTACTCCAAGTACCAGAAATTGGAAAATCAAGATGATTGTGGCTGATAAATCACCTAAACGACAGGGACAACGCTCACCATCCAAGTATCAAAATTTAACATTAATTGACTCAGAGGTATTACACTTATCATATTTTGTATTACACTTAGCAGAACCTAACTTCATAATTAATTACATTATTATTTCATGCAAAATCATCTCTTGTTTTGAAGGGGAATCGGTTACAAGCTACACAATTTGACAAAGATATAGACTTACGTGACGACACATTACATATCTTCGATCGTATTATATCAGTAATGCATATGTCAGACCTTTGGATCTAAAACATAAGATTGAAAAACATCAATATCAATGGATCTTAAATTTAAGAACCATTATTGAGGAAATTCCAGATGACGATGAAGCATTGAAACCACCAGAGCATAACATTATTCCTTTTAATGAACTCAACGCTTACAAGGATACAATTGCAGAGATAGGTAATTATATCTTCAGTACTTTTAACTTCATTTTCATAATTTTATTTGTTATTTTGAAATATAAATACTCAAATACAATTGATTAGACCTCTTGGCGGTTGCAATCCACATCAAGCCAGCTCGAGACATAAACTTGACATATGGACCAACAACAATTCAAGAAATATATGTTATTGACCAGAGGTAACAAATATTAAACTATTTCTAAATTATTGTGAAGATTAAGATTTAACTATTTTTTGTATTATTTACACATTAAACCTATATATACTCTCACATAAATCTTGCAGCCTCAAACCCATATGTCTAACAATGTGGAGTCGATTTGTGAATTATGAGTGTGTAAAGATTTCAGAAATTATTAAAGCTAAACCAATCATTCTTGGAACGAGCCTGAAAGTTAGCTCTTATAATGGTATTTTTACCCAACACATATATTATTGTTTCTTTTATATTATATTATATGTTTGCAATCTTTTTGACATGTCTTTTTAATATAGGATTGTCTCTTTCATCTCGTTCAACAAGCGTATTTACGATCAATCCTCTCATTCCTGCTGCAGAATCATTGCAAAAGTGGTAATTAATATTCTTTTTATTACTCTTTGGCACATTGCTATTATATAGAATCTAATTTATGCATTCAAGGTCTTATTCAAATATATTAAGATGTATAAAATATATCCATCATGACTTATGGCAATTTTCAAAATAAACCTTGGTATTTTAATCTCAATAATTTTCCTCCATGCAATTAATTTTTTTCTAAATTTAAAGGGCGGCACTTAATGATAAACTACTTGAAGAGATCATTGAGAAAAACTTACATGATGTGTCCGCATCTGCATCAACTTATGACGTTCAACCTATAATTAAAATCAATGATGTTGCTGAGCTCCTAAAATCTTTGCAACCCCAAACGGTAACATTCAACACTTTTCTATAACTAAGTCGTTATTTTTTTGAATTTTTTTAAATATTTATGACCATTTTACACAAATATCTATGCTAAATATGATCCAGAAACCCAAATTTTCGATAAAAGCAAAGATAGTTGTGGTTGATCTGCATCAAATATTCTATTACATGTCTTGCATCGGATGTAATAAAGGAACAGGATACGAACATAATGAAACATTCCTTTGTTATCATTGCAAGCATATGATCAATTCACAACCGCGGTACGTGTCTTATGTTTGAATTTCAAATTATGGTTAATAAATGTCAAAATTTTCATATATGAGTTTCATTTATTTAAACTCATAACTCTATTTTTCATTACATATAGTTGTCGAGCATATGTGGACTTAGATGACGGTACAGGACAACTGGCCGCAATTATATTTGGCTCAATTGCGGAAGAAGCTTTAAGGTGTACAGCGATCGATTTTATGAACCATACTGGCGAGGTAATCAACTTTCCTAATAAAACTTTTTGTAATGTCTCAAAATGTTATTTTAATTTGAAAACTATGTAAACGATCCAAATTCATTCCACACAGGAGCATCTTCCCTATTTGGAAAATATGGCAAAAAAAACTTCTGAAAAAGAATGGATTATTCAAGTCACTGCAAATATGGACCGATGGAAGCAGCAACAACACAAAAAATTCAACATCATTTCTATCTATGCTGCAAATGAATTGCAAGAGACAATTCCCTCAGTAACTGTGTCATCACAGGAAGAGGAGCATGAAAAGGGAATATGAAAAAACATCTGAATCCTCCCATAACTTTCATAGGCAAACCCATTACCATATATGCATGTGAATATGTATGAAACACAGTTCAAAAGTTCTTTTGGATTTCAATATTTAACTTAATTTTGTTGTTTGTTTATTTTCTTTCTCCAATACTAAGGTATTTGATTTTTATTTGCTTATAAAAATTTTATAAATTAAAAAGATCTATTCTTAATAAAAAAAAAGACATAGAAATTATTCAACTGGGTATATGTGCCTAGGCACGTAACATCTTCTACTAGTATATATATAAGTGGTGCAAGCTTGCCCACATTCCCCTCAAAGTCTCCTACTCCTACTCCTACTAGTCAATCCAATCGTAACCCAGAACCGCAAGTCATCATATACGTACACAAGTGGTTCCATAACCCAATGGCAAGGAATATTATATAACCCATTCATTTGCTTCTTTATGTTTTGTTTTTCTCCATCTTCTTAATACAAATTGGTTAGCATCACCAATCCCTTTCCTCTTCATTAGGATGTAATCGATCCCGTCACGTCCATCTATGGGAGGATTTTTGGACCGGATCGAATTTCGATCTACTCATTTTTTACCTTGACACCAGACCGATTACACCAATAATCTGATCCAGGCTAATGCAAAATGGGCCAACATATAAAAAATTCTAAAATCATCTTATAATCTAGTAACACTTTTTCATAAATTCCTTTTCCCATTCTTCAATAAGTTTGACGAGTCGGTCCCAAGGAATACAATATTGAATATGCTTTCCAAGTCGCCGCTTAGGCCCCAAACCAAAATCAATCCTGCTAGATACAACCGGCTATCAAAACCGGGGCGCAACCGACTATTTTTTTTATTGTTTGTTTTATTTTTTGGATTAAAATAAAAGGAGAGACCCAAGAGAGGGACCACCACTGCTTTCCCACTGTTTCATCTTTCGGTATGTGTACAACTGGATCTACTCCAACCACTCATTCTTCATCTTCTTCACTTCATCTTTTTCACCATCCAAGCTACGATTCGAAACAACTCAAAGTTTTGATTCTATTTTTTAAATCCCTTTTCGAAGAGCATGAAAACATCATAGTAGATGCAGTAGAAAACTTTTCACACCCACCTGTAAAAGAAAAAATAGTTGTTTTTTTGAGTGAGATAGAATTTTTTTTTCCTGGTTATTTGTTTTGCACTGAAGAACTTGTAGAACTGGATATTTATTTTCTTTTGCATGGTTTGCATTTCTGGGTTCTTTTAATTGAGTTTGATGAATTTTTACTTCGAATCTAAACAGAGATCGAGAGAGAGATCGACTGAGGAAGAGAGAGAGAGAAATGGAGTGAGAGTGTGTCTGAAATTAGAGAAATTTGAGAAGAAAGAGCCCCTATGTCGATGGTTGGGAGAAAGAAAATTAGAGAGGATGGAGAAGAAAAAAAAAAATTGAAGGGGAGAACAAGTAGTGAAAACATTGATAGAGAGAGGGAAATGAAATGAGAGTTGAAAAAAAATAAAATTTTTTATGCAACCGGTTACGCGGCGGTTTCCCTGACCGGTTGCAAGTAGAGTTTTTCAACCAAAATAGATGTCCAGAACATTCATCATGATCTTCACCACACCCGTGGCTCTTTCAAACCTTTATCTCAGTCAATTGACTACAAAATTAAAAAGCCATTCACATTTCACTCCCTACCGGCCTACTGTCCATATATACAAACACCTCCTATTCCCTATGGAGAGAAGAGAACCTCTTAATTCCAAAAATCACCCAGGTATGACTGACGCGTCAGCATCCGATCCTGTCGACCGGAACTCCGACCTACGGTCACCCCTGCTAGAGCCGGAAAAGTATCCCGAACCCAAATCGGGACACGAGAGGCTCTGCATCGATGACATCCTCCAGAGATACTGCGGCGAGTTCGGGCCATGGCAGCTGAGGCACTTCGTGTTGACGAGCCTGGCTTGGGCTCTGGAGGCTTTCCACACCATGGTCATGATCTTCGCCGACCGCGAACCGGGGTGGACGTGCACGTCCGGTTCTGGATGCGACGTCGCGGCAGTCAGCGTTTGTGGGCTCGAACCGGGATCGTGGGAGTGGAACGGTGGGTTGGGAAGCTCGACGGTGGCGGAGTGGGGATTGGTTTGTGGACAGAAGTATAGGGTTGGGCTGGCACAGGCCGTGTTCTTTGGCGGCTGCATGATAGGTGATCCCAATCTCCACGTCTCTATCTCTTTAATTATTTAATTATTGAGTTTTACTATTCATCCTCCCCACACTCCACACTCCACACTTTTTAATATTTTTTAATATTTTTTTAAATTTTGTTTTGAATTTTTTTTTTAAAACCATTTATAATTTTTTATTTACTATTCATATAAAAATATATTTGATAAAAAAAATTAAAAAAAAAATTAAAAAAAAGATGAAGTGTGGAGTGTGATGTGAATAGTAGGAGGTTGAGTAGATTTTTTCTTAATTATTTTGTTTGTTTGCCTGGCTTCCTTTTGTACGTATTTGCCTGCCTTCCTTTTATATATCGGAGAGGTTCCTAAAATTTTGGACCACCGAGCTAGAGTGATATATAATAACGATACTTGGGTATATATAATAAATTGAAAAATGATTTATATAAGTTTTAAATAGATAATTTTTGTTAAAGTTCTTGAAAAATGGTAGATAAAGTGTAAAAGAAAATTATTTTTTATTAATAAAATTCTCATTTTTACAAAAAATTTATATAATATTAATCTATTTAGAATTTATACTTAATATTACTCTTAATAAATATATGACGGATATAAAATTTAGGAACCGAACGGTCAATATTACATAGTGCAGTCTGCAGACTACTACTGGTAATTAATAGATGGTAGCCGACTAAACATCCAAGGATATAAATAGGAAAATGTTAAATATATTGAAGAAAAATTTATAAAAAAATTAATTTTTATATGTCAGTTATTGATATGTTAAAAAATTTAAATAATGTTGTCAATAAAATTATAAATAAACACTACTCATATATATATAGATCAATTTTTTTATTTTTTTGAATAAAAGATCGATGTTATTACGCACTTTATAACATGTTGTGCAATATAATACGAACAGTAAAAATTTTGCCATGATTGATTTTTTTCTGGTCTAAAATTATTGTTGCCACTTTCGAGCAGCTTGTTGTCGGGCAAACATCACGAGAAACGTTTTAAAATTATTTTGCAGGTGTTTTGTAAACATGGCTCTTATTTTTTAAAGGTTGTTATAATTAGGTAGTTAAAAACAGTTGAGAGTAAGTACTCCAACTAATTATAAGGATTATATATAGTTTCAATCAATTAGGTGGTCAAGTTAGATTTAGATCGAATAAGAATTCTTCGATCTATTTTTTTAGGGATTTTTTTTATTATTATTATTTTATGGTAGTGCTACTATGCCAACCAAGCTTGCCTGCTTGGTATGCTGGTATGCTGCTATTGCAAATTGTACTTTTTTTAATTTTTTATTTCATTTATTTTTTAAACATGTTTAAATAATTTTAAAAAAATTATTATACTAATAGTTACTTCCTTAATCATTAAATAAAAAAATATTAAAAATTAAAATAAAATATTTTAGTAGTCAAATTGAGAGGATAAACTCAAGAAACATAGTATCATATTTCTTTTTTTTAATAAAAGACAATAACTAGGACATTGGTTAGTCTAAGGGTCTTTTGTACTCAAATGGATTATGGATTATAGTTGCCATATGTACTCCCACTCTTCTTTGGATTGTACGTGGCGGTGGACCGAGTTCCTTTTCCCTCTATTATAATATCCGTATATATATAGTAACTCGGACCGTCTATATTATCCGCTTCGGTATGGTCTTCTACTCTCTTTTACGTATTGTCTTCTACCATCTTATCCTGATCTGATCTTAAGTACTATTTAACTGGTAATGGTAATATTGGTTAACTCTTATGTACAAAGACAAAGACAGAGACAATAGATGCGTATGAGAGTAGCCTAGGGAAACTGATCAAACGTGAATAAAGATTAAAAAAAAAAAGCATCCGGGGCTTTTGGATAAAGCTATAGAAGTTCAGTTGTCGGTTTGCTTGTATTCTTTTGATTTCCTGTAGATCATGCATGGCAGATATCTCGTGTTTTGTTGCACATGATGATCGTGCACATGCATGCGTTGGTCATCAACACCTTTATATATGAAGATCAATGCAGCATAGGAAAACCTTCATGAACTTTCTGAAATGTCAGTACGCATTATAACTTTCGGGAGTCGCTATCTATAATGCCACCAATTAAAGATAATCTAATCTGTCATGGAAGCAATTATTATTATTGTTATTATTATCTTCCATGCTCCTATATATATAGAGTTTTTCAAAGTTCCAAGTGGGGGAGATATCATTACAATTAATCTGATAAAGATTGATGTTTAGTTTTTCCTTTATTTAATAGCCAGGTTAATATATACGCACACAGTACTACTCACTTCTTGTCATCATGATAACATTCATGACCCCGATCAGAGTGACTAAACGAATTAAGGATCATAAGTATCATTATCATACCGTGATGATAATATTTTTTAAAGTTGCGGTGCTTATCCGCCCTTTTCGTATAAAATCCCCTAATGTATGTCTACTTTTGCTGCTAACGACCCTTCTTCTCAGAAGGCCACTCTCACGTAGCTTTAATAAACGCCCAACCAGCGAAGAAAATAATAAAAAGATGCCTGCCGAGAATAATGGAAGAATGTCACAGTATACAACGTCAATCTATAATGCCTGACAATAATTGTTATATCTTTTCAGTATTCAATGTGAATAATGTCACAGCATAACTAGTGTAAGGCAGTACTGCATGCAACATTAATAGTTGATTAAACCCTTGAAAACGAATTATTCCCCTCCCCCACCCCACCAAGAAAACAAAAATACTTAGGTACGATGTACATTAATTTGTAGACAGATGTTGTGGAGTACATAATATTTGATATGAAATATAATATTCATAACCCTATGCTGGTTTATGATCAAAATCAAATTTTCCTTAATTAATGCCAATGTAAATAAGATTATTCGCCTGATTAGTGTTTTTTTTTTTTTTTTTGGCAAGCTAATTGAGTTTACAGCAGCAGCATATCACGACTGACATTTATATTGTCTCCTAATTTCAGGTGCTGGGATATTTGGCCATCTTTCAGACTCCTTCCTGGGGAGAAAGGGCTCTCTTAGAGTAGTTTGTATCTTAAATGCCGTCTTTGGTTGCTTGACAGCGTTTTCCCCAGACTACTGGATCTACGTCTTACTACGCCTCCTAACTGGTTTCAGCACAGGTGGCGTTGGCCTTTGTGCTTTCGTCCTAGCCACCGAGCCCGTTGGCCCTTCAAAGCGCGGGTATGCCGGGATGTCCACATTCTACTTCTTTTCAACCGGAATCGCGCTACTCTCCGGTATAGCCTACATTTTCCGGTCATGGCGTGCTCTCTACATTGCTTCCTCCATTCCCTCCCTTCTCTTCCTCGTCACCGTTCTTCCTTTTATCTCCGAGTCTCCAAGATGGTATCTTATTCGAGGAAAATTAACGGAGGCCATGAAACTCTTGCACTCAATCGCTAAATACAATGGAAAGCACCTCCCCGATGGAGTTTTTCTGGCACTAGACGAGGAAGCAAATAACCGTTCAAACTATGAACAGACCTGCAAGCAGCAACTGGAAACTAACAAAGCAATAAGTGGTTCTCTCGTAGATGTGTTTCGCTCACCAGTCTCTCGCACCCGTCTTTGTCTTGCCGTGACCATTAATTTCCTGTGCTCGGTTGTGTACTATGGCCTTAGCCTAAACGTTGTCAACCTACAAACTAATCTTTACCTCAACGTGTTCCTTAATGCAGTAGCCGAAATGCCAGCTTTTACGATCACAGCAGTGTTGCTGGAAAAGTTCGGAAGGAAGCCATTAGCAATAGGGACGTTATGGTTCAGTGGATTTTTCTGCTTATTGGGAAGCTTAATGAGAAGCGTGGGGATATGGAAGGTAGTGAGAATGGTTTGTGGGATTTTGGGAATCTTTGGAATGGCTGGAACTTACAACTTGCTGTTCATTTATACAACGGAGCTGTTTCCAACGGTGGTCAGAAATGCAGCACTGGGATGTGCAACACAGGCGGCGCAAATGGGGGCAATCTTAGCACCGTTCGTGGTGGTTTTAGGGGGTGGGTTGCCGTTTGTGGTGTTTGGAGTGTGTGGGATTGTGGGAGGGATGCTTGCGTTTTACTTGCCGGAGACATTAAATAAGCCTATGTATGATACTATGGCAGGAATGGAGGATGGAGAAAGCTGTGCTGATAGATCAAGTACCGTGTCAGGTTGTTGATACTAGCTAGGGTGTTTACCTTTTTCTTTTCCTTTCCTTTCCTTTCTTCTTTTGACGAGAGGTTGGTTTCTTAAGAGTTGATCTGTTGTTCATCTTTGACAAAGAGTTACGTTGCAGGGAAGCAGGTATGGTTTCTCTTTGTGATGTGCGAGCTATGTATTCGGATGGGCATATGGGCATGGAAATAGTTTTTACCGCTAAATAACTGATATTTTCAAGCACGCAGGGGAGACGAATTTGTTACAGCTTTTATTAGTAGTCTGAAAATAGATAATGCGTTATTCTCACCTTAACACCACGTGTCATTTAGATGGTGTGTTGTGTAAAAATTTCTATTAAAAGTTCTCATATAATCACAAATTTAAATTGATATAACATCTTAGAATGAGACGAGAATATTATGATATCTATACTTATCTAATAATTACTTCAAATAACAATATCAGAGTCCACTCAAAAGATGCCTACGAATGATCAAACTATCTGTATCTAATCCTGTCAAAAGATCACTCATCATAATGCATCTTTGAGATTGCATCGTGGGATACCGTTCTCCACCCATCTTATCTCATCTATTTCCTTCTCAAACATATATTACTCAAATATAAATATTTTTTAATTTTAAGTCTTCAATTTTTTTATCTAATTATTATCTAATTATTACAACTTTTCTAAACTTTCAAATAAAATACAAAAAATAATTCAACTTTATCAAATTTCAAAACAAAAATTATATTATAACAATATTTTAATTTTATAATATTTTTATTCAAATTTTTATTTCTCCTTTTTCAAAATCCAATAAAGCATTTTAACTAAAATTATTTTACAACTATTCACAAACTATTTTATTATTATGCACATATTTATCATTTCACCTCAACTCAACGTTGAAACGAGTCCTTAATCAATGTCATTAACGGATGAAAGTGCACTCGATCTAACCAAATAAGCTGAATTTAAGACAATACCGAGTTCAGGCTAGCCTCCAGATTTGGCCCAGAACACTTTCAGTTTCAGGCCTCCCAAACTAAATCCACGCCGTTAAACTAGGTCAATTTGCATTACCCTATTAACTACACCGCGAAGTCCAGCCGAAAAAAAGGGAATGATATACAGGAAAAGGGTTACAGCAGGCCGTAAGTTTGACCTATAAATTAGTATGGAGAAGGAAGGTAACAATAGGTTCTTAGTTGGAAAGGCCTACCAAACATTTCGGAGGTAGGCTACTTGAGCCAGCCCTCTTCTTGCAGCAGAAGAAAGGCCTGCGCACGACTTAGAGCAGCCCAACCACACAGGCTTTCCAAAGGTATAGGGGCAAACATAATAATTAATACATCGTCAAGACCTGCCAACAATGAAAAAAAGACTCTTGACGAGGATCTATCTAACTTTGCAAAAGTTCGGATTCCCAATTATACCACGAACACTTGATAGATCATCACGAGGAAGTTACTTCTGTATAAATCTATTTACAAGCCTCTAATTTATTGATACACTAAACTAATTATTAATGCGAAAGTATGTCATATTAACTTACATAAAAATTTATGGGTACTTTGACTATCATTATAAATATAATAGATCTCACAATAAATAACATGTTACACATTAGATTGGTAAATAGTGTAACTTATTTTTGAATCCAAGCCATGGTAGTCATGTATGGTGGTTCCGAACCACAGGAAGTGCATGGGGACATCATGGCGTAAGTTGTCCCGTTTGGCTAATATATATAAATATATGTACCTTAGAGGTTTTTTGGCTTATGGAGGTCTCGAGTATTATTCTAATTCCTTCCCATGTCTAAAGTGAAAAATAATATAGATGGCTTCGAAAGAGGGTAAAGTCTCAAAGTATTGAGCAGCTAATTGGTAGACAGTTTAGGTCATGGGGCTAAGGCCAATCAAGCAATTTGTTGCAGTGTACATAAGAGAGGGAAAGAATGAATTCATGATGATTTACATGATTTTGTGTACCAACGGATGTTAGAACTTACAAGTGGCGTTTTTACACGTAGAGAAGAAATTTGAAGGTGTAATGTCTGGATTAAGGATTTTAGAAATGTTTTATGTTTTTTATTTTTTATTTTTTCATTTCTAAGAAAAAAAACAGAAAATTTATTTTTAAGTCTTATTTCTTACAAACACTGCAGATGTGAAAGTTTTTCATATCAATTATATTACAAAATGATTAGTGTTTTGATTTTTTTAAAATTATAATAGATCTCACTATAAACAATGTGTTTACACATAAGCTTATGTGTAGCAAAACTCATAAAAAAATAACATATTTTAAATAGCCATACCGAGTTAAAATGCTTGAGTAAGTTTTGTAGATTCTATTGAGATGTATTTAAATATGTTAAGTAAATTAGATGTATTTTAACTTTTTTATAGAAAGTTATAAAAATAGTAGTCTCAACAATTATTGGTTTGTTGTTATAGTGATAGAATAATAATAAAAATCTCATCAAAAAATAGCACTGAGTGAAGATTATTTCAAATAAAATAAATTATGTATATTTAAATTGAAAGTATATGCACTGAGGGGTCTAAAAGAGAAGGTTTGGAATAGAGTTCAAAACTGGAAGAATGCTTTCCTCTCAAAGGCTGGGAAAGAAGTCCTTATAAAGGCTGTATTGCAGGCTATTCCCACTTATACTATGGGAGTTTTTAAATTGCCTAAGAGGCTGTGTGAGGAAATTGAGCAGCTCTTTTCGAAATTCTGGTGGTCTCAGTATAAAAAAGATGATGGAATCTATTGGTGGAAGTGGAGTAGATTGGGGCAGGGTAAAAGGCATGGCGGTCTGGAGTTTAGGTTGCTTGAGGATTTTAACTTGGCTATGTTAGCTAAGCAAGGGTGGCGAATACTAAAAGACCCTAATTCTCTGGTGGCCAGAATTTTTAAAGATAAATATTTCAGAGATTCATCCATTTTTGGTGCCTCTTTGGGTAAATGTCCCTCTTTCATTTAGAGGAGTGTATGGTCTGCTCTAGGGGTGATAAAGGGAGGTATGAGATGGAGGGTGGGTAATGGTGAAGCCATAAAAATATGGGGACAAAAATGGTTGCCTAAACCAGTGACTGGTTGTGTTCAAACTCAAGTGAAGGTGCTTAATGCTGATTCTCGAGTGAGTGATTTGATCAATGATTCAAGCAGAGAATGGAAGGTGGATTTGGTGAGACAGGTTTTTAATGAGGATGAAGCTGAACTAATACTGGCTTTGCCCATTAGCCCCATGGGGGCTGAAGATAGACTGATCTAGGACCTAACTAGTAATGGAAAATATTCAGTTAGGAGTGCCTATCATATGTTGCAGCAAGAAAGGAGGAAGGGGGATGGGGAGACATCAGGGGGCGGTGGAGAGGAACCCATATGGAAGCAGATATGGATGTTGGAAGTTCCAGGGGCAGTTAAACATTTTCTATGGAAACTGGCAAACAATATTCTGCCTACAAAGCAGAAGTTATGGCAGAGGAAGATTGTGAAGGAAGCTATGTGTCCAATCTACTTGAATGAAGAAGAATCTGCAATGCATGCTATTTGGTGGTGTCCAGCAACCACGGATGTGTGGGCTAAGAGAGGTAGCCCTGTGCAGAAGTGGAGAGTGGGTGTGGGAAGCTTTTTTCAGCTATGGGAGGAACTGTACAGCAAACTCACAATGGAAAACTTGGAGAAAGTGGTTCTTATAATGAGGAATATATGGCATAGAATGAATAAAATGGTCTTTGAGAAAAAATTTGCAGATCCTGCTAGTGTACTACAATGGTCAGTAACAAGTCATGAGGAATTCAAATTGGCTAGAGGGAAGCTAGAGGTAGGTGTAAATCAAAATGTAGCCAGGGTTGGAAACAAGGGTAGTAGAGGATAGAGGAAACCAGAGGATCCAAAACTAAAGGCAAACTTTGATGCTGCTATTGATGTATCCTCTAAAAAAATGGGCATAGGGGTGGTAATAAGAGATTGTTTGGGGAAGGTGTTTGCTGCAGCTTCTACTGTAAGAGAATGTAACTATGATGCTTTTGGTGCAGAGTGTTCTGCTATGTGGGAGGCTATGGTTCTATGTGAAGAGCTGAGGGTAGGGAAGGTCATTTTAGAAGGGGATGCAAAGAGTGTGATTGAAGCTGTGAAGAAGGGTGAGAGGGATGATTCTAGTTTGGGTCATCTGGTGGAAGATTTGCAGCAGAAATTGAGACTCTATGCAGGGTGGGAGATTGGCTTTACGTACAGAGAAGGAAATGAAGTTGCTCATCAACTTGCAAAAAGAGCTTTACATAGCAGGAGTAATTTGTACTGGGTTGAGGAGGGCCCTGAGTTTATTACTAATCAGTTGATTTTAGACAAAATGTATACGGACACAGTTACAACATGAAATTGAATACAATGAGGTTTATTTCAAAAAAAAAAATTGAAAGTATATCCATCCGTACGGATCACTTAGCACCAAAACGGGTCCTTAGTATAACAATAACAACATGTGTTCAGTCCTGACTGCTATATAAATAAAAATCAGTGAAGAAAACAGGATTACATTTCTTATTCTACTCAAACATATAATGTTATAAACTTATAAGTGAGTGCTGAATATATATAAAAGAGAGAGCACTCCTGCCATACAAAGTTACTTTTTGTCTAAACGATGATTTGAGGTAGGGGCCACACAGAAATACACATTAATCGTCATGTTTATTGTTTACTTCGATCGGGTGTTCAACACAAAGGGACCAGTAGGAGGGAGGGAGGTGCCCACCGCTCATCCAAATTCAGCATAGATTTCACAATCTTGCACTCAAAAGATAGATTACCACATCAATATTATCACATGATCACCACTTGGAACCCCTTTGCTGTATTTTATTTAAATTTCTATTATATTCTTCAAAGCATAAACCTTTCAATTTATCTTCTTTTTAAAAAAATTAAAAAGTAATCATGCAAATGCACTTGTAATGGCATTGTTTCATTAATATTAATACGATTTTTAATTATCATTCTTTCATCTTTATTAACACGATTTACAGTTAAATAAATAATCAATCTTTTTAATAATTTAGTGCCACTAAAAAAATAAAAATAAAAAATGTGTATAAATAAGAATATGATTAATAATAACAAAAATTAAAAATAGCAAATTTATGGTTAAAAAGTAATGAAGAACATATTTATCAGTTTATTCGAGTAAATTTGGAGGAAAATTCTCTGCCAATTGAATCCATACTTGTTAAAGAAAATACGTAAACAAAATCCAGGAAAAGTTTATAGGAGCTTATTTTCTAAATTTACGCTTTCAATCCATAAAAGTATTTACAAGCTTTGCATACGAAGAAAATGAGGAAACCTCGAGTGAACGCTAATCAAAACATGAACGGAGTCGGAGCGAATGCCGGAATGACAGTCGGAATATGATGAGTTCGCCTGCAAACATTCACCACCAATAAAAAACCCTCAACCATGTTTTCTACTGATCAACTAAAGTTTAACAGAAACAAAAAGGGTGCCGGCCCGTGACCGTGGAGAATTAAAAGGAACAGTTATTTTACCCGTAATCGTCACCGTAGCTACGGACATGAACTCCGGCTCCGGACCCACTCTTCCTCTTCGCAGACCTCTGAGCCTCAGATCCAGAATCATTGGCGCAACCAGCTTTCTCTTTCTCCATCATCACCACCATCGCGTTGTCCTCGGCGATAGCGCACAGAGACGGCTTCCACTCGGACTCGGCCGCCGGCTGGCCCAGCCTTCCCCGCCTCCTCCGCCGATTCCTCCTAGCCGGAAAAGACGGAGCCAGGCACCTCGTCTCCTCATCGTACTCCGCTCTCTCCGGCGCCGTTCCCTGGCCCGAGCAGGCAGCGGATCCGCAGCACGACACAAATTCCAATAAGAACTTCATTCCAACAATATGAGTCTGTATTCTCTCAGACTATGATAAAAGAAATTATAGGTGAATCCATTGTAGGAGAAGAGGAGGTTCCCTCCTTGTAGCCTTCATTTTCTCCATCAACCGGAGGGCGAGTGAGCAGAAGTTTTATAGAGGGTCGATTTTGTCTTTATCCGTAAGTGCATAAGATCGCCCCTAGTTTTGTGAATTTATTTCGAGCGTGCCCACGAGTTTGACGGGTAGATGTGCGGCGGGCCCGGCGGCTTGTTACGATACTCCACACATTAAGGAGGAGGGCTAATTACCTTTGTACCATGTGCCATGTCAATGTGTATCTCTCTCTACATATGCACCGTTATAAAAAGTATTTAAAACAGAGAATAATAGGGAATGGTCATCATTTTGATGTCATAACATTAAAATGGATGGTTATAAGAGCATTTTCAATAATAACAAATATTACAATAAGATGGAAGTATTCTCTAATTTATAGTTGGAAATTATCTAATAATTAACTCCATAAAACAGATGAACTATCCGATGTTGATAGACGATATAAAGAACCCATAAATAGATGAGGTCCCAGATGGTGCATATGAGTTATATTTGCTAGACTACCTAACCCAACTATAACAAAAGCATAAAAAGAAAAAGAAAAAGAAAATATTATTAGAGTTAGGTTAACAAAGTGGGTGTATGTGTGTATGATCTTTAAGAAAAAATCTTGCAAGATAATGGGATATATATGTGGGCCTTTCATATATTTGAGACACGAAATTGGATGTAGATTCCACTTAGCTCTTTTATTGCCGCTTTAGTTGAAAAGATTAATAAACCTTGAGTATGATTGGGGCTTTGCTTAAATATTATTGATGAAGAAATCTTGCAAGTATCGTTAAAGAGAGAGCTTTGTCTTGGAAGCAACTTGGATGACGTGTGTTGTCAAGTTGTGACATAATGAAGTTTGATCAAATGAACTAGGTTAAGAGTCTTTTTTTTTCTTTTTCTTTTTCTGATGGGAAATCGACTGGACCATATCTCTCCCCTTTTTACCTGAACATAATACCTCATTTTTCTTTTCCTTATTGACATGATAGATACCTTTCACTTAATTGTCATTTCTTTTCTTTGTATATTCCAAGCAAATTAAGCACGTGGGTACCAACTTAATTCATGCGTGAATTCAGTGACCCAATAATTAGCATCTTCTTCTTCTTATTATTATTATTATTATTATTATTATTATTATTATTATTATTATTATTATTATTATTATTATTATTATCATCGGTGATGTTGGTATTTTTGGCTTTCACTCTTTGTTATTGAGTGTGCTTGCTGCCAGTCAGCCGTGCTATATACATATAACCTACAGAAATCAATTAAATAGTTTGTGATAACTGTTGAAGTTTCTAGCTCACATGATCCTTTGGATTTTTATGAAGTTTTCTCGTAAGGAGTGGACGATATTCCTTTTTTTTTTTTTTTTTTTTTATGCACTTTCATGGAGTTGACCGAGTTTTTGCTCCATGTGCAATTTGAGCAATTCCAAAATTATATTTACCCAATTAGAAAATACCTGCATGCACTGCTCACGTACACCTTCAGATCATATATTTTAAGAACTGTTATAAGCAGCATTGTTGTCATGTATTGTAGCAAACGTGGAAAATAAAATTAATATAATAAAATTATAACGACCACAATATATATATATTTATATATAGTAACTGTGTCGTAATGAGGAAGTCAACCATTACATGCATTGCAAAAAATAACCCCTTCTTCATTGACCAGAACTACTTAAAAAGCTAATATAATATTATAATCCCTTCTCAATTCATTGAATAGAATTCCTCGTAAAATGAAATGTTAAACATTTTTTTCCTCGCCAGCTAGGATATATAAAGATCAGTAAATAGTACCTAAGAACGGTAGATGTTGGTCCCATGTTTTATTAATACTGCTTCATATTAATATATAGATCATCACCAAGACAATTTGGAAGTAATTCAGGGTCAGAAGAAAATAAGGCGCATCTATATATAGTATAAGGAGATTGAATTAAATAGGGCAATATATAAGTTACAATGTTACATGATATCCGTAAAATCATCTAATTATTTAAAGAGAGCTTTCATATTGAAGGAAAAAAAAAATACAATTTTTCATATATCTGTAAAATTAAAATTATATAAAAACACATCTTATCATCCATTTTAGATTTCTTATGACAATCTTTCATAAAATAATATTCATCCATTATCATTTTTGTAATGATATTTTTAAGAATTTCGTTCTCAATAAAAACTTATGGTTGATTTCTCATTATAAGATCATCTTTCATTCTAATATGTAAATTAGTTTAAACAAATTTCATGCAAAATCTGGATATTTTGGTGCCACATTAAGTATATAATGTTACAAGTGAGATCTCAAATAAAGATTTTCTTACTTAATGAAATCTAAAGAATAAAAGTTCTCAACTACTTTTTTATATAAGATATCAACCTTAAATGATTTTTTTAGTGTTTATTTCAATCTGATTCCATATTAAGAAGCTTAATATTGTATAATCAAGAAACTTTGGGATCCATATTAATAATTTATTATTGTCACAAA
Organism: Cyclocarya paliurus; assembly: GCA_029856935.1. Lineage (NCBI taxonomy): Eukaryota > Viridiplantae > Streptophyta > Magnoliopsida > Fagales > Juglandaceae > Cyclocarya > Cyclocarya paliurus. The sequence continues at coordinate 2,838,977 of CM056948.1, forward strand.
TCTAATTTTAATTTTAAGCTTTTTTAGAATTTACCCATCAAATTAAAAGAATTATTTGGGGCAAAAAAATTAATTTTGAAGGGACCCCGTCATAGTAAATATATGATATATAGAAATTAAATTTTCTGACATTTCTATGTGTATACATATTTTAGAAAATTTTGAGGAATACATAAAGGTTATAATGTTTTTGGGGAAAATTTTGATAAAAATTTTGAAGAGTACATAGAATTTTGATACAAAGAAGTGGGGTGGAATTCTGAATTATAAATTTTGTTTGCTTCAAGACGGTTCCGCCACTGCTTTGGACAAGATGCATCAGGGATTCAAGGGTGCTTGCTGGAGGGCGCGGATGGGTGGTGCATGGTAGTCACGCACATTGAAGATGGTATGCGACGACTACGTGGTGATGAGACGGGGAGAGAGAATTGTTTTGACACATTTAGGTTATGTTTAGTAGATGAGATAAGATGAAAATTTTTAAAAATTTTATAAATAGTGTTAAGATAAAAGTTTAAAATATTATTTTTTAATATTATTATTGTTTTAGAATTTGAAAAAGTTAAATTAGAATTTAAAAAAATTAAATTATTTATTATATTTTATATAGAAATTTAAAAAAAATGTAATGATGAGATAAGATAGAGATAAGATGGGATTTCTCATATTTGCCCCCAAACATATTTACTCAGCTGCGGTTTTATTTTTCTACACTGCACACCGTGGCAAACCTGATTTGAGCCAAATCACGGTTGTTGATGAAAAATGAAGAAAGTGTAATGCTAGGGGCAGTCGGGCGGGGTAAGCGGCATGCAGTCGGCCCGACGTGGCATTTGCCACGTCAATTAAAAAAAAAAAAGTCAAATGCAAAAACAAGAAATATAGGAAATTTATGTAGCTTCTTCTTCAAGCTTCATTTCTCGAAGGGGGAAATAAAAATGCGAAACAGAGATGAAAACGGTGAACGAGCTCTTCGAACTGGAAGGGGTGATCTTCGTGGGTGAGACTCTTCGTCTTCAAGAGAGTATTTTGGTCTTCGTGGCTCTCGTCTGCGTGGGTTCTGGTTTCGTGGGTGGTCTTCGTCTTCGTGTGGGTCTGGTCTTCGCCTTCGTGGGTAGATGAGTTGCTGCGAGTAGAGCTCTTCGTAGATCTGTGGGTAAGAGCTTCGTGTGGGTCGTCTTCGTGGAAGCTTCATCAGGCATTGGTAGCTTCATCACATTTTCTTCTTTGATTTAGATTTTTGTTGTTCTTTGTAGTTACTAAACTTGAAGCAAGCTAAATGTAAGATTTTTGTTGTTCTTTGCTTGTAAGGAAAATATACAAAAAGATTAAAAAAAAATGCAGGACATTTTCAAAATCACATTTTCTTCTTTGATTAAGATTCTTGTTGTTCTTTGTGGTTACCGAACTTCAAGCAAGCTAAATGTAAGATTTTTGCTGTTATTTGCTTGTGAGGAAAATATACAAAAAGTAAAAAAAAAAAAAAATGCAGGACATGGGTTAAAATCACATTTCAGTCTTTGATACAAATTTTTGCTATTCTTTGTGGTTTTTGCAGGACATGGGATACTTATAAAAAATAAATAAATGCAAGACATGGGATAAAATCACATTTTCTTTGATATAGATTTTTGTTGTTCTTTGCCTGTGAGTAAAATATACAAAAAGATAAAAAAAAAAAATGTAGGACCTTTTCTAAATCACGTTTTCTAAATCACATTTTCTTTAGCATGTAGTTTAAGACAAATGGGGTTTAAGACAGTATCATTTAGGATCTAGTTTAAGATAATATATCTTGGCATTTTGGCAAAGGTCACCAGATTCGCATGGTGAATGTAATCAGCAAGTAAAATTGGAGCAAAGAGCAGTTTTGTTACATCCTATAAAAATAATTAATTGAAAAAAATTCAAAATATAATGTAAGAGTTGCTGTGTTTTGGTTAAATATTTAGGATGAGCAAATGATGCGAAAACAACTTGTTTTGCAATGATTGAACAACTGTTCTTATCGATATTAATTTTTTGGTTGGTTTATTTAACAACTGTTGTTATTGATGTTAATTTTTTGGTGGGTTTATTGAACAACTTTTCTTATACAGGGCATGGAAAAAGGGGAAAAACACCATATAGGAAAACTGAAGCGCCATGTACCTCCTCTAGCGTTGATGAAGAATGTAAAGAAGATAGACCATGATGGATTTGTTTTTAATTTTGAATTTTCAGGAAGGATTTGTGTTGAATTTTAAAGAATTTGGATTGAATGTATTTGATGTACTTCTTGTTGGATTGATGGCTTTTTGTTGAAGAGTACTTTCAGAATTGAATGTATTTTGTGTTGAATTTTCAGGATGAATTTGTGTTGAATTTTAAACATTTCAGGATGGATTTGTGTTGAATTTTAAAGATTTAAGATTGAATGTATTGGTGTACAATGCTGTTGGATTTGTGTATTGGCACTAGCAGGCATGTGTTGTATTATTCAGGATGGTATGGGCACAATCGGACACTTGGATTCACTTTTTATGTATGGAAATTATTGATGGATTTGTTTATGCAAGTTCTGGTATGGTATCCAATTTCTGTTATGGTATGGTATGGTATGGTATGGCAATGTCTGGTATGGTATGGAAATTATACTGTGCAGTGAGGATGTTTTTTATCATTGCATTATTGAGGATGCCATGGAAAATATACTCAATCCAATCCATTATCACAACTGGTGCAAATTTCAAATTCTGAATACTTAGATTGAATGTTGACATTCACAGTTTTTTTCCCAACAATTTACTATTAAATGTCAATATTTGTAAACTGCCAGTGGTCAAACTTCCTTCATTTCATCATACAAAAAAGGTAGAATATCAACTTGAATTATATCAAATTGGAAAACCAAGTTTATACAAAACTGCAAGTGGTCAAACTTGAACCAACATATATTGGAAAACCAACATCTTACAAAACTGTCAGTGCTCAAACTTGAACCAACATATTACAAAAGTGCCAGAGACTGAAATACATCAAATTGGAAAACCAACATTGCATTAAATTCCTAGTTCTAACTAGGTCTCAATAATTTAATTCCAAAACCTTCCACTGCTGTTGAATATCCAACGTGCAGAACCAACAGTCTATTCAAGTACCTACAACACAGGAAAAGATCAGATAAGGAATCCATATAATTCCAGTTACATTCAAGCATCTTCACTGGTACCTTCACTAGTACTTCTCAATGGAAGACATGCAAAAAAGAAAAAAGAATTGCATTTCCTGCAAAATAAAGTAGATCATTCAGGTAATGCAACCGAACAATTCCCCCATGCAACTCAGTAATCTCAAAAATGGGGCTAAGGATATTCTTCATTGCATGTAAAATAAACCTGACATTACAACAACCACAAATTGAGTAAGCCCACCAAAGCCAACTCTTACACTAACAAGTCTAACAGAGACACTTTTAAACAATACCTAACCCGGTAAATCTTAATTATACTTCTCAATGATAATTCATTCTTGCAGAAGATACCAACATTTTGTACAATAAATTGGTAAATAAATGAACATGTTTATCCGAGATTGTAATCCATCATTATAATCCTAATAACACATACAATTCATTGCACATACATGTATATATGTATGTATAATACCAAAATCTCCACTAATTTAACTCCAAATACATCCCAATTTAACATAAATAACGTAGGTCCAAAATCCCTTCCAATCAAAAACCCTAATTTCAAAATGAGGACCTTCGGCCCTAACAATTACAACAAATAATCTGAAACTTTGAGCCCGTCTTCAAGCCATTTTAACAAAAAAAAATGAAGTAAATTCATAGGCCGAAGCATTTAAACTAAGAAACCAAGGAAAACTAAAGAGCTTTACCCTAATTCCCAACAGATGCCAAGCCTTCGATTTTTCAGTAAGGCGTGCAGAACGAAGTTTTTGCTAGCTGCTAGCTGTATGTGAGGTCCGGCCAAGCGAGTGAGAGAAAGAATCGAAAGATCGAGTTGCCCTCAAAACGAACGGTAGTGTGGATGAGTGGACGTTTCTACCTTTACTTGATGGAGGAAGAGCAAAGAAAGGTGATACGGAATAGTGATGCTCTGTGGCGGCGAGGAGAGGGGTGATTTTCCGGTCAGGGAGTAGAAGGGAAGAGAGTGAGATCGGGCGAAGAAGCGAAGCCGAGAGAGAGAGAGAGAGAGAGAGAGAGAGAGAGAGAGAGAGAAGAAGAAGAAGAAGAAGAAGAAACAGAGAAGATGCTTTAGTCTAGATTTCTCACTAATTCTCAATGCCCCAATTTACGAAACGGTGCGTTTTATTTTTAGTTCCACATCAGCAGCCGTTTGCAAGCCGCTTGCATGAGGCGCTTGCACTCAGCATTTTTCAATGAGTGAAAATGGATCCGAGGCTTCCTCTCTCTTCCCTCCCGTCTAAAATTTTCTGATTTCATCCTCTCACTCGTGCTCCCACAGTACTCTGTCGCGCACTCTCACTTCCTCCGTGCTCCTCTTTATGATTAGGATAATATTACTCTTCTCACTTTATTCTATCGCTCTACTCTATCATTTTGATTTTTTAATTAGTAATTAAAGAAGTATTTTTAAATAATATTATGATTTTTTTAAAAAAATATTTAAAAGTATTAAAAAATATATATATGTGAAAGTAAAAAATAAAATAAAATCCTATAACTAATGGTAACTCCCAATGATAGTTAGGAGCGTTGACCGTAGCATGGTTTTTATGATTAATTAGTTATTATCGAAGTAAATGGAAAAAATTACTGTACTTGCATCATTTGCATGGTACGACAAATTCTTGTCCATCGCATATCTCATTGACATTTTTGTATTTATTTTTTTTTACATTAATTTCTCTCAATTCATCTAATCCCATCTCATTTAATCATTATAATTTTTTAAAATTTTCACACAAAATAAAATAAATATAAATATTCAACTTTTTTAAATTTCAAAACAAAAATAATATTAAAAATATATATCTAATAATATTTTATTCAACTTTTAACTTTAATCTCAACTCAACTCAATTCATCTCATCTCATCTGCGAAAACAAACGAAGCCTTAATTTACAGAAACACATTATCATAGCTTTTGGAACTTCAAGTTCCTCACCAAATGTTGCTGATTTCCCCTACTTTTCCTCTAAAATACTCTGATTATTTAGGTTAAGTTTAAATAGTAAAAGTGTTTCATCTCATCTCATCACATCATTACAATTTTAATAAATTTTTACATAAAATATAATAAAACATTTAACTTTTTTAAATCCTAAAATAATAATAATATTTTAACAATATTTTACAAAACTTTTATCTTTTATTTAAAATCATTACATATCGATTCTCATCACACTATTCATACCTCACGTTACTTGTAGCCTTTTGTCTGAATTGAGGAAAGTGTACACTTGCAAGCTTATAAGCATTAGCGGACCTACATAGGGGCAGGGGTGGCCACCCCAAAGTTTGGAAAAAAATATATATTAATTCTTTATAATTTAATACGATTATATTAATTTCATATTGTGTTGGCATCCTCTCTAAAAAATTATCTTAATCTTCTTTACAAAATTATTTTGATCTTATAGATTATTTTAACCTAAAAATAAAACAAAAAAAATATTTTATTTCAGTTTTAACTTTACTTGACCCCCTAAAATACATCCTTGATTCCGCCACTGCAGTTATAAGAAAGCAACCAGTGATGATATGCAATAGCCACGATAAATTTGATACCAACGTCAAATCATAACTGAAAAATCAAAATGCTATGTGATGTGTTTGTATATATATATATATATATATATATATATATATATATATATATATAGCTAGGTGTCGAGAAACGAAGATGCATTCATTCCATTTCATCGACTACTTCAATTCCCTCCAAACACTTCTATCGAACTAAATTGATTTCTTTGTCCTAGTTTGATGACAATGCACTTGAATTCGAAATATCCAATGTTCAGTTACTTTCAGTTTAGGTTTTGTTTTTGTTTGCTTCAACAGCAAGGCAAATCAGATGCCCTCTTCCCTCAAAAAAAATGCGCTTGGCATTTACTCGCTTGTTTTGCACCACCACCACGTGTTCTAAGAGATATGAAAATATTGAGCACGGGGCCCATCTGATGGTGTTTATGAGTATAACCCAATCGGGATTTCTATCCAAATCCTAGAGTCCAGGATTGGAGAGCAATTGATGCATGAAAGTGTATTTTATAACATTTATAACTACTAAAATAAAATTTTCAAGTAATATTAAATGCCCAGTAAATACTGTAAAGTTCACTTCATGTGTCTATCTCCCAGAGATCTTAATCCAGCCAAAATTTCTACCAAACAACTAAACCTCTTGAATTCATTCAGCACAATTGAAGAATAGGCTTCTTCTTTTTTTCCATTAATAAAACAAAACAAAAGAACATAACAACAAATCTGAAGTAGCCTTCAGCATTTCCATTGACGATGCCAACATTAAAACAGCTTCACCAGATTAGTAAACAACATGGAGTTCTACAAAATGTTCATAAATAGCCAATCCAGATCTTGCCACGACAGTCGCAACATATAACAATTAAAGACTTGTATTTTTTCAGTTTGATCTGATCAATGCATTTATAAGGCTAATATCCACCACAATTTAAAACTCTGAGGCCATAAAAAAACCAACCATCCCGTCCCTTCAGAAAAAAGATAGAGAGCCATGATTCATAAATGCTATTTGCAGATCGAGCCAGTTTCATGAATGACAAACTTTTTCGTTTAATGGAGTCACTGACGGAAATATGGAGAAGCCATGTTGTTCTCAGGTGGGCCAGGTGGTTGCCTGGGTCTTGCATACTCAGCAAATATAACCCAACCATCAAGAAACTGCACAACAGAAACAGAAAGAATGATACAATTACCAATTTTGATATAGGTATATATTTACCAATGGAAGCAATTAAAGAAACAAAAAACCAACACCACCAACAGAACAAGGAAAACAGAAACAAGGTTGAATAATCATTATCACCACCGTTCACTTGCCATGGTAGTATATGGACTTCTTTCTTTCTATAAATTAAATATTGTAAAAATGTGCCTTAAAGTAACTTAATTCATTTTCCAGGAGTTCATGAAAAAGTTAGCTAAAAGATTCCATGACTGTACATTGTTTATCACTATCTCAATAGGACGTTGTAAATGAAGATGAAACATTTCCTCAAGACCAGAATTTATACATCAACATAACAATGAACTTCACTTTTCAGTGGGTTTGTGCCTGAACAGGAGCACATTTGTTCATATACTTTTTTTTTTTATTGATAATCAAGACATCTTATTCAAAAGAATAGACAAAGCCCAAGTACACAGGGAGACATTTGTTCATATATTTAATTGACAGAAATATTGGGGCAGGTTGATGGTCAGAATGCGAAGTCACAGTCACACAACTTTTAACTTCTCAAGGGAACAATGTCAACTCACCTTCCCATCCATGCCCTCGATACCTTTTGCAGCATCTTCTAGAGTAGCATACCTTACAAAACCAAAGCCCTTCGAATATCCCGACACCCTATCGGTCACAACCCTAGCTGTATATAGCAAAAAGTAAATCCGACAGTTTGCTGATGATCAGAAAAGTAGAAGCATAAATAACAAGAGAACAAACCATGTAGAACTTCACCAAACTGGGAAAAGGCTTCGTGAAGTTTCTCTGTAGTAGTACGCTTACTAAGCCCTGTAAATAGAACAGAAAGAGAACCTCATAAACCTCACCATCACCAACAAAAGTAATCTGATCATCCCAGTCATTGACAAGTCTGCTTAAGATGATTATAAGAGGTTGAATGTGATACAGAGAGATTCAATGAAGCAGGTCTCTCCAACTTCTGTTTTTTATTTTAATAAGAAATAAGAATTTATTAATCCACATAATTAGGAAAAGCCCAAATAGAAGTATACAAGAGAAAAACCTAATTACAAGCTAATTGCTGTGAAAAGCAGCATAAAAGTCATTAAAGCTAGTCCCATTCAATACAATAGCAGAAGCCCATACGAGTCTTTGCTTTGTATGAAAATAATCCATACAAGTCCGTCGCTAAGAAAAAAATACAATAGCAGAAACCCAAGATAACAAAGTATGAAAGAAAAAATCTCTAAACCCTCCCATCGGACGATCCCTATTATCAAAACAGCAACCATTCCTCTCATTCCAAGTACACCACATTAGGCATAATGGCACCATCTTCCAAACAGCTGCAATTTGACAATTGCTCCAGATTCCTCTACAACATGAAAATAAATCTACCACCCTCCTAGGCATTACCCAAACGATACCAAGCCCATTAAAGACTTCATCTCATAAAGCATTAGCCACATCACAATGAAGAAAAAGGTGGTCCACCGATTCTCCATTTCTTTTACACATAAAACACCAATCCGTTACAATGATGCCGCTCTATCTTAGCTTGTTGATAGTCAGGATTTTCCCATGGGAGGCCAGCCAACAAAAGAAAGCAACCTTGAGAGGTACTTTACTCCTCCAAATGCTCTTCCAAGGGAAATTAATAGAAGAATGGGACGGCATTACCTTATAAAAGGATCTGACCAAAAAGTTCGCATTTCCTGAGTGAATCCAAAGCATCTTCTCCTCCCCTCCAGCCTTTAAATACAGTGCATAAAACACTATAAAATTCAGTAACGTCTCCCACCTCTCAATCCTGGACAGCTCTAATAAACCTCACAGACCACTGAAGAAAACCAGTAGATATGTCCATGTAATCAGCCACAGAGGCACCCTAATCCAATGCAATCCTATATAGAGAAGGGAAAGCATTCTTCAAAGCAACATCGCCACACCAGATCATGCCAAAATCTGATTCACGTTCCCCTTCCCACCTCAAATCTGAAATTTCTGAAAAAATCTTCCCAACCATTCTGGATAAATTTCCAAACACCCACACCATATAACTTGTGAAAAAAAAAAAAAAAAAAACACCCACACCATACACCACTCTTACTTCATTTGAGCACCAAACTCCCCAAATACTCCCATATTTAACATCAATAACATTCCTCCACAGAGCAACCCCTTCCCGATGATACTGCCACAACCATTTCCATAAATGTGCCTTATTGAAAATTCTAAGTTTTCTAACCCAATCCTCCACAAGATAAAGGGGTACAAACAATTATGTTGTGACCACCAATTCTCCAACTTTTGTAAGCAGCATAAGGAATACAAGCATGTTGTGAAAAGAAATTAAGTATCAAACAATTAAAACCATTGAAGCTTGACAGCATTTACAATAGAGAAATTTAATAGACACAATGAATACTTGAGAAGGAAGAGAAAAACGAAGATCAGGGAAGACAAAAAGGAATACCTCATTCAGTTCTAAATTATATTGATTTGAAGGGTTATTTATCTTGGTTCCCCTCTTCTACGAGAATTAATTTGTTTGCCTCAAGACTTGTATTCTCTTCTCATATATATTATTTTTATAAGTGTTATTCTCTTCTCATATAATTTGAGTCTGTGTAAAAAGTTAAACTTGAGAAATAATGAGGGTGAAAGCAACAAGAGAGAAAAATGAACTATGGCTACTTTAAGAAGACATAACTAGCCAAGCTTCAATTGTTATGCCCCTTTGTCACCTCAAAAAGTTGCATGTTGTATAGAGTACATTTACCTAGTCGCGGGGGGGAGAGGAGGGGGGTGGGGGGTGGGGGTGGAGTCATCCCATTTGAACACAGCCAAGTCAACTAACAGTGGTCTACAAAAAATAAGACTCTAGTTCATTCAATAAAGTCAATTCTTAGCCCAAAAACCCTTTCCAGAATGATGAGCTATGAGCTCATCTATTTTGATTGGGAAGTTAATCACCAAACTCGATGGTCCAAGCACTAAGCAACGGTCGTTTTGCACCAACTACACTATATATCAGTTAGAAAAGGAAACACGATATAAAAGCACAACATTCCCTTCACCCAAGTATATCAGCTAAGGTCGGGCATACCCACAAGTCATAATGTCACAAATTCCATTCCTAACCCAAAAATCCAAGACCTTTTCTCAAGTCCAGTAACAATTCTGCACAACAGCTAGACTGACACCAATTAGACATCCAAATACATATAATTCTATCGGTCCATACCCTCCACTGATTTATATTTTTTATTAGTAAAGCTTCAACAATGAACAAAAGAAGGTGTTGCCTGAGTAAATGGGGTCTATACATGAGCAACACCAAGCAAAAAGAAGAAGAAGAAAGAATAAGGAAGTCCTGAAAATTAGAAAAAGGAGCTGATTTATATTTTTTATTAGGAAAGTTTCAACAATGAACAAAAGAAGGAGTTGCCTGAGTAAACGGGGTCTATACATGAGCAAAACCAAGCAAAAAGAAGAAGAAGAAAGAATAAGGAAGTCCTGAAAATTAGAAAAATGGAAAACCAAACCCTACATTGATTTATACTAAAAAATTAATTGAATCTATAACCCCAAGGTAATGGCTAGTTAAAGTAATATTATTTTATGAGCTACACAACAGATGAGACGCCCAATAATGAAGAATACAATACAATAGAAGCAGGATTTCCTTTCATGATTTTCTTGTTCTTGTATTGAATGGGGATAATCTTCATGTATTGAATGGAGATAATCTTCAAGATTTTCTTTCAGCTTTTCCTAGTTCCTAGTTTCTAGCATGTATTTAGGTGTTTCCGCTTGTATACTTCCGTGTACTTGGGCTATGCCTATTTACTTGTCTTGATAAAATTTCTTATTCCTTATCAAAAATACAAAGAAGCAGGATTTCCTTTCGCTTCCTACATCTTCTGAGGAGGCAAACACAGCATTGAAGTACTCACAAGAAGTGAATCACAAAACACTGAATGTCACCAAATTCTTAGAGAAGAAAACGTAACAACATGAACAAAAGTTAAAACTACGATGACCCAAAAAAAAAACACAAGGAAAAATATGACTTATATGAAAAAATATGAGAAAAATAAATGGTAAAAAATGAAGATAGAGATAGAGAGAGATTAAGAGACGTGCCAGAGACGAAGAGGTTAGTGCTGGGCTCGGCCTTTTCTCTCTGCTGAGCCGCTGCGGCTGCCGACGGGGGAAAATTGAAGGCTGGGATCGAAGTTGAGAAGAAACGCCTCAAACCGCGAGGCGCAGTCGCAGCCGCTGTTCTCAAAGCCATGGCCTTGGGTTTTACCTAAAACCCTCTCTCTAATTTCTGAGACCAAAGATTGGGATTTTTCACAGAGAGAGAGAGAGAGAGAGAATTTACGACAAAATAGAGAACAGAAGCGGCGGTAACCGAAATTACCAAAGTAACCCAACAGTTTTGTGAGTCAAAGCATACAACATTGGACGATGACGGCGTTTGTCCGGAGATCAAGTCATAGAGATTAGACTGAGTTGAGACCAATTTAGTATAGAATGTAATATTTAAATATATAAATTTTAAATTATTAAATTTATTCTAATTCAAAATATTTTTACATGCAGAATTTAAAATTTTTTTTAATTCAACATCTCTTTACACGTTGGATCTATAAATTTTTTAATTTCTTATTGATATATTTTAACTCATTTTAACATCTAAATACATTTATATTTATCTTAGATAAATCTTATAAAATTCTAACATCTCAACTTATTAATATTTATAAATAATTTAACTTATCTCAATTGAGCTCAACATACTTTGACTTCGTGGTTGAGTTAATTTTGGGCCATTAGAATCGGTATCGTATTGGGCTACTTCACTAAGCCTAGGGGCAATTCCATCCACATGGTTCTACGTGGGCCAAGAATCCTATTTCAAACAAGGCCTAGTCTAACGGTTCAAGATTTTTTTTTTAAAAAGGCGGATGGTATTTTTATTTTATTGATAAGTCTTGTTTTATAGTAGATAAATGTTTTTAATAAGTAGTGAAAGAGCTTTGGGATTACATAAATCCTAAAACTAAAGTCCTTATAAATTATATATTCTAAGAAAAACTAATACATACATTAACTATTCCAAAGAATCTATTACAATAAAAGAAATAAACAAAATATTTTGGTAAATCAGATTTATCAATAATAAAATTACATACACTTTCCTAGGTAATGATCCAAGAGTTCATTATCCATGTCCACCATTGTGTTGTGCTTAGATGCCTGGATAGCTTTTTCCCTTGGGAAAAAAAAATTTGATAAAAAAATATCTCCACAAAATCTCATATTTGAGCAAACGCAAGTTTTGCCAGCTTGAACCTACTCTTGGAGTTGGGACTTGGGCAAAAATATTAGGCTGTAGAAAACTTAAAGGTTCAATCAATTACGCTTGAAGATTTGCAACTCAAAGATAATTGGATTATTATAATGTAACACAGTTTCACATGATACTTAGCATGGTGACAAGATTTACGCAAAGTGAGCGATTATCTTTAAGATTGATCACTGACCAAGCAGCAAGGTTTATATGGTATGTATATATGTTTTCTTAGAGTACATTACATGTGCCTAACAATATGTGACTACTATATATTCACTTAATTATGGTTCGTGCCTAACAACATGTGCCAAATACAAAAGCATATTGGTCTATAATTAAGGAAAGACTGTACGTAAGATGTTGTTGTTGGAACAAGGCGAGACTGATTGAACTGATGAACACAGGTTTTGAATGGACAAGGACAAGGTAGTAGGTATTTGGATCCATAAAAAAAAAAAAAAAAAAAACAGAAAAAGAAAGAAATTAACAACTCTTGATTAATCAGCTACTAATCTTCATGGCGTTGTGGGACTTTGCAATTAATCATTTTGTAAAAGATACCGTGCACGCATGCCCAATAATATTATAATATATATATATATATATTGTTGGAAGATTTTATTTAAAACACCAATATGCTCCTTTTTTTAATATATAGAGACTAGCTAGAGATGATAACATTTTTAATCACGAGTATGCCTGACTTTGTTTTTTTAGTAAAAGGATTTGTCATATTCGATCGATAATCTCTAAAAAAATCTGAAATTCAATGATGCATCTGATTTACAAAAAAAAAAAAAAAAAAAAGATTTGCAGATAAAGCAGATGATCAATATGCATAAAGTTGACGATCTTCACGTGTCCATTATCTCTTTCCCCTACTGTTCCTTTTTTTTTGGCAGACTTGCCCACTCGTTAGTCATTTCGATAAAGATATCTGCAGCTAGAAAAAAAAACAAGAAGTTAAATACTGTTTTAGATAGCGGGTTGATATGAATCGAGATGGAATAATATGAAATGATGTTAAATAAGTTTAATATAATATTATCAGAATATTATTTTTTAATATTAATATTATTTAAAAATTTAAAAAATTTAAATTATTTATTATATTTTATATGAGAATTTAAAAAAATTATAATGATGAGATGAGAAAAAATCATCTCTATATCCAAACATGGCCTAATCCTATTATTCTTCCCCCAATAGGACAACATCTATTGAAATATGGATATACGCACTTATATTTATTTATAATGCAATTTAAAATCGTTCATAGGGTAAACATTTTATATTATGATTGGTTTTTTATTTCATTCTTGAATTGTAAATTATTAATAAAATATAATGTTATACCTAATTTTCTCTTGTATGACTCACTTTATTTTAACATATTGAGAGTGACAATTAATATAATTCACATGACACATTAGATCACGTACTCATCTCATAAATTTGGAACAAATAAATAAATTAAGATAGCTAGCTTTGTTTCAAAAGTATTTATAGACATATAAAATAAATAAATAAATAAATAACCTTGTTTCTAAAATGCATGTTAATTACCTACCACACGTACGTCGCATAAGTTCCATGTTCTGTGAGAATGGCATACGACCTAACATGATTACCTACTGATATTACTTCAGCATATATGCAAATTAGCCAAAAATCTCAACGCATCGCTTGTTTAAAAAATGCCTTAACACATCAACAATTAATTTTTGTATAATGAAGATTAATTAAGACGTGATAAACTGAAATCATAATGTTTTTTTATTTTTTTTATTTCCAGAAATAAAGACAAAACTAGCAGATCATTGAGAAAACTCAAATAATTTATTCAATCAGAAAAAGAAAATAGAAAAAAAATAAAGAACCAAAGGAGATAATTGGAGAAAATATATAGTCCTCTTCTTACCTTACCAACTAAAACCGACAGTTGACGTCTTTGTTTGAACTTTCAACATATCCACCTTAATAAAACACCCAAAAATAAATAGATAAAAATTCCTCTGAAGTCTGAACTCATCATCTCTAACGAGCACCTGGATTCTCTGTACAAAATCGTATAACATGTGTCATCTCCGATCCTATCTTTTTTCGCCTGGTTAGTAGCCGACCTCGCGCTCTCTCTCTCTCTCTCTCTCTCTCTCTCTCTCTCTCTATATATATATTGCATAACGTGCACACAAAGGGCAAAGAAAGTTTTTTGAGCCAACATACCCACGCCATCTTTCCGAGAAAACCTTTCGGTACAAGAGTTCCCGGAGTCGCTTTTGCCCATTAACCTTTACAACTAATATAACCAGAAATGCCTTCCTCCATATAATGGTAACCTGCAATTTCTTCTGAAAACTCTTAGGAAACAATTCATATTCAGTCCAAAATCTCTGGTCACCATGGAAGTCAGCCTGCTTTTCTTTCTTCTAACCCGTCTCTTTGTGAACTCAGAATCAATTAGCAGAGTTGATTTCTCGGATGGGTTCGTTTTTGGAACAGCTTCTTCTGCTTACCAGGTACTACTTTCACCTTTGCTAGTACTAAAATTCAGCCACAAATATACTGTGTACGCCATACATAGAAGCAGCTTAACAATCAGGGTGATTCTCTGTGTGCTAGTTTGAGGGGGCTGTGAATGAAGGAAACAAGGGAGCTAGCATATGGGATACCTTTGCAAGGCAACCCGGTAAGAAATCCAACGCTTATTGATACAGAAAAGAATACATAATTTACCTTTGACCCTGCATTTAATTTCTCAAAAACTTCTTTTTATGTTACAACAGGAAGGATTTTAGATTTCAGCAATGCAGACGTGGCTGTCGATCAGTATCATCGATTCAAGGTGCATTACAAAGATACATTTGTAGGTTTCAGATTATATTTTTTTCAAGTAAAAGCAGCACATGATTAGTTTATGATTTCTATTCCTTCAAGTTTATCCTTGCATAGCCGATAGGTTCCTACAACATATATGACTAAAAACAAATTAATATTTTCCAGGACAGGCAAAACTTAAGGAGAAAATCATCATTGCGGTTAGAAATCCTGATATAATCAATTCACAAGAATCATGGTACTCTTGTAAAAGCGAGATTAGTGAAATCATGGTGACCAGTGATGTATCACCAACTTTGTAATGCAAGGATAAAGAATATGGGAATAAAACTCCACGCCCCCCCCCCCCCCCCCCCCCCCCCCCCCAAAATAAAAATAACTGCAGCAATTTGCATATAGTATATAATATTTTCAGTCAATACATGACTATAAAATGTAGCATGCTGACCAAACCTGAGATAAAATCTCAAAAGAACAGAGTGACAGTCACAGAGCTTGACCAAAATTGAGCCCCAATCATCTGGATAAAAGTAGGTCATGCAATCCCTTCTTAACAACCATAAACTAAACAATTTTTTTATAAGTACGGTATTTATTTAAAAAAAAAATTAAGATTAAGACGACGATCAAGATACTTGATAATGATGGGCTACTAACTTCTATACATAGAGTATTTGAAGCAGACATTGGCATAAATTTTTAAATATGGTGCAAGTGTGCAGTTTGTTGGTTACTGAATGAGATAAAAATTTAAAACTTACAGAGTGATATAGAGTTGATGAAGGATTTAGGAATGGATGCTTACCGATTCTCAATATCATGGCCGAGAATCTTTCCAAGTAAGATACTATTCTGACCAAAAGTTACTTTCTATCTATTTTCCATCTTCCTCTGTTTATCACTAATTTCTACTATAATAACCTTTTACAGATGGAACAGGAGAACCAAACCCAGAAGGCATAAACTACTACAACTGCCTCATAGATGCTTTACTGGAAAAAGGTGACACTAGAAACATTAGATAGAAATTGATTTGTCTACGGTACAATATTGCTAAAGGTTAAGCTGCTCTTTCAATCAGGAATCCAGCCTTATGTAACTCTATATCACTGGGATCTTCCACAGATGCTTGAAGATGAATACGAAGGATGGTTGAGCTCTCGGATAGTGTAAGTAATACGAACCATATACCGATATACTACATCTTTGTGATTATCAATCAAGCTTCACAATAGCCTCCTCCATTTACTTACAGAAAAGACTTTGAGAATTATGCCTTTACCTGCTTTCAAGCTTTTGGAGATAGAGTAAAGCACTGGATCACCTTCAATGAACCTCGTGGTTACTCAATCCAAGGTTATGACTTAGGCATTCAAGCTCCTGGAAGATGTTCTCTTCTTGGTCATCTGTTCTGTAAAATGGGAAAATCGTCCACTGAACCATACATTGTCGCTCACAACATCCTCTTGTCTCATGCTGCCACTTATCACGGTTATCAGCAGCATTTCAAGGTACTCTGATTTGCATACACGACCCTTATAATAGGGAAATAATTCCCACATGTGGAAAAAAAAAATCAGAGAATGAAAAGCTTCTTTTTTTTGTTTACCTAATCGGGTCATTCAGGAAAGACAAGGAGGTCAAATAGGAATAGCACTGGATGTCAAATGGTATGAACCCATATCTGAGAGTGATGAGGATAAAGATGCAGCACACAGAGCAATTGATTTTGGGCTTGGATGGTAATTTCTTTACTAAAAGTATAAACACATGACATTTGGGAAGAGATCAACTTTCATATAGAAATAAATCTAACACAGCAAAATGATCCAGGTTCCTTGATCCACTTATATTTGGTGAATACCCTCTTTCAATGAAGAAGCTTGTTGGTGGGAGATTACCAAACATTTCATGTGCAATCTCAAAATCCCTTGCCGGATCCTTTGATTTTGTTGGCATAAACCACTATACCACATTGTATGCCCGGAACGACAGAATAGGGATTCGAAAACTGATACTGCAGGATGCCTTATCCGATGCTGCTGTCATTGCAACCCGTAAGATGTCAAAACTGTGTTATCTCATACACACGCACACTAACACGCGCAAGTAAAACAGAAGTGGGATCGAACTTTTGACTGATAATTCACGAATCCTCTGTTGTAGCATACCGGAGTGGAGTTGCTATCGGAGAAAGGGTATGTTTCTATGACACTCACTAAAGCTTAAGATTCATAGGTTTGAAACTAGAATTGGCTCATGAGTTGTTCCTCCAGGCAGCTTCCCGTTGGCTACATATAGTCCCATGGGGCATCCGAAAGTTGGCAAGATATGTGAAGGATAAGTATGGGAACCCCCCAATGATTATAACAGAAAATGGCAAGTATTTTCGTGGTGAAAAAGCTAAACATCTGTACTGTTTAGAATGCAAATAAAATATGTAAATTTTCATCTTCAAAATTCATGACAAACAGGTATGGATGATCCAAATAAAGCGTCTATAGCTTTGGACAAGGCTTTACAGGACGAGAAAAGGATAAGATTCCATAGGGACTATCTCTCAAATCTGTCTGCTGCTATAAGGTAAATAACAAGTAACAACACCCCAGGCTGATTGCTCACCACATCTTAAATTGGGTTGCTGCGTTTTATGAATTGCTCTGCTATACATATAGGACCTCAAAACTTCAAATTAATGCCATCTAACATACAACACTACACATACAAATGCAGGGAAGACAACTGCAATGTACGTGGTTATTTCGTGTGGGCTTTGCTTGACAACTGGGAATGGAACTATGGCTATAGCGTGCGGTTTGGACTATACTACGTGGATTACAAGAATAACCTGACAAGAATTCCCAAAGATTCTGCTCGATGGTTCAAAAGCATTCTCAGAGAAAAAAGATGATCAAAGATTGAATTTACTTTGTTGTTGTTGAATATAACATATAAAGTCAAACACTTCAATTTATCATTTTTTTTAACGAAGATTGCATTAAATTCAAAACAAAGTACAGTAGATTCCGTGAGAAACTCCCTGTGTCTCTGTAACCATAATAAATTGAGATAGTCTTACCGGTCGGTCTGTCATCTACCAAAAAACAGCCCACCAATAAATTAGTGTTTGGTCTGAAATAGAGGATTCCAAGGCATATTAGACAGAAAAAGATATGCATTAATCAAATAAAGAAGATGGTGGGCCACGGAGATGGTGGGCCATGGAGATGATGGGTGCGACGGAGACGGTGGCGTCGAAACTGGTGGTTGACGGATCTGAAATTTGTGAGGGGCGTTCGACTGGGTTAAGGCATCTGAAGAAGAGATCTACTTCGCAGGGGGGATTTCGACTGTGGCGTTCAACTGTGATGACCCTCATGTGAATTGTGTGGAATCGCTAATGTGGCGAATTATTATTGGAGGCTGATAATCAATTGAGAACAGCCCGACTGGTGCAAAGCGATTTTGTAATAAATTTTATAAAACTTCCTTTATTTTCATCTTTCTTTCACTTAAAACTTAGAAATTAATTTATCCAGAATTTGATGAATAATCACATACATTTCTCTCACCCATCATTATTTTAAGAAGGACAATGCTAGAACCACCGTTGGGCTCCCGCTAGCTCTTTATGTGTATTTTGTTTATTCTTTTTTTTTTTATAGATTTTTTTAACACTCTTAAATATTCTTAAAAAAAAATTCACAATATTATTAAAAAAAATTTAATCACAAATTAAATAAAATTAAATTAGTCTTTCCACCGGAGCTAATAAAAAAAATATTAATCATTAAAAAACACTTCATGATTGATGAAGTATTTTTTAATGGTGTTTTCATATTTTTTTATTTTTTAAAAGTATTAAAAAATTATATATATAAAGGCACTAAAAGAACCGGCGGGAGCCCAACAGTCACTCAAGCATTTTCCTTTTCTTCTGTGTCGGCAGGATAGGAAGTTGGTGAGTAAGGCACTTTAGTCGAAGATAATACCTACAAATATATTTTTGATTCTTGAATAAAATGTAAAATTAGATTTTTTGAGCAAATAAAAGAATGCATATATGGCCAAGAGAATATTTATGTATATTATTGTCGAATGAAAATAAATTGAGTTGTAAAAAAAATTGTGTTTATATAAATACTAAATCAGAGATCATCATAGAAAAACCCTTTGCCCAGTACTAAATAATACTCTATTAACAAAGTAGTTTTTAGAATCTTATATATGCATGTAAAGATTTAACTTTTATGTGAAACGATATTTGCATCACAATAACACTTGCAGTTCACGTAGAAGGATTTCGCATCATTACATGTTTAATTCTAAGTTGCTTAGGACTTATGCTATATGCTATATTTTTATTTTAGAGTAATTTTATACACAATCATGAAGTATGTAAATGCCGTGTAATCGCTTCGAAAAAGAGTGAGATTCACTTTTAAAAAATTAATTTTTTTTCATATGGATCTTATATTTGATTCATTATTTTCAAAATGATTACGCGACAATTGCTCAATTCACGATTACAAATATATTTTCTCTTTATTTTAAACACTCGCTACAACACTTTTTACATTACATCATTATAAAATGAGGTAAAATGAAAGTATTTTTATAAAATGATGTTATTTTTATAATATTTTTTACAATAATATCCTCATCTTAAAACATAATTATGAAATGTATTGTGAAAAATATTATGTATTTATTAATTTTCTTTTAATAACACCACGCAAGTCACAAACTTTATGAAACAAAAGTAATATATATTTATATATAAATAAGAAGAATTTCAGATCAATAAAGAAATCTTATTAAAGTAAATTTAAAAATTAATTCATCAAATTTATTTTATAGTAAAAAAATTTACAATTTGATATACAACATAGATTAGTTTATAAGTTCATTTTTACGAGATATTTCTCTAAAAAAGAAATCATATAAGAGTACAGTCTATAAAATTTTTGTTTGTTTATAATCTCAGCAGTCATCTGTGTTTTAGTTGAGTATATAATTACCTTAAAATGTTCTGTAAATGGTAACCGAGATGTTGTAATTTTAGTTTAAAATGATCATAATTGTTTTCTTTTCTTAACTTCGAAATGTACGGCAGAGATATCCATAGCGAAAGTGGTCTCCTAGTTTGACCCATTTAGGCGGTGTTTGGTCCAGCTTGCATGGTTTATACATCCGTCCAAATCTGCCCCAATCGGAGACACAAAAATCCCTCTTTGCTCTCTCAAGCTCGTTGCCCAACCCCAAACCCCCCCCCCCCCCCCCCCCCCCCCGCGCCAAAGAACGCACCTCTACGTTTCCTGTGTTCCTTGTTCTTGGAAACAAAAACCGCTCGATTGGTGCCAAACGCACATTTCATCCTATTCATTACAAACCCAGAACCTGTTTTGAATCAGAGTTGTTATCATTTTGATCGTTTAGAAATGAAGCGAGGGTACCCAGAATCTCCGTCGGCCTCTGTGGGGCCACCTCAGTCCAAATTCAAGTATAACCCTGAAGGTAAATTTTTGTCCTTTCCCCGGGTTCTGATTTGTAGGATTATGATGCTGTTGATAGGTTTTGAGGTTTAATTTGGGAGCTTTTGGATTTGTGGCTTGTGGCTTAGTTTGGTTGCTGGGAAATTGGAGGAAAGACAGGATTTTTGTTGTGTTTATGTTATTGAGTATTCTTGCTTCGAAAATAGCCACTAAAATGTGATTTTAATAACAACAACAATAATAAAGCTTACGTCATTTCACTAAAGTTAGTATCAGAGTTTGCCTTGTATAAGTTTAAATGAGCGTCAAGATCTTGTTTAATTGCAAGTGTTTTGTTCTGTGGTCTTAGGTGATGCACACTTTTTAGAGGATGAAAGCACCAAGATTATTGCGCGGAAAGTGGCTGAGCATTACAGTGCAAGGACGAATCAGACTCTGGAAGAAAGAGAAAATAGTCCAATCATCCATTTAAAGAAACTCAACAATTGGGTTTGTCCTGTGATCTAATGAATTATGTTTTAAGTCTTTTACACAGCATGCATATGAATGTTATAATTGGTTGTAGTTCCTTCTTTTATTAAACAGATTAAAAGTGTACTTATTCAGCTCTATGCTCGCCGAGGGGATGCAGTTCTTGATCTTGCCTGTGGCAAGGTACTACAAAAAATCCCCCCCTCTACCCCCCCCCCCCTCTCTCCCCCAAAGCACCAAAACAAAGGAAAGAAAAAGTAACTTTTTTCTTTCAATGCTGATCAGGGTGGCGATCTGATTAAATGGGATAAGGCGAAAATTGGATATTATGTTGGTGTTGATATAGCCGAAGGCTCAGTAAGTGCTTAAAATTTTCATATCACCGTTCACTTGTTCGCTTTTTCTTGGAGATAGAATAGGTTGAGATATAATTGAATACCCACAGTGGGGTTGTCTAACAACTCATTATGGTAGTCAGTCTTATCAGTGAGAGACCAAAATTATTTATACAGTTATCATCTTTCTTAATATGTCAATCTCCCATTCAAAGCAAACAGACTGATGAAATGGCTTGTAATGGTGCAAGTTATTTTGTGACCACATTATGTACCTTTTGGTGCTGTAGAAAAATAATTTAAATTCTTTTCATCAACCATCTTATCATTGTTTTCAGCATTTACGTGCAGATAGAAGACTGTCGTACACGTTATAATGGTGATGCTGATCATCATCAGCGTCGTAAAAAATTCACATTTCCTGCCCGACTCATATGCGGAGACTGTTATGAGGTATCTATGGTTCATGTTATCCAGATTATTTAGTCTTAGCATCACTTGATCAGTGGAGTATTGTGTTAAGTGGCATATGTTGTTGTGAACAATAGTTGTGCATTCTGTAGAACAGGAACATCAAATTGACTTTATGATCAGCTTCTTCAGTATCAGTTCTTCATGTATTTTTTCAAGACCACAGCAGAAATTATTGATTTTTATGTTCTCAGATTCGCTTGGACAAAGTACTTGCAGATGATGCACCTTTTGATATTTGCAGTTGTCAGGTAAGTGATATCCTTTAGCTATGTTTGCAATACATTATACATCTACATATACACATACATAATAATATATATATAAAAGAACATGGATGCTCTTTACCTTGATTTCTGAGTGAGTAAAATACATATTCTAGGAACTGTGTTTTGCAAGTGCATGTGTCAAGTTGTCATATTATGATAGTTTCATAGCAGACATGGAATCACAATTTTTTTTTTTCATCCTTGAATAAAGCTCAATATTGTCTATGTTTCCCTTCCAGTATATTGTGAAAATCATCTATATGGATATTTTTCACTTTTCAAGGCATAGCTTCTTGGATTCTAAACATCAAAATTCCATAATTTTTGTAGTTTGCCTTGCATTACTCCTGGTCCACTGAGGCACGTGCACGGCGAGCCTTGGCAAACATATCAGCTTTACTTCGTCCGGGGGGCACCTTTATTGGGACTATGCCAGATGCCAATGTGATTGTAAAAAAACTTAGAGAAGGTTTTATCATGCACCTCATCATGTTTGCTTTTGTTGTTTAAACTGCAATGTGAAAGAAGCTCTAGAGTCTTAGAATTTCCTTCTTTCCTTGATTCTTTTTGTTTTCTTTCTTTCTTCCCCTAATTTTCTTTTACTTTTTCTGGGTCGATTAGAGCAACAATTTGATAAAGAGCGAGTTCAGGGATTATGATTTCCATAAAATATCTAAATATATGAGCAAAGGCTTAATTAGCTTACTTCTATGTCCAAACACATTGTGGCGATTGATCTGCTGCCCTTCTGATTTCTAGAAGACTTAATTTTTCTTTCTTCCTTAATACTAATAAGCAGAACATAAATTTATTTTCTCGCTTTTTGTGCATTACATCATGAAGGAAAAGTTACGGACCTCACCAGGAAACTAATTTCTTTCCTACGATAAATATTTTCTCCCAAATGTCATCCTGTACATTTGACAGAATAAGCCACCGTGAGAAATTTGAGACTGTTTTCCCAGTAACTTTCCTGCTTAACTAATTTATAAAAAAAAAAAAAAAAACACAAAACTTTCCTTGTAAACCAAGTAGTGAAGGGGAGAGGTTTCTTTTCTTTTCTCTTTACCTTGCTTTCCCACTTTTTCTGCAAATTACATATTTTCTCCAACCAAACAAAGCATTGAGCTGGCAAAACCTAATGGTAGCTACAAGGGGAAAAATGGAAGGGGTCTTGGATAAAGACACTTCTTGTGACTTGTAAACATTAGAAGTATGAATATCACAAAATTTTGTCTGAGTTAAATTTTGATTCTAGTCAGATTGCCATTAACCAGTTCTGATGTATGACAGATGATTTAGTTACATGAAGCTTGAAAATTTTTCCTAGCATATACAAGCATTGAGATTCTTGAGTTTGGCAGATCATTTTGTTCTTCATGACGAAATTTTTACACTCTAAATATGAAATGCAGCTGAAGGGTTGGCCTTTGGTAATAGTGTCTACTGGATACATTTTGATGAAGAATTTTCTGAGAAGGTCTTTCACTTCTTGCATCTACCCGGCCTTTCAGTTGATTTTTATTTTCTTCCTGTTTTCCCTGCTGTTTCTTGAAAATGAGGTTTTTTTCCTATAATTTATTTACTGGAGATCACTTCTAACTTGACATATCTTCATTATCTTGTGCAGAAATTCAAATCTTCTCATCCTTTTGGTATCAAGTACAAATTTCACCTAGAGGTACCATTAGTTATAAGTTTTCTTTATTACTTCTATTTATAATAATGTGTAACTATGTATCTGTATTGCTGCAATGTGAAAGGACTTGCGTCTCAGAGCATGTGTGTATGTTGTATGGTAGTCAGTTAGCCCAAATTGATTGAATTATTGCAGATATATCCATTGGATAGCTAATTGGTATTTTGTAAGCCAATTAGCCCAAATTGCATGCTTTATGGAATTAGATACTGTTCAGCCAATGGTATTTAAATTTAAACCCTTTTTTTTTGCAGGATGCTGTTGATTGCCCAGAATGGATTGTCCCCTTTCATGTCTTCAAATCATTGGCAGAAGAGGCATTTATAACTTTGTGTGCTGGTTACTGCCTTTTATGATATTTGTGGCAAAACTCTATTGTTACTTTCGTTGAAGCCTTATTGAAATAATTTAGGCATTGGGGTGCATAAACTTGTTTTGTCGAAACAACTTAATGTGTTTTCATTTTTTTCAGTATGATTTGGAGCTAGTTTTTGCGAAGAACTCGCATGAATTTGTGCACGAATATATGAAAAGGTCAGATTATGTGGAGCTCATGCGTAGGCTTGGTGCTTTGGGTGATGGTAACCAAGATCAGAGTAAGTTTCTTTTGCCCGTAATTCCTTTTCCTTTCTCACTGGGTAGGAAACAAGTTGATCTGAGAGACAGACTCTTGTTCTGGTTGAAGATCGTTTGACCTCATCTTATGTGATTTTGTACCATACTCTAGGCTTAAACTCCTTAAAAAATGGGATCTAATTTTTATTTTTTAGTCATTCACCTCTGTCATCAATGTGCTTCAGATCCACCTGTCCTACCACTGAGAGTACTAGTCTTGCTTTGTGTTATGCAGGTACACTCTCACAAGATGAATGGGAAGTAGCTTATCTATACTTGGCATTTGTCTTGAAGAAGGTGAGTACCTCACCCCTTTCCGGCAGATATAGAGAAGAGAAGAACGAGCGTATTTGAGACGACTATATTGATACTTTTACAAATTTCTTAAACTGACTAGGGTTTGTATCATTCTCAGCGAGGCCAACCAGATCAGACTCAGGGAAACGGCAGGAGAGACAGGGGGCAGATGCATATATCAAAGGAGGACATCATGTCCCTTAGTAGCGATTTTTAAACAATGCAATAACACCGGTTGTTAGGGCATGGGGAAGCCTCTGCAATGGAGTGGTTTTATTTTAAAATGCTCTGCCACCAATTTATCCGAATTACAGACTTACAGATATATCAATTCAATTTTGTAGAACCAAAATAATATGGGTAGTATTTTCAATCCGTCTTGCTGCTCCCTAGAAGATGAGTTTATACTTGTGAAAAGAGTAACGTTTAGAGAGGAGAAAGGCTGTGGTGACGGCAACCATTGCTGGATTGGAAGTTTGATGTAATTTGAGTTGTATTGGATATGTGCTGGAAATGCCATGAATTGCTCTTATTCTTGATTTAGATGAACGGTGAAACCATTTTAATAA
The DNA here is from genome assembly GCA_029856935.1 of Cyclocarya paliurus. Lineage (NCBI taxonomy): Eukaryota > Viridiplantae > Streptophyta > Magnoliopsida > Fagales > Juglandaceae > Cyclocarya > Cyclocarya paliurus. The sequence goes on from CM056948.1 coordinate 2,864,325, forward strand.
CGTAATCAAAACTATAATTAAGATCAATATTCGAGGTCCAAACAGAATGAAACAAAAAACCATCGCTCAAAGGCATTCAGGACCTCACATTGGATTTTTTTTTTTTTTAAATAATTTTAATGGCCAACCTGGCAACTTGGCCACCATTATTAGGAGGCTGGCATGTGAGGGGAACTTGACCTTTCAGAAGCCAATCATGAACACGAAAGGAGAAAAAGGCGACCCACTGAAACATTATGAAAAGACAAAATCTTCAAAAGATTAGAAATCTTATAATCATCAGGTCCCACCCATAATAATCATACAAATAAAATTGAAGGGAAAGCTAGAACAAGTACTTGCACTAAAAAACAGTTTTGTGTTATTTTAATTGTATGGTAGTGATCATCTTTATGCATGCAAGCCAAAAATTCTTAAACATGATACTGATAAAAAAAAAAAAACTTATTTTCTGTCTCTTACGTTACTAATTGTTGTCGGTGAGGTGAGGTGGCAAAATAATTGAGCTTGACCAATGCCATTAATACCAATTAGAGCCTTGATCTCTAGCTAGCTGTTAGCTGTACCCAATTTTCTTATTCTTCTTTTGTGACCTGACTCTCAGCCCCTCCATGTTTCGCATACATTCAAATTTTACTGTAATGTCAATGCCCAGACAAGTGTTTTGGTTCAAATAAACCAAACACTAAACTATTACTCTTTCATGGCAGACGGCAGCTTTTGTTTTGAATATTATAATGACACATTTTTAGGCACTCAGTTTTTTTAATAATAATAAAAAAACCATATCGTACGAAGAGTTCATTTTCTTGTATTTCGGGGCAACTATATATAATTGTGGGCCAAAAAGGCTTAAAAATAGGGCGGAAAGAACACCAAACTTCACACGAAGACAGACCATCGATCCCATCTCGAACATGCATGCATGGTTCCAACCAAACAAAGAAAATGATATATATAATATAATTGTAGTATTATATGTGAGAATGTTGTAGTGGCCGCGCGGGAGATAAGTCTCATGGCAGTGGAAAGGGCCAAGTCGCAACAAAGCAAAAGAAATGGGACAAAGTGATCGGCCAATAGGGTCCACCCCTAGCATGGTGCATGCGTCGGACCCACATATATAATATAGAAGACCAGTATTGGTGAATCTGATTGGCCCGCCTTTCCCGCGTTACACAAAAAAGTCGCCAGGGGGATCGATGAATGGAAAGATTATAATGCCACCATGGACTATTCTTGGGGGGGGAAAATAAGAGAGTTACAGATCAAATCTTCGTATAAAAATACAAATTCTTGAAAGCAAGTGTTACGATTTGTCGGCACCACGGTCCACATGAGCACAGATCAGTTCGCCCGTGAACAGAAGCTTTTCCTCTTCATCAATTCATTTGTCGACGATCAATAAACCTCGTTAATTGATCTACAGCCTCAATATGAAAGCTATGAAGATTCAAACGACTTTCAGATCAATCAAAAGTAAATAAAATCATAAAACAATTATTTGAGAATATTATTAGCTAGCTACGTCTTTCTGTCAGTTCCGATTTTCTTCATTCTGCTTGAACATTTCATGTTATCACTTCATGGAAATTATTCATGTACGTCTTTAGAAATTGTTATCAATTTCGATATTCGTTTTTTAAAGGGTTTGAAAAACTTAGAGAAAGATGGGGATCATTTAGATACACAGGATAATTAGATTCTTTCCTTTGACAGTCATCTAATGATCTTTTTCTTCTAAATAGATTTAAACATAAAGGAATGAACAAAAGTTTGAAGATTAGAACTTATATCTCTTCTAATTCGATTGGGACATCTGATTCCAGAATGCACATCTTTACAAACTATTACTCAACCTCTATTCTAATCCCACCTACGCATATATATAACCATCATTAGGTTAATACATCGCATAAAAAAAACAAAAACAAAAACAAAGTACTTGAAACAGATCGACATACGTGCGTCTCTCTATCTCATAACCTCAAAACCTTTCTCCTTCCTCTCATGATTCTTCCAGGCACCTGCACTACCACATATATGGTTAGCCTTAAGCATATATAGTTCACAACTTAATAAAATGATATATATATTTATATATATGCACACATTTGATATCTGCACTGGTTTCCTTTACTGAAAAAGGCTCTTCCACTTGTATTTTAATACGAAAGTTGCTTCAAATTCTTTTCTTCTTTTTTTTTTTTTAATTTTTTTTTATCAATTGTTATTTATTTGGTAGGACGGTTCCCTTTTTTAGGGTTGTTTGGAAGACAGAAAATGAGAGGAAATTAAGTATGTGTTCAGTTTTTGAAAGCACCAAAGACAGATGTAACTGGAATTATCAGCTATCACGTGTTACTGGAGTTACAGCTGCAGCTTCGCACTCGAGCTATAACAGAAACCAACATCAAAACAAAACAAAACCGCTGCAGGTGTTACAAACTCCAAAGGATACAAACAGTCCAGAAGAACAAAGAAAAAGAAAAGAAGAGTAAAGCACCCAAAATATATAGGATCAATTAAAACCAATACGAAAATTAAGAAAAAACGAAATGCTATGATAATTGAAGAAAATTAAGCCAATCTGATCTGAGACCCAGATATTAATTTACCTACCTTGAGGCTTACAACTCGGCGGATCTTCAAAGAGTGACAAAGAAAGTTGCTTGTGAGCGACACCTATGTCAAACAATATCAGCCCCGATCTTGGATCATCGACTATGATATCTTTCACTGGCAGCCATAGAAAAAGCTCTTCTTGGGATAGACCCACCACTCCTATGAGACTCCCATACGTGAGATTAGCCCTCACAACACTGTCAAAATACACCCTGTTCTCAAACTTGGTCAGGCATGGCCCATCCAGAAATACTTCTAGGGTACCATTTTCTAAGAGAGTGTAGGACTTGACCTCCTTGGGGAGCAGACCAGGTGGTAAGCCTTTGGAGCGAAGGAGGTCATGGATGGAGGAGTCGGAGAGCGAGAGAGGTATAGAGAAAAGGATCAGAAAAGTGCAAAGGAGGACTGTGAAGTAGGTGTTAAAGAACTTGGCCATGGTTAGAGAGAGAGAGAGAGAGAGAGAGAGGGTTTAAGGCGTGGTTTTTGGGCAGAGCTGGAGGGAGGGTGGACACTGGAAAGTGGAAAGACTGTTATAAAAAAGGATTTTTATAGACAGAATTACTATTTTACCCCTGGTTTGGTGACTAGGTGGGCCATAGGGGTTGTCCCTATGGGTTTAATTGTTTTGTAGTGTACCAACTAAATATTAGATCTGAGGCAATTATACTATTATACTTTACGTGGGAGTCATTAATTTGGTGCCTTGCTTATTGTTGCATTTAATTGTCTTCTAAGCCTTAACTTTAGCATATACTTTGCAAAACTTTAAAAAAATAAAAATAAAAAAAATACTCCCTGTCTACTTTCATTAGACTATTGATCCCAATAAACTTCAATAGCAAAACTCCTCAACTTTGAGTCATTTCTATGATATTTCTCTCAACCTTATTGAGCATATATGTTAATTACATAATAGGCACTTTGAATATTATCCCCGTCGAATAATTCTATTCTTAAATTGGTGTATAGGATATATTATCACATAAACAGTATGTGATATAAAAGCCTTAGAATACCAATACTCTCTCATTGCTATACAGTATAATGAGATTATCTAATATTCTTTAGCTATAGATAATAGATAGGCAATAAAATTACGAGGTATCATAAAATATTATATAATAAACATGTAAATTAAAAGGTGACAGTATAAATCAATTCATTCTCATCACCTAACATTGAAGCCAATAATGTAATAAAAGGAAGGGTGATATCATTATTGCATGTTTCATGCAGTATCATGGTCACAACCCAAATAAAATATTTATATAGTTATACATTGTTGGGTTTGTCAGACCTTGTATATTTACTATTTTTATATGGAAATAATAATATAAAATTATAAATAACTATATAAAAGTGGTCCAAACAGCTCAACCAGTGTACATCCATGTTGGTCACCTTTCGTGATAGGAATTGACAGAAAGATTAATTAACATGCAAGACTAAGTTGTTGCACCCCATTATTACAATAGAATTAACCAGGGTTAAGCGGCAAAAGGGTATTTAGGTCAATCAGCGATTTTCACGGCGTAGTACACAGAGAATGTAACGGTTGCATCTGCAGTCAAAAAGCCAGAACTCAATTTGTAACAGAGTGAAGGGTGAAAAGGAAAATTCACAGTCTGACAGTTGTGGTACGTTGCTAATTGCTATAACGGGCGAGGCAGAGAGCTGGAGCCTATGCTTTAGGAGAAAATTAAGGAGTTTTGATCGACTTTGACGAAGAAGGACAGTATAGCTATCTGAATTTTCCATTTATGCCACTCTAGAGTCACGCACGCTGTGACTCTAGAGTGCTCGGGCAGGAAAAATTCTAGAGATAATGATTACGTTACCCATATGGGACCTGAGTAGGGTGCCCACAGCTAAATTATTTGATAAACGTGGACAAAAGGGTGACCGGCTGTTTACACCTTTCGTTAATTTTATCATGGGATTTCTCGAAATATCCAATTGAGATCGTGAGCTGTGACCAGGTTGCCGGTTGAATTTGGCCCACGTGTGGGTTATGCAGGTCCCCTAGCGCAACATGTGCGTGAGCCCCCCTCAATGATGATTTGTACCCATATAAATCATTTCAATGGAAAAAAAAATCTCGACTTTTTTTTTTTGTATTAATTTTAATTAACAGTTATTTTTAAAAAAAATAAATTCATAAAATTCCGTACAATCACATATATAATGACTCTTTTTTTAATCCTTTACTTATGATTTTGAAGTGGTCATGAAAAAGTTGTTTAGGTATTTAGAAAGAGAGAAAAAGAATGAAAATATATATTTTCTGTCTTATAAATTGAATGGATATTTATACATATGAAATTACATAATCTCGTTTTAATTTTTTATTTGTCAGCAGGTTAGCTTTTGAATTTAATTGACAACTTTGTTGCGGTCAGACAAAATGGAAGCACTGCGGCAACTGTATGCTGGACAACATGAGGATCCATTCTTTTCGTTGTTACAAAGCATCTCAGCAGCCAAAATTCAAACCACGGGAAGCCACAACAATCCTTATGGGAGTGAAAGAAGTCAAAGAAATCTAAGTTGGTTGTGATTGTAGGAGACTCTCTCAATACCCTTAGCAGTGAATAATTTTAATTATATTTCTGACTGGAAAGTGCAATCAATAATACAAGACATCAGGCTTGTGCTCAAAAGGTTTTGAGAAATTAGAACTCTGAAAAATACATCGAGATAAAAATCGATGCGTGCATTTCATTATGCAGTGGGCCACCTCCAAAAATATTTTTAAACATTTTGGAGAGAACCAGCTAGCTCTGGGTTCGAGTGGCATTTCACCCCTAACCACAACTCATCCATTGATTCTTCAACTAAAATATTTTACTTAATAATGCAATTCTACATTCTTTACTAAGTTTTTATAGTGGGAAGGACCCTTTCTGTTGTAATTTAGCTTGTAAAATGCTACTTAACACAGCAGACTCTCTTTTATAATACTGGATGCTGTTTCCAAAAAAAGAAAAAAAAATTTGACGACTTTGTGAAATTCTGATAGACGAAATGGCAATCGATTCGAGTAATTGGAATTAATAGGGAATGGCCATTTAAAATTCATATGCTATACTTCTTTTTTTTTTTTTTTTTTGGCTGTTTAAATCTAAATAGGTTGTTTGTGTAATAATTGAAGAGGGAAAAGTAGAAAAAACACTATGGTTATAAAATAAAAAATAAAGAAGAAGAAGAAGAAGAAGATAATACTAGGGTGCCTACTAAATGTGCCCACCAAATGTGCACACTAGTATAAATACGTTTTTATTTTTATTTTTCTTTAAGTATTTTTAAATATCCTTAACTATTAAGAAAAAAAAACATATAAATTCATTAACAGTCACTTTTTTATAAACTATTAAGAAAAATAATAATAACAAAAATATATATAAATAGACATATTTGATAGTCATAGGCTCATATAACTATCATTTTCCTATACATTAAAAAAAAAAAGTAGCATACTGATGTGATTAGACATTATGCTATAGATTGTATTTTTTTAATGTTAAAATATAGTTTTTTCATCCTTTTATTTTATTTTAGTTACTGGATAACGACGAAGTAGAAAGCGATATTTCTCAATTGACATTCATCTCATCTTAATTTGCATGGTTTTCCTAGCTGATCAGCTATTTATTTTGAAAGTAGCTTGACAAATTAGAATTATGCTTTTATAACCTTTCAGTCTTTAGTTACAATCTAGCAAGGGTTGTCTGGTTAGATGATTATATATTTACGTTTCATAATTCATTGAATATAAATTTATAATGTACAAAATACTCCATGAAATCCAATCCAAAGTGCCTTGCAAGGTTATCTACGGGTGGATGATTTCGGTCTATAACTGAACTAATAATCGTTCACTAAAATCAAGGAACTGTTTGTACGATGTTGAATGTCAAGAATTATTATCATTAATTTATAAAAAATGAAAAAGAAGAAGAATAAATTGGAGACACAAATACGTACAATATATACTGATTGATGTGTACCTCTTGTTGTGAAAAACGATCATGAAAGAAAATAAAGTAAAATAAAAAATTAATCAAACGATACAAATATTTACATAATTTGGCTACGTGTTTACGTCTCTGGAGATGTATAGGTTTTTATTAACTTGAGAAATGAAAAAATATACTTTGCGGTGAAATACACTATTCCAGACGTCAATGCTGTTCATTAATTACATATTTATAGGGTTGTAAGACGTAAACCCTAATTTCACAATTTATGAATTATTTGTTCGAATGAAGTGTCAAGCGAGTCTCGGGTGAACTCTCTGTCTAATGTCCGCTCAAGCGACTCTTTGTTAGAGCTTCACTTGAGCGACTTGTAGGGCAAACTTTCTATATGGCATTTCTCGAGCCACAAATTTGGTCAAAATTTTTTCCTAGAGGCTCTGCACCTAGACCTTCACAAGGCTTGCCCATGTTGGGGATCTATCGGCCAAGTCTTCGCTTCATGATCCAAGTCTCATTAAAACTTCACTAAAAACAATGAAAAAATTTTATCGAATCAAATCGGATCATCAAATTGGACTACTACAAAAATGAACCAGACTCCACAACGCTAACATCTCTAAGAACCAAAAGCCCTCGATATATGCAATGTAGAACTTGAATTTTTACCCTCCAATACAATTATTTTGTAAATAGTTCATACTTCATAATTTGGCGGATCTTGGAAAGATTCTCTTCTCTAGAGCTGATCATGCATAACCAGAGGCTATATTAGGTCGATGAGGCTAATTGGGAGCATCCAATGCTCTAAAGACGATAACCAGTAACTTTAGTCAACAAAAGAAGCAGCAAAAAGTTATCAAGTCGATAAATTATAAAAATGGCTCGGATACACAATCTCCCATGCAAAAATTAATTAAATTGATGCAAAATTAGACGCTCGAGGAGGAGTATGTACTATCTAAGAAAAAAAGGAAAAATTAGTGGCCTTAATTAACAGAAAAGTCGGAAACAAAAGAAGATCAGAGGTGGTGTAGTGCCAATCATTATTATACATCCAATGATTATTCATTAGTTTGTCGTCCTCTCTTAACACATGCCTGAAATCCGACGTGGCATCGTCTTTGTTCTTGAGTCTTTACCCTAGCTATAAGATATATGATTACAGTGCTTGTTACGCAGGCTGTGCCTCCACAAATTAGTACTTCTGGGATTTTGAAAATTTTAAAGTCTTTATTCACATGTATACTACGGCAGAAGGACAAAGAAAGTTCATTTTTCATTTGAACTCTTTTAGGAATTCTTGAAGGTCCCTTAAGGCTTGTGTTTGGGTGTTTAACAAAGCCGATTTACATGGCTTACTTTATCGTGACTGACTGGCCGACAGAACGAGGCACACCTCTTTCTTTTGTAAAAAGTGAAAGGAACATGATGCAGATAACAACAGCAGATGATCCTTTTACCCCTCCGACCGTTTTCCTCTGTTGGGAATGTATGCGGTATGTTTGAGGATTGATCTTCAGCAAAATTTTATACATGGGTTTTTGGACAGCCAGAGAATATACATTCAGTGGGGGATCTTTGGACTCTGGAAAGTAAGAAGGAATGTCACGGACCTCATGTTGATTGGTTGTGAACATTCAGTGCACGCATCATAAATTATGCCCAACCATGGCCCAGTACAAGCCATGTAATTATTGATTAAAAAAAAAAAGGAATCCAGATTGATTGTTTACTTGGTTTACAAGAAAGAATGTTCTGTTGAAAAAGATGGATTTAAATCCATGCTCGCAGAGATTGTGTTTTTGGCCTGCGTCTTTGTGAGCACGGTCCATGCAATTTATGTAGGTAATTGAAGAAAGCAAATCTCAAACTTTTATCTTCTGATGCAATACATGAAATAACTTACACGACATTAGTTGTAAGATTAATTAATGTCAATCCCCTACACCATTTTTATAATCCCCACATACACGAGAAACGGCATCAAGCTTTTTTTTGAGGAAAACTTTACCTGGAATGTATCAAGCTTGGTGTTTGAATATTGAAGTTTCTAGATTGCAATAATCCCTTGCAGGAAAATTTCTAAGAAGTTCGCGGCAATGGAACCCATCATAATGTGGTTGGAAAAAGAAGTGTAAGAATCATTTTTAACGAACACAACGTGAAGAAGAAACAATAATTTGTAAGTAGCCCGTTTATCATCCCCCAAAAGTCACTTTCCCCGAAAGGCAACCCAGTAGTGATTGGAATATTCAATCACTGTATACCCTTAACTTTAGTAGTTTTTGACCACCATCATATATATATATATATATGCCTGGCATGAACAGATCAATGGTCAAATTCCACAATCATATATATATATATATATATATATATATGTATGTATGTGTGTATTCTGGAAAGCTGTATAAGCTGCTGCCACTATAATTCAGTGGTAGATCGAGCGTCAGTCCTGTCACCTGAAAGTGATCTATCTAGTTCTGCCCCGCAGCATTCAGCAATCACATGAGTTAGATATCCATTCTGATCAGAGAAATGAACTTTTATAAAGAAAAAGTTGGGAACTAATTTGGATAGAACTAATATATCAAGAGTAAGGATTTCTCAAATATATATTAAGTTTTTGGATTTTTTGGATTTGAAGCTCGTCATGAAATTCAAGGCTACAATTATAGTGAAGTACTACTTCTCGATGATCTTCAGGCTATTTCCCTATAACCGATTTCACTTTATATTCATGTATTTCATTCAAACATTGATCAATAAACCTAAGACTCCACAACCATATAATTAATTGAGTTTCCTACAAGATCAAGATGATCATTGTATTCCCCTATCTTGGTACGTACTTCACTTAAAAACAGCACACAAATCAAGATCTTGACCTGTGTTAAGAGTCTTAAGACAGTCAAATATATTGACCTGGTTCACAGCAATTCCACCTTCTTAGCAGCTAAAACAGTAACTAAAGGTGACCTGGATCATCGACGTGCAACTCCCACTATACTTGCAGAATCTTCTCACAATGCTAGAAGCGTCCAGAATAAATCTGTTTCTGACAATTGCCTATGACGTGTACCAATTATATCTCTTGGGTTGTTATTCATTCTGTGTATAAATTGGACTGTGATGTAAGCAAGGAAATACAATTCGAAATATGATACTGTGAATGAGAGGAATCTTCTTTTTGGCATTTTGTCAAACAGTCTGCTTGCATCTTTATTCTTTACTCTAGTAGCCTGTAAGGAACACAGAATTTCATTTAAAGACAAAATACGTATGAGAAAATTCCAATGTTGCACTAATAATAAGGCTTAGCGACGTGGTAGTGATGATAAATGATAATTCCTAGGGCAGAAGGCAGCAAAATGTATATTCTCAAAGAGAAGTACTTTAACTGTACCAAATTATATAAAAGTAAATTTAAAATTAGATGTGGCTGATGCAGTATGTCAGATTGTAATGTATTTTTATTATAAAGTAGATTTAATAAATCATATAAAACCATGTCAGCGGTATGAGTGCATGTTTGCGAGCCTTGACTTAAGGACTGAAGCTGTCGCTTCTAATAGGCCACTCTGGACCTGGATTGTGAGGCAAACCTTGTTGCCAAAGAGTTCCACACTAGCCTTAGGGTATGTAGGCCATAGACAGATGATAACACACTGTCAGACAGGGTGGTATTAAACCAACTAAGAAGGTATTGATTCTTCTTTTGCCGCAACAGAAAATTGGAATTGACTTCTGTTGTCAAATTCCCTAATTCATCATAGAGAAATTTTGGTGGACATGGCTCAGTGCCATCCACAATGCCCATTAAATCATAGCTGCGCAACACAGGTAAGAATTGTGATACCTAGTTCAAATAATTGTTGCTATATAGTTTGATAGAAATAAAGTGAATGATACTAGGTAGAGAGAGAGTGGAAGACTGACCAGAAATCAACATAGTAACTAGAAATAAGAAACAAAGAAAGGTGTTAACCCCAGAGGGGCTCTGATACCATGACAAAGATTAGATCAGAGAGAAGCTTATTCTATTCACTCAATGAATTGGTTGTAATACAACTTTGCTGTATATATACAAGTATCACTCTTAAAGAAATTACAAGGAATTCAAATTGAGAAGATTACAATAAACAAAAGAAGGAAAGTGTGCAAACATAACTAGGAAAGAATAAAAAAAAGGAAATAATCAATTGCAGTCAACTAACAGGCTGATCATCGTGATCTGTCTTTCCAAGAATGTAGACTGCTGTCAATGCCATTAGTTAAGGCGTTAGTCAAGGCTCCATTGCCTTCATTGTCCAGCTGTATATGGCCTTGAGTGAGGCCATCAGTCAAGCCTCCATCTGAGGCTGAAGATAATACTCTAGATACTTTTAACACTTATGAGTTTATTTTTATATAATTTCTTTGTGATTGTAACGCTCACCTTTCATTGTTAAAATTCTTGCCAATGTCTGAAGCAATGTGCTTTAAGAGTTGAAAGTAAATTTTTTTACCGATACACTATTAAACTGTGAAATGTCGGGAAAATAATATATATTTTTTTAAAGAGTACAATATCTAATATTATTAATAGTCCTCACAGGAATACCACGTTACAAACAAATATGAGGGTTACCAAAATCCCAAACCAAGGTTTCAAAAAATCCCTATAATTGTTAACCCAAAAACAAGTCTATATAATACCAAAACTGAAACTTTTTTTTCCCTCTAAAATTTAGCAAACTAGATTTATCAGTAACAAAGATTTTATAAAGTTGTCGAGACAGTTGTGAAGTAGAAAAAAGACAAAGTAATACTTGTTGCTCCAACGTTAGCCAAACCATCTGTCATTCTATTGCCTTTTCTCTCTATACATATAATATATATAAATATATACATATAATATATATATATATACATATAATATATATATATATATATATATATATATATATATGCCGATCGAATATTAAAGTCAAGTATATTTTTTAACTCAAAAAAAAAAAAAAAAAGTCAAGTATATTTTCTGAAAGATCCACGTATATATATGTAAGAAGGGTTTTTTCTTATTTTTATACCGGATCACGCACACAATGATGAAAAAAGAAGAAGAATGAAATGGAAGAAAAATAAACAAATTAAAGCAAATATCAACTCGACCCCGATTGAAAGAAGCGTTATATATATGGATATCGTTTGGTCAGAATAAACTTTCTATCTTCTATTAATTGGGCTTTGGGCCACTTTTATTAAGTTGCTCGTGGCGTTGGGTTAAGCCTAAGTTCAAGACGAGCAACTGGGCTGGACATCTGATTGCACATTGAATCGGCAGGGCCTCATTCAATGATGTGTATGATTTATTGGTTTCGTTGCAACCTAGTACGGCTTCGTTTTAGGATCTTTAGTTGCTTATTTCCAGTGTCCAGTTTTAATTTCTACGTTCACGTATCTCACCCACAAAACGATACCCAACACTGTTCATGCTTCATTCAAGTAACTTTTTGCCCCTCTTTTTTCTTAAGCTAATTATAGTTTTAATTAGTACGTAAGAGGAAGGGGATCGAGTGCGTTCAAATCCTTCTTTACTTAAACATATTGAACAATATATATATAATATGGATGCATCATGCGTAATGAGGTGGAATGAGGTTTAGGTAGGTCACAAATTCCAATCTTTTTTGGTTTTTTATTCTTGAAATCGAACGGTGGCAATGTATGGAGAATGCACTGCAACATTTTGGTCCCCAGCTCTCCTAATTCGTCAACCCGAGAAATTAATGAATTTCGGAGGAGTTGAAGTTTAATTAATATGACATGATCATGATCAAGTGTATGATATAAATATTAAATACTCTCACATACAACTAAAAATATCATTCTTTGAAGCAAGGGATCGTTAAGTACAATATCCCCAGAAGACAAAACAATAATGCTAGAGAAGATGATTGGGTAGCTCTTTCTCTTAAACTAGTACTCTTTCAAGCCCTAATCATATTATATAGAGGTAGGAGAAAGTGTGACCTAAAGAAGTTGTCATGACAATTTTCTATCAGCCATGACGTTGATGTTGTGGTCCTTAATTTCATGCACGCAGATCACTAGCTAGCTAATTGAGAAATGCGAGCATTAATCGAGTTAAGAATATTATATGTATATATATATATAATATAATATAAGGTCAAGACTCTAATTAAAAGAGTAGTTCTGGGCGGCCGGCTACCTCTTCATATCAAACGGACCTGTCTCTCGACACTGTGCCTAACTGCATGCATCATTATGTTTCTATCCTCATCATCAACACGTGCATATATATAGGTGGTCGCCATTGTCGTAAGCAAGCGAATAAGATTTAGTTGAATCTTTTGCAGTGTTAGACATCATAAAACATGCTTTCCTTAGCGAATATTAATTAATGACAACTATTAACACTATCAATCTTACTTTGAAGCAGGCGTGTACATATAAGAGGAATCTCAGCATTCAGTGCAGTAATATATATATATATTTACACGTATACACACACACAGGGCATGATATCCTATCCAAGAAAGTTTAGGAAAAGATCGCAAAAGGGCCAAACAGAATGTAATATTATTTCAGGAGCTAGCCTTGTATTGAAGTGGTCCAATGCCTGCAATAAAACCTGCATCACATTCGGAGCGAGTTCACACCAGCTACTTTCTGATCAACAGTCCAAACATCATATATATATATATATATATACACACCAATTATTTACACGTAATTATGCTTTGAAACTGCAATCATGAACCGAGGAATCTGGGCAGTGAGCATCTACCAGCTCACATTTTAAAGGAACGCATTGCATTTTAAAAACCTTACGCTGAAATTAGAGTGGTCCAAGGGTACAACGTCATTAATACAGCCTGCCTCAGTTTTGGGGTGAATTTAATCTTATATTATTTTCCAGTCTTCCACTTCTCCTGTAGCATCATTGAATACGCCATGTTGAAAGCAACACAACAACTAAAGAAGTTGAAAGATTAGGGTAAAAAGAAGCACGATAAGCTAAAGAAACAAAAAAGAAGGAGAAAAGACTCGGTGCTATTTATTGTCTATTTTTCTCTGTAATTAATTAAGACTGGACATCATCATGCAAGACTATGGCACATTTGTTAGATCTTCTGGGACGTCGATCGACATGAAGAACGCAATAATAATCGAAGGCAAAAGGAATATTCTTTTCTTTCCATATTTAAGAATGTTAAAGTCGAGCAGCAATCAGTGATGAATTAGCTTAAATATTATCGAACCTTTTTTAAAAATAAAAAATAGCCCGATTGGTCAATACACTATTACTGCAGATAAACAACAGGTCAGAGTAGTGATCTATGAACGACGAATGGTCGTGTTTTGGTGGTTATATATGTCTTTATCGATATATTCTATAGTACTGCATGCCTATGTGTCTGTTTTCCAGTACATAAATATATATTGATCTGCAACATCTTTTCAACTTATATACATATATCTATATATATTTATACATATATATCGCTTCAACATTCATTTTTTTTATACACATGATGATTCCTTGTGGTTTTACAGCTTTCACGTAACTATCAAAGAATAGATTAATTCAACAATGCTAGATGTTAGGAGGACATTAACATCTATATATACATAAAATGCTCAACGATCCCCAACAGGATAATATTATGAAATTGCAGTACTGATGCATGCAGTGCTACTCGCCATCAGGAATCTTAGCAGAATGGTAACATTTATATATATATATATATATATAACCACATAATTAAAATACTAACCCAATATATATATATATATATAAGAAAATAAAAGGCGTTTTCGTGTGGGCATGATATTAAATCTAGAACTAATAAAAATTTCAAGGTTATGTCAGAACTTGCTAGAAAGCCTGATCTGATTGGGTCTCCTTGGCCAATAATATTAAGATGAATTAGGTAGTTAGTCGTGACATCAATATTGTTTGTAATCTTTGTTTTTTTTTTTTTTTTTTAATTAAGGTTCACAAAGATTATGTATGAGTAGATGCAGGTGGTACTGAATGTTATCATCTTGCGATTTGTTTTATTCTTTCAAACCATATTAGGTCTGACACTTATTTAATAATTCAATATTAATCGAACAAAAGAAGCATGTTTTTCTTCTTCTTTTTTCCCTTCGAAAAAAAAAAAAAAAACCTGGAGTCCACCACGGCATGGATAGTTACAAAAACACTGTTCATGACACCTTTTGGGCCCGTAATGGGCCAACCAAAGAGATTGTAAGGGCCCAGCTAGGAAACAAACCAGATATCTCCCCACGTGTGGGGTGGGGTTTAGCTGGTGCCAGTCAAATTTCAATATTCCTTCAGGGTCCACACGTGTTTCGAGGCTACTGTCTTATTGGATAGCCACGTGTGAGGTGACATCAGATATGTGCCGTCTCAATGACACAGGTTAGGCCGTCGCCTTCGTCCCGCTGATCCCTAACATTTTCACGTGAGTTTTGGGCCAACATCTAGTCTTTAAATAAGTGGCTCTTGTTTAACTGGGCTTCTTTCATGATTAATATTGTTTTTTTATTAATATATTACTATATATATATATATTATATATACATGTTGCCCAATATTGGGGGGCTCCTTTTTATTTGAATTTTCCACTTTTGACTCTTCTTAAGTTGCCACTCTTATCTACCCAAAAATAAAATATTGTAACGTGGGTTTGAGGATGTAGAAAGGTTCGAATCTTTCAAGCCTCATGTCGACGTGTTTATTATTTTTTAACTTAAGAATAATTATTGGATATACTCCGCATATCATGTATATATTACACTCATTTATTAACACACCATACAAATTTATTGATAGGTCGGGAAGCCTTATATATTCATAACTAGCATAAAAGAAATTCGTGCTTTGAATTTTTTTTTTAATTGTAATTAGTTTTATAACAAATGGTGTATTTACAACAATTATAAGTAGAAAGACTGTTAAAAGTTAGTATTTATTTAAACAATTTTAATGACCTAATAAAGTTAATATTGCATTAATTATATAATTAAAATGACATGTCATATCAATATCTTGTCGTGTGCGATGCATGCACACACATGATACAAGTTAAAACGTGAGCGTTTGCTTATGATATGTGAAAATAGACAGATAAATACATGATGTGATATAAAATAATAATCTCCCTTGGCCATGTAATAATGGATCGGATATATCTCCAAAAAGGCTGCTTATACAAATTTAAAAGAAAAACACCTTGGTTTTATCTGCTCGATCGCTCATCAGTACTACAGTTGATCCACTTATATATAGATATATCTGTCAATCTTGCTCTCGAAAACCAACTGAACAACATTTTCATTCTCTGATCACATTGCTGTCAACCTTTCTTTCGTATCAATCATTCTATGCTTAATTGTTGTTACAATTATTCTCTATTCTGATATATTATTTTTCACTTTTTATAAATGTTTTTGTCTTGTCCTGATGATCAGTGTAGACGTTATTATAATGGCCATCTCTTTCATTGTTGCACTAATTGGCTCTTAAAGGCATTGATAATTTTTAGTCAGTCCCAAAACTGTCCATGTCTTATTAGTCATTCATGCATCTTTCAATCACTCTCGATCAAACCTGTTTTTTCACCATCGCTGTTGATCAGATGCATAATATATGCTTGCTAGAATCCTTTAATTATAATTTCGCCTCTATCACTGATCCATATTAACACATCATCGATCCATCGCTACTGGCTTTGATCTCATGTCTTAATTATTTTTTGTTTATTACTTATTATAATTTACTCAATCAATTCATTCCAAATCCTAATTCCCGTCAGCATATTTGTATAAAATAAAAGGAAAATGCTAATTGAATCTATAAAAATATCAATTAACTTTTTTATTTATTTAATAATTAAGAAAGTGAATATTAATGAATTGTTATTTTTTTAATTATTTAAAAATATATAAAAAATAATTTTTTTTTTAAAAAAATACAAAAATATAAAATTGTATTTACACGTATCGATTTGAATTCATCAGTTGTTTAATGGTCCTTGTAGCACTACCCAAAATAAAAAAAACTATATATAGGATCCCAAATGTTCACAACATGAATCTATCAAAAAATGTGAAAAATATGACATATCTCAACAAATACTCTTGAATGTTTCAAGTTTTTTGATAAATAAATAAATATCAAGAAATCATTTACATAAATGAATAGGATGTCAATATAGAATTGTTTGAATACAAGAAATCTATAAATTTATATCATCTCATCTTATTAAATTATTATAAATTTTTTAAATTCTCACATAAAAAATAATAAAATATTCAAATTTTTTAAAATTTAAAAATAAAAATAATATTATAATAATATTTTATCTAATTTTTAATTTTTATCTCATTTTCTCTCTTTTCAACTAACTTTTTCAGTTGTACCCTATACTCTTCTCATCAATTTTATTATTTGATTGATTTAATTTTAATATATACATTGTTGGAGCTTGCAAGTCAATTCTCGATCTTTTCAATCTCTTATCCACCTGAGTAGCTCAATTATTATTTTTTTAAATAGGAAATTAGAAACCTGAATAGTTTTTATGTTTATTTCAATGTAAAAGAATTTATTTTTTGAATGAATGTAAAAGAATTTTGAAACATAATTTCGTGTTTAAAAAAAAAAAAAACTGAATTTTTCTAAAATAAAAAACGCAGTCTCAGATCTAAACCGCTTGTGATGCACGTAAGGAGGGGCCGACCAAGAGAAAACAGCCCCACGTGGATCGCTGTGCTGTGATTGGCGAAATCGATGGGGGTCCCACGACCAGCCCTGTGTCTTAATTCTAGGCTCGACCCTCTATTTAAAGCGTTAGGTCAACGCTGCTGCTTAACACGTGGCGAGACTTTATGCATGGTCCCCCACTGAACAACTTACCCCCATCAGAATAATTTTTTTTTTCCCGGATTCTACGCTATTCGGGAGCCGTGACTGCATGGTCCGTGGACCCCGTAGACAATGCCATCGCTGGTTACGTGGATCTGCTCCCTGCCCCTCCCAAGTCCTCCTCGCCGATTATTTTGCATTGCATTTTTCTTACGCACGAAAAAGAAAAATATATGTATATAGATATTTTAAGAAAAATAAAAAACGCAATTATCTTCTTTTTATAATGAAGAAAGTGATTGGACAGCAGTACAGTCTCCCATGTTTGGCCTTTTAGCGGCATAACTTTTTTGGGATTGTTTTACCACAATTTTTAATTTTCTTTTTCTTTTGTTAATTTTAATTGGTGACTACGGCAAGATATTTTGCTACAGCTGGACAACTTCCCATCAAAGAAGCAAAATAATATAATAATAATAATAATAATCTTAGCCTAAGGTCAAAATAGTTTGTCCTATTTGTAAATTTTGAGAACTTCAAGTTCTCAAATGGTAAATAATTATCAAGTATCTCATATATACGTCGAGCAGAAAAAATATGCAAGACATAACCTAATGTTGAAGAGAGATAAATGTTTTAATTATATAAAAATTGACGTAATTTTATATGATTTATTAGATTATAAAATTATTTTGATATTAAAATTTATAAAATTTTGGTGAATTTGAATCTATAAATTAGTTGATAAAAAAATAATCTATATATCAATTTATAAATTTATTTTTATAAAAAAAAAAGTTGAGAACGTTAATCAGTACGAAGCAAAAAAAACATTTACCGAATAAGTAATTAAATTACAACCAAGAAATTCATAGTCCAAGTTGCTTTCAAATGTGTGCTGATTACAAGCTTATCCAAAAATCAACCTTATCATCAACGTGAGACAGTCAGGAAGCACTTTGCCCATGAAAGGCATAGAGTCTATTCTAAAAAGAGTAAGTTGACGAGATAGGAGACGGCTTCGGTGTGGGTTTTCTTGGTTCATGAATTAATTCAGATAAATAACATATATATATATATATAATTTTGTGTAAAAAATAATAGATATTCGAAAGTGATTTATTTTATCCAATAGAAATCATGGTAAAAATATGTGGCCCGAGTTCCGACGTGATTAATGATCAGAATTTTCCACCTAGCTCGCCGATTGCATTTGGGTGGAATTGGCATACGTGAACATATATTCGTGTTGATAAATTTTGGAGGTGCGCATAGAAAGTCGGCAAGTAAATGGAAAATCATGAAGAAGACAAAGGCGTATGATACAGTTGCTTGCACCACTACTGGAACACAAACAAAAACAAAAAAGACCTTATCCTCAACCTGAAGTAGTGCTTTTGAAGCTTTTTTCAATCTGCACCTGAAGATTTGTCTGTGAAGAATTGTCTATCTTTTTTCTATCTTTTTCTGGTATTGTCTGGGGGGACTACTGTTTTTTGTCTGACAGCACTTTGAAAACATTTTCAGGAAATCAAAAACTGCTTTTGTTTGTTTTCTCATACAAAGAAAGGCATATACAGGCCAGGAACAGTCTTCTGACTCTACCCTTATCTGTCTAGTCTTGGCACTCCAATACAAAACTTCCTTGCCCTTCCACCAGTTCTTGTCTTTTGACTGGTTGTGCAAATTCCCGGCTAGTTTCATGGCCGGAACAGAGATGGGTCCTAGTATTCTTGCGTTCAACGTCACTGATCGCAGAGAGGTGGCTCCATTTTTTTTTCCTTTCCGATCTCCAGGTGCTGAATACATCATGGGTGGGCTTAAAATTGTATTTTAGCAGGCAGGCATGCAATTTTGGCATGTACATAAATGCATTGCAGCTGCTTACTTCATCACAGTTGAATATAATATCTAGACTTGACCAAACAAATAGGAACAGGAATCCCAAAACCAGGCGGCAGGCGCATGAGACTGCGATAGATATGTATAAATATGATCATGAATTCTTTTAGGTTATCCATCCACAGTTGGAAATGGTCATATATATTAATAGATCATCCCATCCAGAACTGTATTATTTATTTACTCTTTTCTTTTCTTTTTTTGTTCATATAAGCTGGCCGCTGCGGCTTTATTAATGGTCATCTAACAAGGATTTTTTTTTTTTGAACACCGACTTAGAACAAGGAATTAATTGGTCTAAATATATATGACTTTCTACAGGAACAAGTCCTGCCCTAATCTGGACCAACCAAGCACATGCAAGGCTGCAGTTGTGTTCGGATGAAGAAGGAAATAGCTAGCTTCCATTTTCTTTTTCCTTTTTTTTTTAAATGATTAACTTTTATTATGCCAGATCAATAATTATCATATGCCGCACGTATTGATAAGTACTGGATATATCTTCTTCTTTTTTTAAAAAAAAAAAGTACTGGATATATCTTGGTGAATAGGTTTGGTTCCCTTTTTATGTATTGTGTCTTGTGACATGGATATATATAGTTTATTTAATCAATGGGTCATTTGACAATATACATAGATAATGGAGAGAAGCTGTATCCGACCAAAGGAAAAGAAAAGAAAAAAGATTTGCGTTCCGAGAGAGAGAGAGAGAGAGAGAGGGAGGGCTATCTTCGTGTGTGTGTGTCATGTGGACAAGTCACTCGACAATTGGATTAGTTTATCTTTAGGAGACTGATTTATACCTAGACTAAAACACAATTACTATTAGAAAAGTTGGGTGTCCTTTTCTTGAAAATTATGGAAAAAGATGGTAAAGATCAGGAACTGGCTTTCTAGCGGTCGTTTTGGCAAGGTAGCCCATCAGACTTCAGTGCTCATGATTCCTTCCAGGAATATTTAAGAATCAAATTCGCATAAAACGTGATGATTATTGCAAGAAAAACAGCAAACAACTGAAATAGAAAAGCGAGTTAAAAGAAAGAAAATAAGAGAAGCTTTCCTTGAAACAGGAATCGTTTTTGTACATGGGCTAATTCAAAGTCTATGATATTAGACAGCGACTAAAATATTCGGGAAAAAAAAATTGAAAAGGGAAACATCAAGAGATGGGTTAACCTAAAAAACGATAATTAACTTTTTTCCTAAGATGATCACAAAAACAGTTCTTGTGAACCTCCATGAAAGCTACCAAGACTGGTACTTGTTCCGCAGTCCCTGATCTTTAGTTTCCTTCAATCCTGATTGTTCCATTGCCTGTGGCCCGGAACCCACTTGGGACATTTGGGACTGAAGTAGTTTGACAGAACCCTCGAGTTCAAGAGCTCAACAATGGGTGCAAATTTCACACACCTCGGGGTCTTGTACTGGTTTATGGAAGCCCCTAAGCTAATGGCATAATCCATGAGCTTATCGAAGGTCCCGGGCTCAACAATCTTAATCTCTAGGGGGCCAATTGACTTGTCAGAGACACGTCCCTGGCGGTACACGCTGTTGAGGGACTCTTCAATGGTCAAGCAGCAGTCCTCAAACACTGAGGGTGGAATTGGGGTTGACCCATTGAGGCTAAGCTCCCAGAATAGCACATAGTGGCCTGGGATTGTTGAGGTTTCGGCATGGCTAGTGTATTCAGCCAGAGTTGCATTAAATTGCATCAAATGGTTCACCGCATTCTTTACTGCATTTTGCAGCTCAACTTCATCAGTCTTGTCAGAATCAATGCTGAGGACCACATTTTTCCGGCATATGAAGTTGAACTGAGGGGACTTGTTCTTGAATCCAGCCACTCGGAGCACATCTCCAACTCTATAGCGATAAAGTCCTGCAATATCACATACTCGTTAACCACAAACAAGTTCCAATATGGCAAAATATTGTAACTATATGCTTTAAATCGCGAGTTGTTTATAAAAAAACTTACCAGAATAAGTGGTAACAACAAGCTCATATTCTTTCCCAAGCTTGACATCAACTAGATCCACCAACTCTTTCTGTTCTTTTTCACTGAGGGATTTAGGGACGGAGGGAGAGTTAGTGACCCCATTATTTCTGTGAACGGGTAGGAATTCGAAATAGCACATGGTGGGAATGAGGGTGTAGGAGACTTCACTAGGCTTGCAAAGAGGATTAAGGTTGACACCGAAGTAGCATTCAGAGGATGCATACATGGTGCACACAAGTGGGAGGCCATTGCTATAGTAATCAAGAGTTGGAATGTACTGTGACATGGTCCCAGTCACAATAACATCCACATACTTGGTGTTGGGCCACAACCTGGTTATGATTCCTTGCCAAAAATCTTTGCTACACTCGACTTCAATGAAATCTGCAAGCTTGGGATCAGGTTTTAGTATCTTCATGACAGCCTCTCGGACAGAAGGGTCAGTGATTTGGGGATTGATGTTTCCGGTTCTGATATCGTTGCAAAGAGAGGCCCAATGCTTCTCGAGGAACCGGATGGCGCGGATGAAACCCGAGGCAAAAACAGCTCCAACCCTCATAACTTCCTTGTTATGGCAGAGGCCACAAAGTAGTTGTGTATACATGCTTTGGTAGGAGTCAGGGCAGAGGATGGTTTCGTTTGGGCTGGTGTAGTTCGTGTAAGGGTCATATTGCCTTCCTTTGAAGTGGGAGCTTTTGTAATAGCTAGTTAGAACAGGGCGAGCCAAAAGACCTCCAGGTGTCTTGGCCTCGGATTTTATGAACAAAAAGTACATTCCTTTGCCTTTCTCTAGGCCAGCAACAAATTGGCTCATCACAGGCATCAAGAGGCTATATAGCTGTGACCTCCTTCCTAGTTCTTCTTCTATGGTGGGCATCAATTTTCTCTCTCCACCAGATGTCCCAGAGCTACAAAGCCGAATCCAAAGAAAAAAGTTAACCCATTTAGCGAAACCATCCAAAAACACCATTCACAACAAAGCCAACACCAACACCAACACCAAAACAAACCATTAAGCCAAAATAGTCAAAGAAATGTCAAACAGTTCCAGATTAAGCATGGAAAAAAAGGTTCTTGCAGGCAGACCTCGTCAAGAACTCCGAAATGGGCCTTGAGCAGAGGATTGGGGAAGTGTCACCATTGGCAATACGAGTGATATCTGACTGGATATCCTCGTAGGTGATCACAGGCATGACTTTCTTGAAGGTATCGCGGTCAGTGTGACCTTTGAGGCCGTGCCTTTGCAAGTACTCTACGTTAGCATTGCGAGAGAGGATTTCGGAAAGAATACGCTTCTGAACTTCATCAGCGTTGGCCGTGACATCTTCAATGAACTGAAGAGTCTTCTTGTTTTTCTCTACAAGATTGTAGTTTATGGGTTTCAATGAGCAGATTGGAGCCTCAGGCATGGTGTTTCTTCCCCCTTTTTTCTTGGCACCGTGAAAGAGAGGTAGCTTTTCAAGTATATGGGAGGATGCTAAAGAGAGGGAGAGAAAAAGAGAGTGTGTTTGTTATATACGGGATGGTGCTTTTGTGCGTGGGGGAAAAGGAAAGAGGGTAAGTGGGTTTATATAGAGGCAGAGATCAAGCTGGCTGTGCTTCACCCGAGGGATTAGGAAGTAAACAGACAGTACGACCAAGGGTGAAAGAGTAAATTACAACACTCTCTGTGTCTTTTATTTCCCTTTTAGAGTTTGAACTTTGAATATTATTATTTTATTTTATTACTTATCACAAAGTTCGAATATTATTAAAAATCTCGTGACTAATGTGAAAACGCACCACTAAACGGTGAGACAAATAACGGCTAATTTTAACGGGAAATGCTTTTTCACAGAAATTTTTTATTTTTTTATTATTATTTTTACATAATTAGTAAGTAAGAATTTTAAAATAAATTTTTAATAAAAGGAAGACAAATTTTCTTTTACCTATTCTGTGGCTATCTCTGTAAGAGTAGCAGCATCTAATTTTAACTTGTGCACGCAAAGCCCATTTCAAAATTCTCCTTCTCTTCTCCAGAGGAGGAGACCGATGGGTGTGCCAATCGTGGTGCTTGTCGTACAAGGAAACCCAAGATATAAATGCATGTTTAGAAATCACCTGCTCATCAAGCGGTTTCAACGACACAAACATATCATTCTTAACCGACCGTATCCGATATTTAAACACGCAGTGATATCCACCGGTTATGTGCGTGCTTGTAGTGCGCTTGTCCCATAAAATACCGGCACCAACTCGCATTTTCCTGATTTTCTTATGAAAAATGATAAATAGACAATATTTTTTATAATATATTTTATAATTATGTTTTAAAATTAGAGATATTATTATAAAATGCTATATAAAAATAACATCACTTTATATAAATATTTTTATTTTACATGTTGTGTTGTGAAAAATATTATAAAAAGTATTGTGTGTATAATTACTCTTTTCTTATACCCAAAAAACGATGTTCTTTTCAATTTTATCGTATGGTAAATTTATATATGTATTTTTTTTGCGCCCTATGTTTCTTGTTGGAGACTATAATTAGCGGGATGGCACTAGCTGATTGCCTTAGAGCATTCACATCACATTCTTCATAAAATTTTCTATAATTTAATTAAAAAGTATATTTTTAAAATTTTTTCCTTAATTTTATTTCATCTTTCAAAAACCTCATACACCTCATTTCTTATCCTTTTTTTATTTTATTAAAATAATATTTCTTTATTAATTTTTTATTAATTTTTTTTTTATCTCACTTCCATTTATACTTAATTATTCAATATTTTTTCTTATATTTTTAACTATTACTCTAGTGAATATTTTAAACAAAATTTTAAATTATTTTTTTTTGTAGATATGATAATATTTTTAAAATTAAAATTTTTTAATATTTTCCTAAATAATTAAATTATTTTTAAAATTATTATTTAAAACTATAACAAATATAAGTATGAGAGAAAGTGTAGATGATTAAAAGAATAATTTATTTTATGTATTGAATAAAATATTGATAAAAAATGGTTTATGGGATGAATAGTATATCTCTATATTTGAGGAAGACTGTCTATCCTCTAAACATTTTTTCTAAAATAGAAATAGGGATGCAGGGGTATTTTGATCAAAATCATAAAATAAACTTCAAATTATAGGAAAAGTAGTGCTTTGGGGCATGGAATGTGGATGCTCTTACTTGATAGATTGACAGGTGTACAAATATATAGGAGTGCATGCATCCCGTGCCTTCGCGTAGTTTATGTGGTTATTTGCAGGATTTTTTTGACACCTTTATGCATTTTATATACATCATGCATGTTATTAAAAAATATATATATGTATATATATATACATCATCCATGTACGTATTGATACAACATTTTTTTCGCATCTTTAGTTAGCAAAGACAAAAAGTTTTATATAAATTATTGAGATTTATTTATTTCTATTAATTGTTCATCATGTTGATCAAATTCAATGCCTTGTTAGATGCACAATCGTGTCAAAATGATAGTGTCTGAATAAGAGTTTGACAAAAGAAATGACCGAATATGATTGATATTCGGTGGGTGTGAAAAGAGTGAGAAAAGTAGGCTGAAAATCTTAGTATACAATTAACCTAACTACGACTCCATGAAGTGGAAGATCAGAAAATAGATCACCCATCGTCTACACATTAATTGCACCAATTATATATATATATATATATATATATATATATATAATATTCTTTGGTTTCTGGCATTTTTGCTGACTATGTATAAATATATATATATATATATATATATATATATATATATATATATATATATATATATTTCTCTAAAGATCTATTTGATCACGATGCCAGTTATGAGGATCAAAAGCGCGCTAGTTAGCCCCTAGATGGCATATATATCCAATGCAAGCAAAAATGGTTACAATTTTTCTGCTTATAAACATTCAATTAACGTACGTTGAGTTGTCAAGAGAGGCCATATGCATGCGGATGGGCTAATATTAAAGTAGGACGAAATCTTATGATCTATTTTATTCTTTGTTTTTTTTTTTTTTAATACGAATTTAGATAACTAGGGTCTCCATTTTGTTATAAAGGAATAAATACCATTCGTTGCAGAAGTTATTGATATACATAATTAGTCTTTATTTAACTCTAAAAACTTATAAAATTTCAAGACCAATTACTTATACCAAGCCTTACAAGCTTAATAATTTTACTACAAATTAGTCAATTCAAATTACGTCAGTATCATGTCATGATGTACATTATTAATTGACAATCATGTGTAAGAAATAAGCAGTACTGCACCTACTTAATTTGTCTTATGATAACGATTAAGGAAAACAAAACATGATTTATTAATGTAACTCTCCATATTATTACAAAAAATATTAAAGTTCTCGTGTATGTTCTAAATCGTAATAACAAATTACCTCACCATGCATCGACCTTTGACTGAACAAAAAAACTAATTCATGAACTCTCTTCTCTTTCAAAAAAATTCACTACAATTATGATTATGTCCTAGCCAGAAAGCTGAGAGCTCAAGCGCAAAGAGAACACGCTTATAAATTCGTTGTGGGAAATCAGAGCAAGATAAACAAAATGATCAAAATACTGATCTATTTGACTTGATCAACCAAATGTTTTTATAAATAACGATATATTCAGGTAATAATTAACCACCTGTCCTTGTACTCAATATCTAGCATATATAATTTTTTTTCTGTATCTTGTTTTAGGTCAAAGAAGTATTTGTACACGCCATATACCCAAGACATGACCACAATGTCAACACAGATATTATTAATTATCCATTTGATATTATGCTTAACCGAACACATTTGACCACATCTTCAATGCGATAATCATACTATACTATGTTTTTGGACTTTTTTAAGGTTAAGAATTAGTGATCATTACCGGCCCCCAACATGGAATAAGGGTCTGTCGAGGCTGTAAATTAGATTCAAAGTACCTTCTTTCACATAGACGAGTAATTTTGAGTAACTCAGCGCTTGATCAAGATCAACGATAGCCATTCACATAAGACCATGCATGTATGATTTTGTTTGTCCAGATTCATATTCTTTTATTATTATATATACTGTTATTTCAGTCGGCTTATTATAATGGATAAGATGTAGCAAATATTTACACAATTTGTACTATCCTATCCCTCCAATTATATATCCGTATATATTTCCCTGAATTCAAGAGAGGTTGTTGGCCAAAGTGCTATCAAGCTGATGTAATGGCCACATCATCACATTGACCCACCACCATGAAAGTTTAGACTTTTGCCACGTGTCTGTGCCCCGCCTCTGTCGCCACTTGTTCACCCTCGTTTGCCCTTTTTTGAGTCTCCCTCGTTAGACCCTTTACCTAAGGGGAATAGCACGTGTCGTACGTACACGGTACACCTGGCCGCTTCACCCGTCAAACTCCCCCACCGGTAGTATGATCGAATGGTCAAGAACCCAGCAAAAATTAGGAAGATACAATATTACAATTATAAAAACAAATAGTGGGACCATCTTGCTGGATGGGAGGAGAAATAGGAGGAAGTCGGGTGCACCGAGGCCGCAGGTAGGCCCGCAACCAAGTGGGAGGGCATTGTGCTTGGTGTAACTGTGAGGGTTTTGGGGAATGTTGTGCGAGTGAGTTGTGAGAGAATGTGGGTGTGTATGTGTGTGCCTGTGAGGGAGTGTGGGAGACACAGACAGTAATGCAAATCTTTGACCGTTGACCTTTTATCCCAGATATTTTTGTATACTTTATTTATTTAACATCTCGAGGAAAATATATATATATATATATATATATATATATATAGTAGGAATAGTTATAGTAATAATAATAAAAAAAAAAAAGGAAACGTGCATGTTAAAAATCCTGAAAGAGTGAAATCCCTTCTCCTCGATCCCCATTGTCCCCGCGCCCTGTAGGCCATTTTATATTCTTTTCATATTTTTTTCATATATTTAATTAATGCAAACCATGTGAAAAAAAAAAAATTGAAAGTTAAAAGCACACAGAGTTCATGAGTACGTATACATGATTACTGGATATTTTTGGGAAAAATGTGATGAGCCAGCTAGTTAAGCTACTTGTTGGATGGAGTTAAGTATATATAAAATGTTTGTGTTCATTAATTGCGAGTCTGCGACCAACCACAATATTGGCACGTACGTACGTATTTAATTAATTAAGGGCTATTAATTAGTTTATAAGCTTAATTATTATTCTCGTATATTTGTACATGATTATGGATCGAAGTACTAAACGTTCCGTACTTAGCTTCTGAATTATGAGTACATGACCTACATGGATCCGGCCTAGTCATAGTTTAATTACCGATCACCTAGCTAGCTAATTAAAATGCATATGCATTAATTAATCATTTACGCATGTACGTAAAGTATAGTTTAAACCACTCTCTACTTAATTTATATGAACTATATATGATTAGAAAAAAAAAAACTTATATGATCTATATATATATAACAACACACTGTGCGGGGATCTTGCAGGAGGTGGTGCAAAAAAATTAAATGAAATCCTCTTGATCATTAATTTTAAAACAAGTTGCCTGGAGCACATCGAAATATTTTGGCTAATTAAACTGCTATAGCTAGCTTTTTAAGACATTTTTTTTTGTTCTTTTTAAGACATCATTAACTTTATCATGAAACCAGCCAAACTGTGGTCCCCGATATTATGTTCCCATGCATTTAGATGTAACATGCATGGAGCAGATTTTTACTGACAGCACTATAGCTAGCATAAATTAAGGGACATTAATTAATCAACTGATCTATATACACGCGCGCGCACACACACACAGATATATATATATATATATATATAAATATATAATTCGATCATCACCGGATCGTTAAGCCAGGATCTTGCATTGCTAGCTCTAATGGACAATATTTGGGTTAATTCCAGTAATTAATATTTAAGTATGCGGGTATAACTTAAACCCTATTAATGGACTGTATATATATATATATATATATATATATATATATATAGTTTCAAAGATTGATCATATCGATGTAAACTGTAAATAACTATTTGCAAATCACATGCAACGTCTTTTTCACTAATTCATATGTATGTTTCCTAGAACAATCATGGTAAAGGGTGGTGGCCTGGCCCTTTTGACACTTCGAAAGACTTTGAGGCTTGTGCATTGTATCTGTTACGCCCTTTCTCTACATGGTACAAAATCATGGTTTTGCACGGTAGTTTTTGCTTTTTGAAGACTACTGCATCTATGCCCACCGGAAGGAAGGCTCAGCTTCCAAGTTCTGAAATGATGGAGTCAAGACCCTGAACTTCTATGAGTTCAGCTGCAGCCCTACCAGCTTGTTGCATTATTGCTGGAATCTTTTTATCTTATTCAGATGAGAAAAATAATCGAGTAGCAAAATCATGAACGTCATGAAACATGTTGAAAACAAGAAAAATGCAGATAAAAGAATAAAGCTGGATGCATGTTTCGGTGCAATTTCTTGCAATGCTTATTATGTCTCGATTGAATTCAATCCACTAAATCCATTCTGAGCCTACATGGCCTGGCCTACTATACATTGCGTAAAAGTCAAGTCACGTCTAAAGTAATGTACGTGATTCGGTTCTCATGCAGGCCGGGAAGCTCGAGCCACTATACTATATATTAATATACGTACACAGAATATATATGGTCGGTCCGAGGAGTAATGGCAGACGAGTCGATCGAAATATCGTACATATAGCACGATCGAGAGGCTCAAAATTTTGGCTGCAGAAATTAGCTTTAATTAGGTTCTTATGAAAGTCTTATCACCTCCAAACACACATACGGAAATTTGTTTGTCTATGAATATCATATTATAATTATATACATGTGACTTTCAGATTTTCACTTCTTTCTTCGCTTATCATTCTCGATCCACTTTTATGGTGCCAACCTTAGTTTCTCACCGACATACATGCAATATCACAAATTTGGCCGACATGCATGCATCGAGATCGATCATCATCATACATAAAAAGATAAATATTGAAATGATCACAATATTTGTATAGCTATGCACGACGCAAGTACTTGGCTCGTACAACATCCGGACGTGCCCATGCAGCTTTCAAAAGAGATGAAAAACAAACGATAAAAGAGAAAAAAAAAATATATATATATATATATATACCACCAAAAGGCAAAGTTTATGTCACTTTATCTAGCTTTATGCAGTATGATAAGTATTATTCCATGTCGTCCACTTCATGCACCAAATAAATAACATAGTACAGCCATTTCTCAAAAGCGAGATCGCTGTCGAAAATTTCACTCTCTCCAAAGGAACTGTCAAAAATCCACTATTGCAATTAATTAAGCTACAGGAGAAATCAGACACAGTATTTTTGGGGCATAGACTTCAATCAGATATCATATTGCACTCTCATGGCATGGGGAAGGTGAAGTCCTTATCCAGGTCTTTATCCATTTGTAACCATATAAACATGTTGCCGATAACTTTGGCCTTTTGGACGTGCTTTATATCTTACTTTGATCTTTCACTTTCTTGTATTGTCAATTTGTCATTTACCCGTTAGAGGAATATTAGGTACTGCTTCACCTTCATGGATGGTGATGATAATGGCCGGGGGGGGTTTACTGGTACAGGTCTTTATCCACGAAACTGTACGTTTGTGCACTCTTGTCGGTCAAGTGCCACCAAAAATTAGGGCACACTGTTCATGCGTCTGTAAGTCAATCCGACCTGTGCTAGAAGAATCCAGAATTATTCATGCAATGTCTAAATGCCTTTCACTAACAAAAGCAGCAACCAATAATTCTGTCACTTCAAAACTCTCATGCATGTGCATGTAACAAAGTCAGGATCAATTTTTACGTCTGACATATATTATAAAAGTTGATTTTCTTTATTATATATATACCTGTCAATTGGTTTTTTGACATGATCTCTAAGCTGGGATGATATATATGCATTATCTGTGACTTTTAAACGGGATTTCTCAATCTTTGCAGCTAATAAATCCATGCAATAATGGTATCCTGATCATCAAAAGCCAATTTAAAGGGCAGATAAAGACGCTCATGAACCCTAAAAAATATCCACTCGCGCGCGCATGCGTACACGTATGTGTAGACTTCAGGGTATTATTTGTGGCTTTTTATTAAAATAATAGGGGCTGATCATGAGTTGAGACATGTAATTAAGCCACATTGTTAAGATCTAATTAGATCTCAGATTGGCTTTTCAAAAGAGAGAATTATGAAAGCATGCATGCACACTTCCATTGTCTATGAGAATATTAATATATATATATATATTTATAATTACAGACTCTATCTACTTGGGACATTATCGTACCATATAAATTAATAAAACTAGATATATAGTATATATAAATCTTACACTGAAATTTTGTTAAGTACTGTTCAGGCAGCAAATGCTGCGTAAGCAATAGATAATTACTATTGACATACAGCACTTAAGAGTGGCATGGGGGGAAAAGTCCTTACAAGAAAAGCAAAAAGGAAATGATCCTGAATTCAATCAAAAGCATACATAGCTCACAGAATCTAATTCAACTGCATGGGTTCTAGCTGTACTCAGCTTTCTAGACCTCCCTCCCGTCTGGTACTGGTGACATTGATCATCAAATACACTTTTACCATAGCTTTTTATGATATGATTAGCATCGGAAAATCTTGTTTGAGGGTAAGATTATAATCATGTTTGCCAGCTCTGAGGACCAAACTACAACTTGATTAAAGGGATTTATTTAAAATAATAAAAAAAATGAAGTGCCAGCACCAGATTAATAGCACTATGGACTACAGATCAAAAGACCTAATAAGGAATGCTTCCTAATTAGGAAAAAACGGCATTTAACAAAATCATGATTGGTGCTTGGCCAAATTTATTTAAATTCTTGAGCCATAATTGGGACAAAAAAGAAAAAAAAAAAGAAAAGAAAAAAACAAGAGGCAGAAGAAGCAACCGAATGGTTAACTTGCAGCTGGGTCGAGGCCACAAATCACATGCTAGTACCAATAAAATGAGTTTGTCGGCTACTTTTCCAGGCGGAGATTGGACGACAAGTGATAACCCATCGTGTCCAAATACAAACATTTTGATTATGGTCTAGCATGTAGGAGAGGATAAACATTAATCTAAAGTTGAACAACATGACAAGATGGATAAAAAAAACTAAAGAAAAAAAAAAACGATATAAAAATCAGCAAAAGATAATGAAGGTGACAAGGGGGGGGCTGTGTGGTTCCAAAACAACGATTCTCCATCGTTAAGCATGAACTTGGATTCCCTATAATTGTTGTTTCTGGTTTCCCAATAATCAAAAGCATTAATTGCATTAAAGTGAGTTAGACTGTGGAGTTAATGTCCAATCTTAGAGATCAATTTGCTTAGGTAAAACCTTTCAGCCCATCTTTTCATGTCCCTAAATGGGCTACCGAGTGGGACCCTGTGGCGCGAGCACCCGCTTGACCACAAGTACGCAAGAAAGAAAGTTTCTCTCTTTTAAATGATGATTGCAGTCATATAGAGTAGGGGCATACTTGAGGTTTGCATTCTAAGTCTCTTCCCTTTTTTTCCTTTCTTTTCGTGCTTTTAATTAGTTTTTGAAAAAAATAGTGTCACATAGATCAGGTATGGATTCGGACAACAACAGGAAAAGAAAGGAGGGGAGGAGGGGGTTGCTCGAGACCAAGTAAGGTGGGGAACATATTCATAATACAAGTTGAAAATAAATAATGTACATAGGCAAGTAGGTTGCATACAACAGTGTCCCCTTGCTTTGAATGCGATTAGGGATCGCCATATTTTCCAATCCAAACTGATTTAAGAGGAGGGGGTGTTTGTGGACCATAGATGTTTGGAAGAATAGCTGGTTTGTCTAGATAGTGCTGTGAAATATGGAGCTATGTAACCATATTTTAATTCAATTTTTTTTTTCTTTTTAGAATTATTATTTGACTCGTGTTTGTGTTTGTGTTTGTGAGGTGGTGCGTATACGTTCAAAGATCAGGGCTAGGAGAAGTTGGTCCCATTCCCATATGCATCTAAAAGGGGGGGGGGGGGGAGAGAGAGAGAGAGAGAGAGAGAGAGAGAGAGGTGGAGTGTCATGTCCCCCTACAGTTGATCCCCATGAAGAAAATGGAAAGGAAGTCGCATGATTATGTCTTGTCTATGTATCATTTTGGCCCCTACTCTCCTCCTGCTTTCTCATGTAAGGAAAGTGGAGGAACATAAGCACAGCTCTTTGTGAGGCCTCCACACTACCTGCCGAGATCGATGATATATAATAGGAATTTTTGCTTTCAAGTACTTGAAACACTAGGCATGTTAACTAGCTAGCTATATATTCTTATTGTTTTTCTACAAATGATCTATATATTTATACGTCTATAAAAACTCCTAGCTAGCTAGGTTGAGGATTCAAATACACTCCAATAATACATCTTTTGGGCAATCATCTGCATGCATGTAAAGGGTTCCATCCAATATCGGGTCTCCCTTGATCTTCCTGCCATCATGGATACGTATACCCTAGATGCCATCTACTTGACTTTCACAATAAGATTGCGGCCAAATAAGGATTTACCCTTTGGTTTCTTTCTTAATTTTAGTTGTAACTCGAGTACTTCTGATCATCTCATGTGCTCTTAGTTTGGTAGTTACAGCTAGCTCTCCGGTTGTTCTTTTTAATGTACAAATCTTTGGATTTTTTTTTTTTTTTCATTCTCGAAAGATAAAAGTACCACTTTCATGCATGCTTGCTCTATTAAGTATACGGACTTCCACATTATAATATCGAGCGGTGAAAATGATAGATCAACTTCTGCATCGACAGAATTGGGTCTGGTCATTCAATGTGCAACCATCAAGTCCCAACTGGCGGATGATTCTTCTGGTGATTAGGACGATCTCATTTGATTCATTTATAGCCGTGACTTACGTCCAAAGCGTGTCTGATTAGAAACCACAAAACCCCTTTCAAGACAGTACTACTGCATGCAAACACGACAATAAATCGCCGCAACAGCTCTAAACATCGCCGCAAAAATAAACAGTACCATTCTCCTTAGCATTTCTCAACTTTGCGAAAAAAAATCAGCGGTTAAATGGAAATCGATGCAAATAAGGACCATTTGCTGCGATTTTTTTGTGGCGATCTTAAAATCGTTAGAAATAGCCTATTTTCTTGTAGTGAATTCAAAAACTTCTAGAGAATCATCATTTATTGGGTTCACCTCACCTTCCCTATAGAGATTATAGTAATTAGATTCAATATTAAATACATACACAGATTTTTAAAGCTGGTCTAGAGAAAGTCAACCCCGTTTCTGTAAAATTTGAACACGTTCTTAGGTCTTCTGTTTGCATTTGGACGAAATTGTTTGCAAAGCTATCTACTACTTAACAGCTAAAAAGTTCTTTAAAAAACTTCCAAATTACGTACATCACCTTCATTTCATTTTCTTGTCGCCGTTTTTCCTTTGCCAAAACGTGCATCAATTACATGTTGCATGTAAAAAGGATACCGAACATCCTAGACGACGGAATAAAACAAAGATGCAAAGCAATCGAGCATTGTTGCCAAGCAGTCGAAAAAGAGATCGGAGAAGTTTTACTTCTACATATGTGGTCTCTTTTCACCTATTTTGTTTTCTCTAGGCAACCCCCGTGTTCTAAACGCTTTCAACATTCTTCTTCCTGCCCTTTTCCAGGCCCAACTTTCTACGAAATTCAAACACTCTCAAAGGGGCCGCAATCATTCAAATACCGAGACATCTCCATTCCAACTGCATGAAGCAATAACGTTAGGCATGGTGGGATGAAAAGCGACGTCCACGCATGCCGCTTCATAGGCCTTGAGTTTCCTGACAAGTTCCGACGAGCCGTAGTAGTAGAAGTAAATAGAACCGTCCGATGAGCCTGAAGCAAGCTTCTGTCCATCCAAGCTAAAATTACATTTGATCGGAAACCCAGAGACACCATGGCCCTCATACCTTCTGTACTTGTCCAGCTTGAAAGGGGGACTTGAAGAGAAGATTGCAATATAATTTCCATTCGACTGGGCAACGAAGAATGGATCAAATGGGTGGAACCTAACACACGGACAGGTGTAGGCTTCCACATAAACCTGATAGAAAATGGAAGATAAGCTGTTAAATATCTTATCGATTAATATGAATAATGGTTTAGATTATTGGAATGTTCATGTTTGATTTTAGACACCCACCAGATCAGAAATGCATAGAACATTTGAAACACAAACATTCAAGTACAATAAAAAAAGGGTAATTTAGTAAATACATAAACCAGCGTTCCTTAAATCTCGGAGGTCAACCCTGCCAGCAAGACATGAAAATCAAAATCTCTAGCAACATTTATTTCTTGTCTGCAGGGTTTTCAACTATATCTCTGCAGTGTGTTCATATGGGACAAGGATTTAGATGCAATGCCCATGTCAGCACCCCAAACTTGTAAGGATTGTCTCAGTACTTTTCTCATGGATACAAAGTACCTGTACATGGACCTCTACCAGTTACCCCATCACTGGGAAAAATTGTTTTGCTGCCTGTGCCTGGTGGCCCAGGTAATTGTGCCATGCTATAAGTTCAAAACTGGAACATATGATCCAAAGACTAAGGACAAGTTTCGAGCAAATCAGACAGCTCTCCAAAGGAATGTAGGACCATTGTCATCTCCGATATGGGTGTAAATTATATTTATGAGTCTTTCTAATAAGCTTCCATTTATGCAAACCATTTGTTAAATATGAAAGCATGATAATTAACTAATTTAATATTGAAGATTAAAAGAACTCTATGGAGCATACTATCACAACCATTCACTTAAGTGCATCAATCAATGATTGACACGCTAGAAAACTGACGTTTTGAGCTGGGAAAAAAAGGTTAGTATAAATATCCCACCCCACCAATCTTTTTACATGTAATTCCACCAATCTTGCGGTGTTCTAGAGAAGGAAATTACTGTTTAAGCAAAGAATTGGAATAGTTTCATCAGAAAGCAAGCTTAATTAGCAAGATAGTAACTGTTTACATCTAGTTTAGTCACAGCAAACAATGGTGTGCTTGAGCAGGTAGGTAAAAAGAGAGAATATAACATAAGGAGAGCCACAATAGAAAGCATATACATTGCACAAGATATATGTGAGCAAATATGTGCAGTACATTCAAATACTTTTCTTTGACCTTCAACTCACAAGTACTACTCAGTTGACTTGGTCAACAAACTTAAAAGGCACTAGGCACTAGGCAGGTCCAAGCCCAACCAAACCTTTTACAAGAATGCTTGCATGGGAAGAAATTTAGGAAATTCAAATGAAGGAATATTGCACAGTAAGGGCAGTAGATCATGGATGTACCCAATTCATACTGGATTATGCAAAACCAATGGTCGCCTTAGGGAAAAAGCTTAGGAGTTTAGACACATGTTCTGAGCGAAAGAAGACACGGAGAGAGCATTACTTGTGATTAAAAGCGAATATTTTGAAAGATACATCAAGTCAAATGGCTTACATCACCTAATTGATTAAAGCTTTTGGGCAAAAGGCTTGTCATCCAAACTGCTTTTGTCTCTTTATCAAGCAATGACCAGAAAACTTGATGATGCCATCACATATAGGAGGAAAACTTAAGAAAGCCTCTTACCTGATTAGACAGGGGAACCTGGCGTGAGACATCCCAAACGATAATAGAATTTTCACTGACATTGGTTCCAGATACATCACTCGAAGAGATAAACTGCTTTCCATTTATCGTAAATTCAACATCAAGGATCGGACCTAGGCTTCGGATATATTCATGGACCACGTTGCCACTTCTAATATCCCATAACCTAAGACGACCCTTTGCTCCCCCAGAAAGGAAGAGGTTGGAATTGTCTGGATGGAACTTTACAACTCCAACCACTTGATCCTCCTGGAAAACCTGAGTTTCTATTCCCTTTTCAATATCAGTTAGCCTTGATGAGCCATCATATCCACAAGAAAGCACAGAACATCCTTGCAGGGACCACTTCACATCTTTCACTGCTGCATTGTGAAAGCTTAACACACGTGCTTTCTTCTGATCTCTGTTCCACACATTCCATATGCAGATCGTGTGATCCATACTGGCAGAAGCAAGAAGATGGGCTGTAGACTCACTCTATTGAACAGATCAGTGAGGCAAGTAACGTAAACTAAGCACAATATATCATTCAACATTGTCATTGAAGTAGGTAGTATACAAGAGAGTACCTAATTACAGCCTATGAACTAGAAAAAGAAGCATAAAAATCATTAACTAATTAGAGGAAATGTTCTGCAACTCATGGTAACTCTCAGCATGGTGACACAGGAATGTCCTAAAGAGCAGCCCCAGCACTTTTTTTTTTTTTTTTATAAGTAAACAATAGTATTAATAAAGGATAGGCAAAGCCCAAGTACACAAGATAATATACAAAGGAGAAGGCCTATCTAAGTCGTAATAGTGGAAACAAGAAAATCATGAAAATTTAGGCCATTAAAATCTACAGCTAGAGTCCAAAGAAATAAGGTACGGAAAAATAAAGAACTAAGCTCCTCTAGTGTCCGCTTCTTATCTTCGAAAGTCTGCTCATTACGCTCCCAGCACTTTAAGCAATTGGGGTATGAATTTTTTGGGCCCAAAACAACAAGGTCTTAAGAGTTTTTTTTTTTGATGGCACGGGGTGTCTGAGAGCAGTGTCTCAACTAATCCCAGGAGTGCGCAGGCCTTCACAAGGAGTTCCCGAAAGTGCACCTTGAACAAGGTCCTAGAATTAATCAGTCAGTTTTGGGAATTTTCAAAATCAAATCTGTATTTACCCTGTAATCATTACCCTGAAACCATATGACATTGGAAGTTATGCGTGTCTAGATTCCAGCGCATCAACGGTGTAAAACTTGAAATTTTCTGGAGTTATGAGGAATTTGAACTTCAGACCATCTCTGCTGGCTGGTGGGAATCCAAAGCTAGTACATGCTAGTGTTTTTTGTTTCTACTCCATTTGTTGTCTTCCAGAGTGTCTTTTCTATTTCCTAAGAAACGTTAGTTAGTATTATTCATTATTTTTTTATCAATAGTCTTAAGAGTATTGGCAGTTAAACTCTAAGTTTAGGTATAAATACATAGTTGCATAAATGATTTCACATTTTGTATTTGATCAAACCCTCAGTAGATTCCAATGAATGAGCTTATTTATCATCTAATAGTATTTGCTTGTGTTCCCTTATTGCTGTCCAAAATTGGGTACCATAGGGCACAACAGATAGCACAAATCTTTAATATATAGCTGGAAGAAAACTTACCATGGTTTGGTGACCAATGTATAGCACTGATGGCCTTTGTATGGCCATGCAAACCTACAGTTAGCCTTTCACATATTCGGCCTAATTGCGAATGGCCCCCTGCTTGATGTCTCAATGACGACGTTATGTGATGTGGCAGATTGGAATCTGAAATACTCCCCCAGACTGAGAACATTTAAAAAAAAAAAACTTAGGCCGGAAAAGTATCATTTTTTTTTGTAAGTACTCTTCTTAAGTTGCAACTCTTATCTGCCCAAAAATAAAATATTGTAATGTGGGTTTGAGAATGTAGAAAGGTTTGAATCTTTCAAGCCTCATGTCAGGCCGGAAAAGTATGTTATTGTTAGAGTTCTGTAACTAAGGAAGCTGAAATTGTTTATTGGCAATTCGAGGTGCCAAGGCCCCCAAGATTCTCAAATCTGAATGTTAAACTCTGGATATCCATTTCATTCATAATCAGGAAATAAATAGTCAATACAAGGTAACTGCCCACGTTCTATGGACTTGAGGACAGGCCCACGACTTAATAAAACAACTAACCCGTTACACTTAAACAACGGAAACAAACCCATTAACAATAACAAATATTGACCCACTACGCATCCAAGCCCTACGTGGGAGACCCAGTTTGCAAACTCTAACAATAATCAAAACAACACCGGCTAATAACACTAAGACATTGATACAGGAAATAAGGGTCAAACCCTAAGGCACCATAACAGAGATCCCCTTCCTTAGAAAACCTTGCCCTCAAGGTTAGGATGTCGCCGTCTGAGAGAAACCAAGTCCTCCTATGTCGCATCGTCTTCTTCCGTCCCCGTCCACTTCACCAAAACTTCCACTCCTGCAGTATTTCCTTTCCTTTTGAGTCGTCTTTGTAAAATTTTTTCTAGTTCGGGCGCAAGACACCCTTTGGAAGTGATAATGGGTAACGTTGTGCACGGCTAAATCCCTTCTCCCAGCTTCTTCTTGAGGCACGAAATGTGAAATACAGGATATATCCGTGCTTCCCTTGGTAGATCGAGCTCATATGCTACCTTTCCTACTCTTCGAACCACCTTGAAGGGCCTGTAGTATCACGGCGCGATTTTGAGATTCCTTCTCATGGCCACCGTCATCTGTCTATATGGCCGTAACTTCAGGTAAACAAAATCCCCTTCCTTGAGTTCCTTGTCCATTCTTTTTAAATCTGCGAATCTTTTCATCTTGCCTTGTGCTTCTTGCAAGTTCTCTCGGATCAGTTTTGCGATGAACTCACAGGTCCTTAGCTCTTCATCTACTGCTTGTACTTTTGTAGATCCGGCTTCGTATGGCAACATCCGAGGAGATGGTTTGCCGTACACAGCTTCAAAGGGTGAAACCTTCATTGATGTGTGGACTGAGGTATTGTATGAGTATTCTGCTAAAGGTAGCCACTTTGCCCAGTCTTTCGGTCTATCACTTGAAAAGCATCTGAAATAACACTCAATTACCTTGTTCATGGCCTCTGTTTGGCCATCAGTTTGTGGATGATAGGCTATACAAAGTAAAATCTCTGTTCCACAAATCCTTAATAATTCCTTCCAAAAATTACTAGTAAATATGGGATCTCGATCACTTACAATGGTTTGAGGAATCCCATGTAACTTGACTATGTTGTCCAGAAAAACCCTAGCCACTGTTATTGCTGTATATGGATGTGTAATGGCCATGAAATGAGCATACTTGCTCAGTCTGTCCACCACTACAAAAATCACAGTTTTACCTCCAAAAGAAGGTAATCCTTCAATAAAATCCATGCTAATGTCTTCCTAGTTTTTGACAAGTATTGGCAAGGGTTGAAGCAACCTCGCTGGGTGGAGGGTTTCAACCTTGCTTCTCTGGCACACATCACACTCCCTGACTTATGCTCGAACATTACTACATAAACCAAGCCAGTAAAACTCCTTTTTTATTTTGGCTTGTGTTTTCTGTACTCCCATGTGGCCCCCTAATGGATTGCTGTGGAATTGGTGCAGGATCTACTACTGATAAGGAACCAAAGTTTCGAGATGTAGCATTCCTTTGTAAAATAGGAGCTCATTTCAGATTAGGTAATGAGATTGGTCCAGGGCTCCATGATGGTAGTGACTTATTAGTTGCTGCAACATGGGGTCCTATTGGTAAGCCTTCTTTAACTCCTCTACCCACTGTGCCTATAATATACTGATTGCCTGAGCCTACATGATGTCTCCTCTGTTTGTTGGTTTTGAGATTTGGTTTGTGGTGGATGGGATTGTATTTGTTGGATTTTTGGTGGATGTGTTTGTGGTGCTTTGGGATGGGTGTTTGGGTAATTTGGGTTTTGGTACTGGCATCAACTACTACATTGGTTTTTCCACTTTTATACTCCACTGTAAAATCATACTCCAGTAACTTGGAGATCCATTTCTGTTGTGCTGGTGTCCCAATCCTTTGCTCCAGCAAGTATTTAAGTGCCTGTTGATCAGTTTGTACTTTGAAGGACTAGCCCAATAGATAGTGCCTCCATTTCCTCACTGCCATTACCACAGCCAACAACTCTTTTTTGTATGTAGAAAGAGACAAAGTTCTTCCTTTTAGAGCTTGGTTAAAATATGCTATAGGTTGCCATTCCTGCATCAACACGGCTCCCAATGCTTCTCCTGAGGCATCACACTCTACAATGAAAGTTTTAGCAAAGTTAGGCAATCTTAGAACAAGGGGACTCACCATGGCCTCTTTGAGCTTTTCAAACGCCTTTTGTGCCCTCTCATCCTAAAGAAAAGCATTTTTCTTTGGGAGTGTAGTTAGTGCTGCTATAGATCCATATCATTGCACAAATTTTCTGTAATACCCTGTAAGTCCTAAAAAATCCCTCAATACTTTGAGGTTCTTAGGGACTGGCTAGTTTTGCATTGCAACCAATTTCTGTGGATCTGCTCGTACCCTTTCTTTTGAAATAAGATGTCCCAAATACTCCACATCTCTACAACCGAATATACATTTTGACCTTTTTGCAAAGAGTTTTTCACCCAATAAAACTTCTACCACCCGTGTGAGATGTTGTACATGATCCGGCATAGACTTGCTGTAAATTAAGATATCATCGAAAAATACCAGAACAAATTTTCTCAAATATGGCCTAAACACTTCATTCATCAACCCTTGAAAGGTTGATGGTGCATTGGTAAGCCCAAATGGCTTTACCAAAAATTAATAATGACCCTCATGAGTCCTAAAGGCAGTCTTAGAGATATCATCAAGGTTCATTCGTATTTGGTGGTATCCCGATCTTAAATCCAACTTAGAAAATATTTCGGCCCTTCCTAACTCATCAAGCAATTCATCAATATTACGGATTGTATACTTATCTTTAACTCTATCTTTATTGAGGGCACGGTAATCAATGCACATAAGCCAACTTCCATCTGTTTTCCCCACCAATAACACTAGAGAGGAATACGGGCTTTGACTGCTTCTTATACTACCATTCTTGAGCATTTCAGCCACCAACTTCTCTATTTCCTCCTTCTGGTAATACGGGTACCTATAGGGCCTTACACATGTTGATTTAGCCCCATCCTAGAGTGTTATCTTATGATCAAAGCTTCTTAGAGGGGGCAGACTAGTAGGTTCAGCAAACACACCCTTAAATCTGTCCAACACTGCTTGTACTTCTGGGGACACCTCTAATTGGGGTTCACCTCCATTCCCATCCGTAATTTGTAACCATATCCCCTTGGCAGATCCTCCTTCTAGCTCTTCAATGTGGCCCTCCTCCGCAATGCTCCTTGTAGGTCTTTGAATTCCCTGTAACTTCACAGTTTGGTTTCCCCACTGAAATCCCATGGTTAGATCAGAAAAAATTCCATAAAATCGAACCCAAACTACTTAACCAATCAACACCCAGCACTACATCACTCCCTCCAAGAGTTAATAAATAGAGATTTGCTATGGTAGCAAAATCTGGTAACAAAAGAGAGACTGTCTTACATTGACCAAGGCAAGGAAGAGTGGCCCCATTGGCCACCTGCGCTATTAAGTGGCTATTCTCCCTTGACAGCTTACCCTTCTTTGCTACATATGAATCTATAAAACTATGAGTACTCCATGTATCAATCAAAATAAGCACTTTTTGATGATTAATTTCCCCTAACAACCTTATAGTTTTAGGAGCTAGAGATCCAGCTATAGCATGTAGTGATATACCCAGTAATTCTCCAACCTCTTCCTCTTTGGACCCCTCAACTTGGATTACAGCCAACGCTCCCTCTTTTGTTTCCACTTCCCTTTCCTCTTCCTCCTCAACTCCCATGCCTTCCAAAAGAAAGATTTTTGGTCTATTGCATCTATGCCCTTAGTGGTTTTTTTAATCACAATAATAACATAAGCCTTTCTACCTTCTCTCTTGCATTTGGGTGGGGGCAACTCTTTTGATGGGGAAATTTGGTTTTCTGGTAGGATTGAAGGGTGGAACTTTTGGATTTGGTCTATTAGGTGGTGGAGGTAATCTAGGCAGTGGTGTAGGTGCAGGTAGTTTGATTTGGGTGTTTGGGTTGAGGTTAATGTAAGGTTGGTTTCTAAGTAGGTGACTTTGGGCACGCCTCACTACTTCTTCTTCTTGTAATCTGGCTAACACGAAGGCTGCGGTCGAGGGTTTGAACATGGTTACGGTGATTCTTAAATCATCTCACAACCCACTTAAAAAGGTACTGATTTTAAACTAGGTTTGATACTCCTCTACAGTCCCTATTTGTCTTAGTTTAGTAAACTCCCCTACTGAATCCTCATAGGCTGAGGGCCCAAACCTTATTTTCAAGGCAGTGACAAATTCATCCCATGACTGCATTGGACTTGAGTCCATTAACCAACAGTACCATGGCCTTGCCCTCCATGTGGAAGAAAGCTATCTGTAGCTTTTGGTCATCAGGTGCGTGGTAATAAGCAAAGAATTGTTGTGCTTTCAAAATCCATTCCCTAGGTTCAACCCCATCAAATTTAGGAAAATCCAACCTAAGTGACCTAGCCTGAATTCCCCCATTCCCTTCAAATAATGGATTATTGCTAACCTTGGTATTCTGATTTGATGACCCCTTGCCTGAGTTTTGATTTGTTGTTTGTACTACTAACTGCTCATAACTTGCTACCAAATTACTGATCTACTGCAACACTGCTTCTAAAGTATTTTTTTGCCTTGCTTGCTCTTCCCTCAGATGCACACCTTCCCCTTTCAAGGACGCCACTGCTTCTGCCAGTTGGGCCTGTCGAGTGCCTTCCGCCATGTTGCAGGAACGCGGCTTTGAGACCACTGTTATTGTTAGAGTTCTGTAACTAAGGAAACTGTAATTGTTTATTGGCAATTCGAGGTGCCAAGGCCTCTAAGATTCTCAAATCTGAATGTTAAACTCTGGATATCCATTTCATTCATAATCAAGAAATAAATAGTCAATACAAGATAACTGTGTTCTATGGACGTGATGACAGGCCCACGACTTAATAAAACAACTAACCCGTTACACTTAAACAACAGAAACAAACCCATTAACAATAACAAATACTGACCCACTACGCATCCAGGCCCTGCGTGGGAGACCCAGTCTGCAGACTCTAACAATAATCAAAACGACACCGGCTAATAA
Organism: Cyclocarya paliurus; assembly: GCA_029856935.1. NCBI lineage: Eukaryota > Viridiplantae > Streptophyta > Magnoliopsida > Fagales > Juglandaceae > Cyclocarya > Cyclocarya paliurus. The sequence continues at coordinate 2,907,703 of CM056948.1, forward strand.
CACTAAGGGACTATTTGTATTCACAACTCTTCTCAACCCATCTCAACTCATCTTATCTTCATCATTACAATTTTTTCAAATTTCCACATGAAATATAATAATATTTTTTTTTCAAATCCCAAAATAACTTTTCTAAATTCTCACATCAAAATATAATAAACAATTCAATTTTTTCAAATTTCAAAACAATTTTTTCAAATTCCTACACAAAATATAATAAACAATTCAACTTTTTAAAATATTAAAATAATAATAATATTAAAAAATAATATTCTAAAAATATTTAATTTTACTATTCACAAATCATCTCAACTCACCTATCAATTCAAACGTCTTCTAAGACATTAATACGGGAAATAAGGGTCAAACCCTAAGGCACGTAACAAAGTATCATATCTCAATGACTTAGGAATTCAAATGCGGGTGATTCTTTACCCATGAAAGTTGAACGCAATATACACCAAAAGCAATATGCATATTTTGCATAATTCTGTACCGATTTAGGTCATGATTCAAAAAATTAATGATCTTGTAGTTGAAACCAAGCATAGATAACACTATTAGAGAGAGAGAGAGAGAGAGAGATACCAGACGATGCCTTGGTGGCAGGTGTATTCGAATTCGCGTCGGGAATCCCAGTGGCCGAACCCAAGAGAGCTCGCTCTCTCTTGGATATATATCTGCCTGGGGCCGGAGCTTGTCTTGGGAATTGGAAATCCGAGGGCTGGTTTAAGTGAGGAATAGAAGAATAGAGTCTGTTGGAGGGATAAGCGCGGCGTTCGGGTTGGGTAAAGGAAAACGAATTATCGGGTTTGTGACGTTTCAGAGAAGAAAGGCCCAAGCTTTGACGGTTGGATGCACCATTCTCGTCGTCGTCGTCGTCATCTGAAGCAGTCGAGTACGCTCCGCGGAGAAGATCCATGATTCGTGGTCTCGAACTCTCGGAGTTCCTGCGAGGGACTTGCCTGCTGGTATCCGGGTCTTCAATTTCTCTCTTCTTTGTTTTGGTACTGTGGGCTTCAAATTTAAAACCGAGCCCATATTGTTACATACATACAAACTCTTACCTAGTCGGCCCAAATTTGTGTAGTGACTGTCCAGGGCCATTAAAATAAGCCCATATTAGTTTTTCTTCTTTTTTTAATACGAAGCCCATATGGGTCCAATCATCAAATAATCCTATGTAATTAACCCAAACAACATAAGTACTGAAGTTGGCTCGGCCCTTTAAAAGCCCTCCCATCTATACTATATTAAAAACCAAGCCCGTGGGCTTGTTCTCCGAGCTTCAGCATCCCCTTAAATCATAAATCACATTTGGACTGTCCACCGTACACAAATAATGGAAAATTGGAAAGCTAACTGCTTACCCAATTTGTTTTGAAAATTGAAAATTATATTGGCATTGATTACATTTACTAAAATCACATTTTCTTTTCAAATAAGTTTTTAAAAATAATTGGTGATTTAATAGTAGGTAGCTAGCTTAGATCGGAAAGTGTCGAGTACCGAATGATGGATCCCTTATATATAATTTTAAAACTATTATTATTACGTTCTTATAGTTAATTTATTTAAAACTAAAATATAGGCTATATTATATAGAGATTGAATAAATGAACCAAGTGCAGCTAGCAGCTAGCCCCATTTGCTTGAATTAGTAATTTTTTTTTTCTCTTTTAGTTGTATTTTTAATAGGAGCCTATCTTTTGTTTGTTGAGTTTCTTGATCATATATATATACAAAAACTCTACTTACAACTGGCTGGGTAACTCCCACGTAACCATTTGTATAAGAAATGTTTTTTTTTTTCACCCTCTCATTGCTTTTCTTTCTCTCCCAATTATTTCGTTAACTCATTTTTCCCTTCAGGTTTGTTTCATTTTCCCCACTTTCTCATTTTCTCTTTCCCCCAACTATCGACAGAGCCCTTTTCCTTCTCAACTTTCTTTAGTTTTAGACACACTCTCTCTCTCTCTCTCTCTCTCTCCCCTTCTGAATTTTTTTTCTTCTCCCACTCTCTCATTTTCTCTTTCCCCAAGCCACAGACCCACACGAACTTTCCTATGTTGTTTCTTCACCATCATTCAAGCCTCCCTCCCAAACAAAGTCCTTCATTTTCCAACTTTGTCTTCGCATCTTCTTCTTCTTCTAAATGTAACTAGAAAATATCATCCATTAAATTTGGAATCAGTTAATTTTGTTCTGTAATCCGGGCCATGAACAAATGTCTCATCATTTATGGCGCCATTGCATAAATGTAGCAGGACACATGAAATGGTAATGATCCGAAACGATGGCATTCCAAGGAAATCCTAGCTTGATTTATTTTTACGACAAACAACTCTTAGGCAAAAATAAATGGGATGCGCTCAAACAAAACAGAAAAAAAAAAAAAAAAAAAAAAACTCCTCCAACCGATCTCTCACTCATTTCCTCTCCTTATTTCATGCTTCAAGATAATCATCTGCGGTAGCAATTCAGTGGACAAAGATGATCTCGAGGTCTCTGAGGTATCCAATTCGTCCCGACTTCGGAGTTCTTTGTTTTTCTTCACTCAGATCTGTTTGACTTTCTCTCGCATTTTTCTTTGACTTGTTCAATCCGAGTTTGACAGTCTTGGATGCAAAATAACATAACAAAAATAATGTAGTAGCAGATCACGAACCTCAACACACTCCTTAAATCTAGTTAAAACTTTTAAGGATAGAAATGAACAATTTAGGACTTAAGCGAAATGTATAAAAAGTAATAAAAATAATAATTTTTTTTTTATAGAAAATGGGCCCGGTTATGCAGGAGGTTTTCCAGTAAGTTGTATATAGCATTTCTGATATATATATTAGTATGTGGATTATTTATTTATGGTAAACGAAGAATTGATGGTGTGAACATAAAGATGGATCGAGGATGGCTTCATTTTAATCATGACAAGTGAAGAAAGCTGGGAATGGAAAGAGTAGGTCCATCCAATCCCTCTTCTTCATATCACAATCATGAAACCTTTAAAATAATTTCAAATTGCTTTTGCTTGACAATTCAATATACTTAATTCGAAAATTCACCATATAATAAAATTAAGGGAATATAATGTTTTATGATGCAAATATGAGGTCATGCTGTGCAGTACCTCTGTTCAAGACAAGTGGGGTTATTCTAGCCAGAGTCTGATCCACGTGGCAGCTTAATTCTCACCAAAAAAAAAAAAAAAAAATCCTCTAAGGTCAATTCCACATATTTAATTGCACGTGCTCTAAATGAAATTCAACGGCCACAAAGCTAATTCGTTTTTAGTTTTTTTAGCGGTGATATTTACGACCATAATTATTCACACATACAGAAATTAAGTCCTTGTTTGTTTTTAAGATTAAAATCTAAAATTTTTAAAATTTTTAAAATTTCACATTTCATCATTACAATTTTTTTAAATCTTCATATAAAATAAAATAAATAATTCAAATTTTTTAAATCTCAAAATAATTATAATATTAAAAAATATATTCTAATAATATTTTATTCAACTTTAATCTCATCTCATCTCTAAAAACAAACGAAACTTTAGATATATGTAACCTCATGAGATTGGGTTGATGATCTTATTCCGTGGCTCATGTTCTGACCCAAATTAAGTAAATGTTAAAAAATTGTCGCCAGAAGCTTAGTGATAGTGGCGCCATAGATATATGGCCAATTGGATATAAATGATAATATTTAATAACAAACCCCCCCCCCCCAAAAAAAAAACATTGGAGGAATGAAGTTCATGATAATATACTTTTTGCAAATATCATGTTGAAAGTTAGGTTTGAGTACTGGCTATTTCTAACTTTATAGGGAAGATGATCAGAGAGGACAAAGTCCGAGATTATATATATATATATATATATATATATATATATTTATAATAGATTAATATATTAATGGTTTTGATTTTTCAAAGAAAGCATGCATAAGGTAGCAGACAAGAAATATTAATATTATAAATTGATTTCAACAAAAGACTTTCAAATAATGTAGGATTAAAACAAGGTTTTGATAGGTGGCCGGAGGTGGGTTGGAGGGGCCCCCTGAGGAATGTTTCATCCAAGAGGGTCAAGATCCATGTCAACCCACCAGGCCAGGCCAGGTGGGGGGAGACTCAATTTGAGTGACAAGACACATGCCCACTAGTCAATTTCTTTAGTTTCCTATCATCATCCTTTTGAAATAAGAGCTAAGCTTGCTCCTCCTTCTATGGTTGAAATCCCAATACCAATTTTCAAATGGCAATTTTTCAATAATTTAAGTCAATGAAAATTAATTAGTAGAGATAAATATATATATATATATATATATATATATATATATATATATATATTGGTACGTCTCACGATTTTTATGTGTACTCTACGTACAATTTAAAGGATTTTAATTAGTACGTTAATTTGCTAATTAAGGTACGAATATATAAAATGTGAAATATTATTAATGTATATATTATTTTCAAATCTGAAATAATTTTATATAAACAAGAGAAAAACAATTTGCCAAGTGATTGTCTATGGACCATTATTTGTGGATCTTACTAGAAAAAGAAACTATATGTGGGATGGATCATACGTGTACGTCTCCCTGATATTTTAATGATCCGTATGAATTATTTAATTATATATAGTTGTTAGAAGTTACCTTGTAATTCGTTTGGGGAGTCCCAACTTTATAAAAGTTAGTGCACATTGTCTTAAAGACCATATGTGTATATAATATATTATACTTATTTGTGCAGGGTGAAGATGTCCAAAGTGGAAGTCTTAGGTTATGTTTGGAAATAAAGATGAGAAATCTCATCTCATTTCTATCTCATCTCATCATTACATCTTTTTCAAATCCCCATACAAAATATAATAAACAATTCAACTTTTTCAAATTTTAATTTAACTTTTTCAAATCCCAAAACAATAATAATATTAAAAAATAATATTTTAAACTTTCATCTTAACACTATTTACAAAATTTTTAAAAATTCTCATCTTATCTCATCTTCCAAGCATAACCTTAGTTGGCTTTTAGAGGACTATCCGATGAGTCCAGCTGGGGCCCAACGGCCATCACATATTAAATTATTATTAATATATTTATTTCTATTTGTTTTTTCAAGAGAGCGGCAAAATACCGATTGATATCATTCTCAATAATTTTATGTGAAAAAATTTATTCATCATTTTAATTTTTATTATCCTCTCATCATTTTATGATATATCATTAGATGATAAGTTTACAAGTAAAATATAATAAATAATCTTCAATTATCTAATGGTACATCATAGAATGATGAGAGGATGATAGAAATTGAAATGATGAGTAACATTACTCAGTATAAATTATTAAATTTATATCTTCTTATCAGCTTAAATTTTTGAAAACGTAGTGATTTCATATAGTATCAAAGTAGAGGCCGTAATTAAATCTAATTCTTTCCATCCGCTTAAACTTAATTTTGGGATAAATGATGATTTCAAGTAAAAAAACAAAATCTAATACTTAAGGCCATGAAATACAATAGAGGATCAAGAAATACCCAACTTAATTAAGGATCTTAAGTAAATTGCCTAAGCATTGATCAGCTAATTAACCCTAATTGAGAGCAGCTAGCATGTTTTCTTAACTTGTTCCGTAATTAAGAAAACTAGTCATGCATTGATTCATCGCTAATTGTGGATCAATGTTAACGTGACCTTTTTTTTTTGTCATTTCTAATTGCAATAAATTAAATGTAGAGGAAAAATGATAAGGAGTCAAATAAAAAAAAAAATTAAAGCTTCTAAGAACTTTAAAATTCTGAAGTCCACAATATTTATAAAGATCATGACCTTATAGGTTCGAAAACGATTTAAAACAGTGATCAATAATTAGGGCGATTTTTGCAAGTGCTGTCTTCAACATCACAAATATCGATCATTTGCAATGATAAAAATCATCGCTAATGGACATACCATTTACGATATCACAATTTTGTCTATATATGTGACAATAAAAATATCGTTGATAATGGGTTTAGTACTATTCATTAATTGTGACATCAATTTTATGCCATACATACATGCATCCTCGCAAGGGTGCTAGCTGGTATATATGTATGTATGTATATGTATATATATATATTTATATATATAAGCTGGCCCTTTTTTTTTATAATTTTTTTTAGCTAGAATGCTTTTTTCATGCGAAAATTAAGTATTTGAAATGGGTAATTTTTTAATCATCACAAATTAATTAGTAGCAAATACGACTATTTTTGCAATGAAATGATAGATCTTTGTGAGAAAAGATGACCATTCGCAACAAGTTTCAAATAATGCAACTCATGCAGTACTACCGTCTTATATATATATATATGGTTCACATGACAATACGTATGGCACAAGCTAATTTGTTCACATTAATCACCAATAATTTCAAGGGCCACTTACATCTTGGCGATGGAATGACAGAGTACTACAGGCCGGAGGACTGTAACTCTAATATATATGGATTAATAATGCATGCAAAGAGAAATCTGATTTTGATACCAAGTACTGAACGTTGATTTATAGGAACTAGTATTAATACAAGGTTTTGGGAAAGAAAACTTACTGCATATAATTAGTTTTGTATCATATATATATATATATATATAGCCAAATTTATCCATGCAAGAATTAGAGCATTGAATTATAAATTAACCCCAGAAAAGAAGAAGAAAATAGAAGAATATATAAGGAGTTGCATTATTATTTTCTATAAATGTCTGTTCATTAGACTCATATATATAGTCAAAACCAATTGAGCTAGACCATTCAATTTGCTGGATCGGCAGCTTCAGAAGTCAAGCTCAAAATTATATCAGTTGACTTCTCTTAAATATTTTTAACTAGATTGACTTATGACTTCAGGGAATGCATGGCCCCAGTGGGTGATCATGATCACTACAACAATCCATCACATCATGAAGCCAATTAAGACTCTGCTAGTGTGTTCTGACATATCATTTAGGATTAAATCCCAGCAAGTTCATCGTCTACTTGAGAGAGAGAGAGAGAGAGAGAGAGAGACATCGGAGTCTCGATCTCATTAGATTAAGCTAGTGTTTTTCTGACAGTGATATTTATTTAGTAATAAAACCCAATGAGTCAATCCAGAGAGAGAGATAATGTGTGTGTGTGTGTTTGGTGAATGTGTTTGCGAAGTAAACCTACCCATGATTATGAAAGGAGGGCATAGTCAGCGGTGCGTGTTTCACTCTTTTATCTTTTCTGATCTGGGTTGACTTAAAACAAAGAATGTGAACAAGAAATTGAAAAAGTAACATGCAAAATATCTGGCACATATGTTGTTGGATTGGAGAAAACACATGGCCGGAGTTCAATAAACAAAGGCTCCTGTGTTGTGAAAACACGATGAAAGACAAAGCAAAGTAATAAATACAAACACATAAATAATGCGATATAAAGTCAACACGTTTTGATGGCATGTCTATGTCATAGAGCTAAAGAAGATTTTATTATATTGAGAAATTACAAAATACACAGAACGAAATTTCACTGTTCAGAATATTCAAGGTGTACTAAATTGTTTGTTAAGTACATATTTATAGTGTCACATGACGGAAATACTAATTTTTACTTTTTAGTGTTATTTACTCGAGTAGAGTGTCGAGCATGTCTTGAGTGAGATCTCTGTCCGATGTTCGCTTGAACTACTTGTCGAGCGAGATTCGAGTGAACTCTCTGCCTGAGTTTCTCTCGTGCTATCTTTTTTTTTTAAAAAAGGAACGGTACGCCAATTTTATTGATAGCCCTCACTTGTGATGGAGGAAAACCATAGTTACAACTCGAAACCTAGATGTTACAAATATTCAGAAAGGACCAAAACTCAGGCCTAAAAAATTCTTAGATACCCAGCCACAATACAATTTGCCAAGAAAGATTGCAAGAGATAAAACCAAAGCGACAACCTGCAAGAAAAAATAACAAACAACACATGCATATAACAAAATTCGCTCGAGCTATCTGTAATGCGCGAATGTCAAGCAAACTTTTTGTTTGGCACTTTTTGCTTATTGGCCAGGCCTCCTTGAAAATCTGCCAAAAAACTGTAACGTATTCTTGTCATATCGGATTATCAAATCGAGCTGACACAGCAACAAAACCAGGGCGCTCCACAAAGCCAACATCCTGCTGATCATGTGCTTTGTATTCGTTCCCAATGTGACTCAAAACGTCCAAGCTGCTGCTTAAGGGTCAGCTTGTACTACATAGTCTTTCTTAGTACTCATGATTCTTCATTCACTCGTGTGGATTGTCCTTTGTCCCCCCGCCCCCCCTTGTCTGTCTCTCTGAAATGGAGGGAGGGGAGGTCACTACTTTGTGTCTATACGTATATATAATAATTAATCTGATTTAGCAAAGCTTAGTCTTTTCACTAATTTGTCACGATCGACGCACACATCAAGCTCACATCAGTATGATATCATATCCCACTATATATCTATATGATCATGATTGTTTATATATACTTGTCCAAACATGTTTGAAAAACATTGGCCAAGGAAAAATGACTACTTCAGTTATTTCTTTTTACTTTTTTCCTTGACTATAAATTATATTATATATTTATGGGAGATCATTTGTGATCACTCATGACTGACAAACTGGTTGAAGCAACCAAAATGTATTCACCGACGTTATTTTCATGAATTCCAGCTTCAGCTTGGTGCATGCATGTAATTATTTAGTGCAGCAGTAGAGAACTTTTAACATTTTACTTTTTTACACACCATTATATAATAGAATCATGGATTCATATAAGTTGAGAACAACTAGCGAGTTTGGTTTACGGATAAACTTAATTCATTGAATGCAGAATTGTTGATCTTTTCTTCACCCTGCCCTAAATTAACCATGAACAATGATCAGTAAATTAGGTTAAATGATAATCTACACCTCGATCAAAACATTCACCGTTATCTTAACCATTAATCTGCATCATTAGGACATGAAAAATTGAAAAACAGTGATAATTCTAAAGTACAAAATGTAATTTTTTTCAAGCAGTTAAATAACATTCACAATTATCGTGGATATAATATAATATATTGTAAAATGTAAAACGCATGTTAAAATATGAAAGGTGAAAAATATTTTTAATCTGTATACTATATAAATATATATATATATATATATATATATATATATATATATATATATATAGATATAGATATATATTCTTGGAGCAATTATACAAATGTCGGTATTATAGACATGTCCGAGGGGGCCGGGAAAAACCACAAACATGCCCCGGCCAAAATACAAGCCGCAATTTGCGGTATTTCCTGTTAAAGTAGTGAACTATTTATTGAGTTAATTGCTGTGAGCTTGTTTTTGTTTTTGGTCACTGTCAAGTTAGTAAGAGTCCACTTCCATATGATGAAAAGCAAATATAGGGTTTTGTCATTTATGTTTGGAGTGCAAATTTTTTTGTTCACACTTCACGATACATATATTATATGTTTGTAAGAATATTCTCATTGAATCGAGCTATGACTTCAAACATTGTCCCATTCCTTAGCCTCTTAACCAATTGGCTTTCAAATGACTTGTACCAAAACAAGAAATTCATGTGATCTTTTAAAGAATTGGCGGATGGAGCATAATCATATATAATTCATTCGATGACAGTTTCTTGAAGTAGCTAGGAATTTGTACTCTAGTTTGACCCCTTCACTTGTCAGGCAGCTTCGTTTGGGAAATCTTTTTATTTGTTTATAATCATTTTGGAAGAAAAACGATCAACTTTGACCTCTTTCAGTCACCAAAAACATGCCAGAGGTAATTCATCATAACAAAATTAAAAAAACCTGAAAATTTGAGGAAAAAAATCATAGGAGAATGAAGATAATCAAGTGAATTAGAAGATGGTCATGTAGTACTGGTGGGTGGGTATATACGCGTAGATGCAGCAAGGGTAGGCCGAAATGCCAAATGATTAGGATGGGAGAATATGCAATAAGAAGTCACTTTCGGGGCTCTGACTCTTAGGGGGAGGCTGGAAAGAAGTGGATCCCATGTGTCGTCGCACGCGTGCACGCCGTGTGGACCCTACTCGTTGACCCATTTTCTCAGAAAAAGTCGTAATGTTAATAAGCATGACTTCAGAGTCAAAAATATTAAAAACTTGCTACCATCCGGCCTTTTATATATATAATATTGTTTTCCTAATTTCTTTCTAGATAACCAGAGCAACGAGCGTGGAAAACCAACCCAACAACAAAGGTACAAAAGATCAGGATCACAACTCAAAACAAAAAACAAAAACATTTTGTGTGGATATCTTGTTAAGTACTGTTCGATATATATCCCAAAGTTTTGCAGGGTCAGCTTGGTTCTTCTCTCTAAATTAAGCTTAAATACATTGTAATCCGAACATATACAAAGCACTAGTAGAAGAAATGATTCAATTAGGAATTAGTAATACCCCTGCTGATCTCATGTATGTATATATCTATATATGTACGTATTAGTAGAGAGAAGGGAAAGGGATATGACCAAAGTTGCGCACCTCGCGAGTTATTTATTCTCAGCCAGAAAATAATTATCAACTTATATTTGACGCAAAAGATTCAATTCCAAATTTCCAATACTAAGGATTAATCATGCGTTTGAATTAGAAAATTAAAACTCTTGCCTAAAGTGTCACTAACTAGTCACCTGAATAAAAACAAAACTTGAATTGAGACATTCATGACCAACATGAGATACTTTGCTCAATGGCAGTCTTTTCAAGGAAGGTTTTATTCCCACGTCAAAATTTTTTACGTACGTTACAATGACCTTAATTAATTGGTACGACATATTTGACCCTCCCACTATATATTTTTATTTATTTATTTATTTTATTTTTTATGTGCTGAGTTAATGAGAGTTGTCAACTGCCTTCAGGTGATCCCATTTTGTTAAGATTGGTGATGGTTGAGGTGGCCACCTTTAGTACTAGTACTGGAAGATCTTTTCAATGGAAAGAATAAATTAATTAAGACATCATACATATATATTAGAAATTAAAAACCTTGATGCATTAATTTATAAGTAATTCTTGTAAAATACCACCTGATCATTATTTAAGATCAATAAGATCGAAGAAGCTAGCCTATCACCTAATTAATTAGAAAAACAAGTCGATCGCAAGCAAGCTATCTAACTCGATCGATCTATAACTATATTTTTGGGTAGCTTGTTTTGTATTTCATGATCAAGTGTCACAAAAGCTTAAATGATGAAATTTAATCATTTAGTTGTGGTAAATCTTATCATTAAAATGGTGATATAATTTTATGTCATTCGGGAATATTGAAGCAAACTTATGGAATACACCTCATGATTAGGCGTGATCTACAAGTTGAAGCACATTGCATGTCTGGTTTCTAAGCCACATGACATGTTTTGTTAGGAACTTATTTATATATATATATATATATAGGTACTATTAATTACGTTCTATTCCAAAATAAGTCATGCATGATCACTTAAACGAGGCAAATTAAGTCAATTCTGATAGATTATGCTAGCTTGACCGACTCAGATAACTTCTGCATATTTTTTACAATTAATATTATGAGATCTGCATATTGTGACCATCTCTTTTAATTTTAAAAAGAAAATCTCAAAGACCAGCTGATTAATATATATAGGATAAACAAAGCTTTTGGCAACTATTCTTTTATCATCGTTTATATTAATATATATGCAAGTAACAGTAGTGTAATAAACTCTTATATAAGCCAGTGTGCTAATTTACCGCATGCCTAGTTATTAATGAATTCCAAAGCATATATATATATATATATATATTTATATAATATGGCAGATTAGTGGGAGAAAATCAGAATATCTTTTAATGGCCGGGCTTGATCTGTAGCTAGCATACCCTTGTGTCGAGCTCCTTGATTGGCAAAGTGACACCGCGCGCTGATCTTCTGTGGACACAATTACCTGGCTGGGGAGATAGCGCGACGATGTTTATATATTTTCCATTATTATATATATTTGTGGAATTAAAAGAAATACTCAAAAAAAAAAAAAAATTAGGAAGAAAAAAGGGATTTCAAAAGCAACTATTAAGTTAAACCAAATAAATGAAATTCAATTCCAAAATGATCTCCTTGTCCAATCAGTACCATCCCAGCTTAAATGTCAACCACATTCCGGTTACTGCTTTCATTCATACACAAATATTGGGTTTATCGTATGTATAAATACCGCGATGCTGCGAACCGTTTTCATTCATTTTATGAAACCATAACAAGCTCAAAGAAACCGAACAACGAAGACGAAGAGGCCGGAGAATCTGAAGCCATTTATAGCCAGAGACAGCTAGAGAAGAGAGAATCTATAGCATAAATAAAGAAGCAGTCGATCGAGCTTAATTTGTGACCATGGCGGATGAGTACAATACAAGTCATGGGAACTGGTGGGATTCATCAAGAAGCAGGTTCGAAAGCGGGACATCTTCTTCTTCGGGACTCAATAATCTAGGGAGCTTTGGATGGCCACCTGATATGGCGGAAATCAAAGCAAGGACTACTGCTATGGATTCTATGTCGGTCTCCGGCAGTTCAGTGGTTTTCCAGGACACCCAGAAGCTGCAAGGACATGATTCAGTTGGTGGCGGTGATCCCAACTTGCACATGATGGGTTTAGGCCTCTCAACTCAAGCCATGGATTGGAACCAAGCTTTACTGTAAGTGCGGAATAAGAAATTAAGCTACTCCATGTCTAAAACCCTAAAAAATTAATCAATCTTTCATATCATTCTTTAATATATATATTTTTTTTGGGTGGAAAATAATATGTGAAATCGAGCAATTTGTTTCTAGCATTAGCTAAGATCACGATCAAGCTTTGTTACATCGTTAATATTTGGACAGTCGTACTGGTGAAAAGGCTGATAGCGGTTTCCGTTCGATGCTTCAAGAAAACTTGAACTCAAGCAACAACTTTCAGCAAGAAACTGGGATGGGATCTTCTCAAGTTCAATGGAGGGAAAGATTGTTTTCTGGAATGAGTGGGAGCGAGTCCTCCGCGAACGAGTTTAAGCAACTTAATCGTGGTTTTTCTTTAGATCAACCCCCATTTAGCCCTCAATACAGTTCCGGGGATAGTACTGTCACATGCCAGGGCTTGCCTACGAGTTTCCAGATGGATTCAGCTCTGTATGGAAGCCCTTCAACTATACTGCAAGGGCTTTTGGGACCGGATAATCAGCCTCATCAAGTACAGCCAAATTCACTTGAAAATAGGCCGATGAATTTTCCATATCCGGCCAACTATGGCGTGAATTCTACTGATCAATTATTGCCTGCTTCTTGGTCGCCTAAGCTTCCTCAGTTTTTGAGAACTTCACCCCCAAAACAGCCACCCCATAGCCAATTGCATTTCTCCAACAACGCCCCGTTTTGGAATGCGTCTGAAGCGGCCATGAAGGATGTTCGGCCGGGCTTTTTCCCCTCGCTGCAACCGCAGTTTCCCCCACCAAACTTTGATGAAAAACCAAAGGTACGGTATGAATATATATATTTATATATATGTGATCATTGATCAGAAAGGAAACGTTGGTGTATTCATTAGTAGGGCTTCCAGTATTGGGTTTGGAAAAGTAATTCATATGATCATCCATTAATGCTTAGCAGATCAATATATCCGAAGTTCGGGACTCGGCCACGGTGGGGAAGAAAAGTGGCAGCGAAGCTACATCTAAAAGGCCTCGGAATGAAACGCCGTCGCCTTTACCTGCTTTTAAGGTACAATAAGTGCAATAAGCCTTTTGAAAATAGGAAGCTGCTTTAAGCTTTTGGGTATTTTATCTTAATTACTATATTTCATAGACATAGATGAAATTCTTAGCTTTAATCTTAGGTGAGGAAAGAGAAGATGGGGGACAGAATCACTGCACTTCAACAATTGGTATCGCCTTTCGGAAAGGTAAGCTTAATTCTGAAGAATTGATCAAATATCAATCTGATCCTTTAATTACTTTCGCAAAGAATAGAGTGAGTGATCATTTTCATTCTGAATACATGGAAAGAACTTTATACACTTTGGTATATCTTAAATGATGTTATATTCATGTGTCAGACTGATACAGCCTCGGTGCTTTCTGAAGCCATTGAATACATCAAGTTCCTCCATGAACAAGTTACTGTGAGTCCCAGAAAGCATGCACCTTTTTACATTGTCAGAATGATATTATAATATTCATATTTGATGAGAAACCAAGTTCATGATTGGTATCCCTTATAGACCAAAGTATCAAGCGTTTCTGACTAATGTCTGTATTTTAAATTTATCAGGCCTTAAGCACACCTTACATGAAAAATGGAGCTCCCTGCATGCAGCACCAGCAGGTACAGCACTATATTCTCCATCCCGGTAGTTTATAAATCCAATGACAGTCAGTTTGATTATTATTTTTGTTCATTTGAAATGTTATGATTTTTGTCTCTATATATAACAAGCAATTAGGGGTTTTGCTTTTCCTTGACGCAGAATTCTGACAAATCTAAGGATCCTGAAGGACCAAAACAAGATCTTAGAAGCCGAGGACTATGTTTGGTACCGGTATCAAGTACATTCCCTGTGACTCACGAGACCACAGTCGATTTCTGGACGCCAACATTCGGAGGAACTTTCAGATAGAGCAAAGAGAAATGGTGCCAACCTATTCTCTGATCTGTAACTTTCATAGTTTATAAATATCTAATGATCAAAACCCTAGCTAGTCAAGTTGATAAGATCAAATTAGATAAAGAGCAGATCATCGAAGACACAGAAAGCCCACATTATTGTACGAACTAGTAATTTGTGTTGGCTTTGAATTTCGGGAAAAAACAATGGCGAAAGATCAGAAAGAAAAGGAAACAACTCTTCAAAGGACGCGCCATTGTTGGGCCAGCTACAGGCAAAATGATGCAGGTCATGTGGCCAATATTGGGACCACTGGAATTAGCATTCTAATTGTTTGTAATAATTGAAGAATTATGATTAGGTCGTGGTTTAGGAATAAGATCATGATCATCAAATATTGCTGCCGAGTTTAGGGAAAGTTGCAAGTCTAATTTAATTTTTAGAGAAAAATCTGTTGTTATTAGAGGAGAAAAGATGGAGCTTTTGCTCTTAATATTATTAATAGATCATCAGCTGGCACTACTGCATATATATATATATATATATATATATATATATATATATATATATATGCCTTTTAATTTAAGATAAGGAGAAAAATGTGAAGGAATAATTGAATTATAGAATAGGAGTGAGTGAGTGTGGGGATGTCATCTGATTGGAAATCTCACTTTTTATTTGTTTGTGTTTGGAATATTATGTTAGTGGTAGCCTGCAGAGGCCGCCCCCACAAGCTAGCACTCCTCCAGCTTTCGGATTTTTATAATTAATATAATTAATTTTTATACTGAAATTCGCATTATAAAATTAAAAAAAAAAAGTAAATTAGAAAATGTATGTCAAGGTGCGGGCCATGCATATATGGGGGTGCTCTCAGTTATGCTTTGCTTTCGTGCTTTTTATCGACTGGTCACATTGAGGGGTTTCCATTGGAAGCTAATTATAGATAAGCCAATTAAAACTCAGTGAAAGTATTTTTGAGAAATTCTACAATACGGAAGTCTTATACACATGACACATCCACGTACCTAATTAATTAACATATGATTTATTATTTTTATCTTTTAACACGCATTAAGTATTAAGATAGAATGATAAAAATGATAAATCACAAATTAATTAGGTGGATTTGTGTGCGGTGGATTTGTAGAATTTCTCAACATTTTTATCGTCAATATTTTTCATCCAGTTCCGAGTGTTTAGATGAATCAAAAATAGGTAACATGATGACACAATATCAAATTTTAGCAGATGAACGCATGAAGGTTTATAATTCATTAATATTTGAAGAAGGTGTAATTAATAATATATACGTCAATGTTGTACGTACTACGTCTAAAGAGTAAAGAATAATAAAACATCTGTTAGCTAGTCTTAGGTTGTGTTTGGATCCTCAACCCAACTCAACTCAACTCAACTCATCATTACAAATTTTTCAAATTTCAATACAAAATATAATAAACAATTCAATTTTTTCAAATCTCAAAACAACTTTAATATTAAAAAATAATATTCTAATAATATTTTATCATCTCAACTCAACTCAACTCAACTCAACATACAAACTCACCCCGTCAAAAGTAGTTCTGTATTTTCTCCTTTCTTAATTTTATACCTTTTAGATTAAGTAGTATGTATGATTCTAGCTATGATCGCTCCAATCCCTAGAACAAACAAAAAGTTTATTTATTTATTATTATTATTATCTTTTTTTATATTCCTGAGCTGATCAGCTAATATATATTTGATACGGCCTACTCTACTTGATCTTGACTTTCATACGTACGTAGTTGGCAAAATATTTCCTTGGATATTAGGAGCCTTGTGATAATTAGGTACTGCTAATTTACAAGCTGATTAAAACTTAAAGTTATCATGAATTAATTAATTAAGCTGATCCTGACTAAGGCCTCGCTTGATACATAGTTAAAATGAGATGAGATGAGATGAGATGAGATGTTATGTTTTGATTAGTAGTTGAATAAAATATTGGTAAAATATATTTTTTAGTATTATTTTTATATTGGGATTTGAAAAAGTTGAATTATTTATTATATTTTTGTATGAAAATTTAAAAAAAGTATAATGATTGAGATGAGATGAGATAGTAATTTTGTGTAAACATACGGGGCCTAAGAATGAATGGAAAACGTACGAAAGCAATTAATTATCGAAGCATCGAGACTAGGTCATGTTGATCATAATCATTATTCTAATCTAGCCTGTCATGTGACTCCAAGATATTACAAAGCTTATAACTTTATGATGATCTGCATGATATAATATGCAAATATAATTTGTCTTCACTAAGAAGTTAATCACGAATTCCTTAATTTCTTAATTAATATTCTAATTCCCAATTAGTCGAATTTACGAAACTATCTATCTGCAATTACTTTTATCTGTGGAATCAGTTCTCCCTGCATGGAAATTGCTTAATTATTTGTCTAGGAAGCATTTTTCTTTTTCTTTTCCTGAAAGCATAATTTTTTACACGCTAGCTAGCTAGCTTTTGAAATGCATAATTAGCAGTAGTAGTACTACTACTGACGTTTAATTAGTCACTGAATTTAATTGTATGTGTTGGACACTTTTATCTCTTATATATCTCTTCCTAATTTCAAAGTATTCATGAGACATATATGTTTTATATATTAATTGGTATGTGTAAATGATCACACATATTGCGTACGCCTAAAAAATAAAACTTAAAAAATAAAATAATATGTACGTACCGGCGCCCCCTCATTTTAATAATCTGAATGTAATAAAGTGCATGGTGAACATGCAAGAATAAAATATAATTACACTTCAAGTGGGTAAACTAGTAGATGAATTTGAAACCATTGATTCATGTCAACTTGAACTCGATCGGCCAAGCACTACGTAAGGGGTGGGGAAAAAAGAAGAAGAAGAAACCAGTACTTCATGTATATAGTCCTTCTCACCTACTGCTGAACATAATTGCATATGAATAAATTTCGTTGATAGCAAGCAAAGCCATGTGACACAAATTAAAGACAAGCTAGCTAGGGAGAAAATCGCACTTACGGGGCGCAAAATTTGTTATAAGATAATTCCATACTTTAATATATAATATTACCATTCACTTCATTTTCAAACCTCTCCATATTTCCTATATGCGCGTATATCTTATATATAATAAGCGCCAATAAGTAGGCAGGTGTCGTATACTTTTTTTTTTCCACTTTTAACGCTAGGCTTGTTATTTAATCACAGCCAATATTTAACAGGTGAAATTCACTGCTTTATTTCATCATAGTTTGATATTTGCATGCATGCCAATAAACAAGTGTCAAGCAGGTGCCATGTGTATGTGGCATTCACTACTTCTGTTTAGTCATAGGTCGATATTGTCATTGCATGCAACATGTACAGGTTACATCCACTTATTTTATTTAATCATACTTTTATACTTGCATGCATGCCAATAAACAAGTGGCAAGCAGGTAATACACACGGCCTCTACCTAATGACAAGTTCGACTATTGTTATTTGATGACACCAATCCTGCAGCCATGTGTACATGGCAATAAACTTCACTCTTAATCACAACAATTGTTATTTAATCACACCAAATGGCAGGTGACATTCATTGCCTCTCTTTAGTCATCACTCGATATTCTCATTGCATGCAACATCTAATATGTCTGCATGGCATCTTCAGGATTCACTTGACATGTGGTTTTATGTTTTAAAGAAACTTTATTACACTGTAGACGTGGCAAGCATGTGCAATCCACATGGCAGCTTCCTCCTTACTGTTTACTTCTGAATCTTTCTCTCCACCGCTTGTATCTCACCACCTTCTGTATGATCACCTCTCCAATCACTTTGCATCGCATCACCTTCTATCGCATCTTCTTGTTCTACCATTTCCAAATCTGGTTCTGACTTTTGGCTCTCAGCTCTGGACTTTTACAGGTATTTATTTTCTAGGTAAAAAAAATTAGTTAAGAAATCCTACTATGAATAAGACCAAAAAAAAAAAAAAAACAAAGTTCTTGCTTTTGTCCTTATACATGTCAATGTTGTTGTTCTTTTCCAGTGTAGGTGAGTGACAAAAAATCCTTGTGTTCATCTGGAAATTTCAGTACCTCAGAATCAAGAGGGTATGTTCCTGTTTGTTCTTTTCCTCTGTGCGTGTATGTGAAATTTTTTTACTAAGGCTTTAACTACACAGATTCAGAAGGTTTCTCAACAAATATAAAACATAATAAAATATAATAAAAACAACAGGCATATATTGGAAATAAATTTGAAGGTAACAAACACAAATTTCAAGATATGTGATGCATGTGTATCATCTACAAATATCCAGTATGCTGAAGATAAAACAAAAACATATCAGATGTGCTAAGAATAAATTAGGTCTGTTCAGAATAAATTAGCTATGCTTCTGTTTGCTTTTGTGCTTAGTTAAATATGATCCTGTGAACAGATTTGTTAAGCATTGATGGTTCCCATCTTTCCAAATTTGTTGCTTTCAATAATGCATACGCATTAGTGTTGGAAACAACTTAGACTGCGAAAACATTATAATAATAAATAAACAGATACACATAATATTTAAAACTGTCTAGAGAAGTAAATAGAAATAAATATGTACATCTCCCAAACAAACACTATTATACAAAGCAAACTGTTAGCATAATAGAAATATATATAAACAGATATGCGTGCTATTTGAACTTGTGCAGACAAATAAATAGAGAAAAATATGACTAAGAAAGATGCTTTTACGTGAGAAAAAATCTAATATGTGAAGCTGCACATACACATACATCCATGATGTAAACAAACTGTACACATACATACATGTTGGCATCTCAGACTTCAAACATTTAACATTTCAGATTCAAGGCAAGAGACATATGTCACAGACAAATAAATCACCACAAGTCACAAAGAAATAATATTAGCATGTCAGACTTCAAACATCCCACATTTCGGATTCGAATATGTCACAAACAAATATATTTCCAAATTTCAGAAAGAAATAAGATTCGCATCACAAACTTGAAACATTTCAGATTTCAGATCTCACAAAGTAGGAAGCAAACATAAAAATAACGCCAGGAAACATATGAGGAAAAAATAAGGATGAACTCAGATCTGAAGATCTGTAGATATATAGGGGAATAAAAATTAAAAAGAAAAATAACAACATTCACATTTAAACAGGATATCTTCAAATATATGAAGATCTGTTCAGATTTATAGAAAAAAAAAAGGTTAGACAAATCAACTCCAGAGAAAAAAAAAATTGAATCCGAGATAAAGATGTGGATTTGGAACACTGCATGTAGTCAAATTTTTTCCCAAGAAAACTGCTAAACATCAACAACAGATCCACCACTCTACGAAAAAAAAAAACCCTGCTAAAAAAAAAAACTACTGCCTAGATCTTAAGATCTATAGAGAAAAAAAAATCCCCAGCGGAAGAACAGGACGTCTATTCCATATATCCCGGTTATATTTGACGGCGAAACAAAAAAAATAACAGAATACAGAAAAAAAACGACATACATAGCAAGTTGAAAAAAAAAAACCAAAATGACAAATGCGTTTATTAAATATAAAATTGGAGCAAAAGGGAGAGGAAAAAAACTCAGAAGAGGTGGTGAGGCCCCGTATCGAAGAGAGGTAAAGCTCGGCCATCGCCGCTACCGGTGGAGAGTGCACGGTGATGGGCGGCGTTCGGTGATGCGCACGCTGGAGGTGCTGAGAACCCAGAGTTGAGCTTCGGCCCGTTCGAAATGCGATGTGTGTGATGGGAGGGGTGTTTTAACCCTAGGCTGAAACGGCACCGTTTGGCACAACCCAAACGTCGCCGTTCTATTATTGGTAACTGCCAACAGCTTCAGCCGAGAAAACAACGCCGTCTCAAGCATCTAAATGAAACGACGTCGTCTGGGAAACGAATTTATCTTAAAAAGGGTAAGAGATTAAGCCGTTGACTGGTTCAGCGACTTCCGTCTGGCTCGGACCGGGACCAACCGGCCAACGCGGGTTTTGATAGACTTTGACCTCTCTCCGGCCGGTTCTACTCCAGTTTTTCCCAGTTCCGTAATCTTCCGGCCGGCCTGAGTTGGTTCCGGCCAAATTTCCGATTTATCCTACAGCCCTGCAATCCATTACAGAGGAAAGATCCTCCTAAAGACAAAAAAAAACTATGTAAAATTAGGTCAAATGGCATGTACATGGACCATGATAATAATAATAAAAAATCTCGAGAATTTTTACAAATAGAAAAAAAAAAATACCAATTCCGTATGGAAAAAAAAAAAATTCCAACATCTTCAATTGTAATATGGTGATGCATAAATATTTAACAAACATTGGTGGATAATAAACATACCTATTTAACAATGCCATATACAAAAGAAAGATACGTAAAGAGAAAAAAACAATTCCCTGCAAGAATACATTCTACATATAGTTCTTTCATGGACCATAACAATAAAAAAAAAATTGTTCATAATTTCTAAAAATGAAAAAAAAAATTAACAATGCCATATCAAAAACAAAAAAAAGTGAAAAAAAAAATCCTGCTGTTACAAAATTATAAAGAAAGATTTTATTTTGCATATAGTTATTTTCGCTCGGATAATATTATAACTACTAGAAGAAATTTTAATAAAAAAAAATTAACCCCTTCAATTATAATATGATAACTGATAACTATTTAACAAACACCGGTAGATAAAAAAATAATTACTCAACAATGCCATATAAAAAACAAAAAACAGGTTAAAAAAAAAAAGTGGTTGCAAAATTAGGAAGAAATACTTTATTTTACATATAGTTATTTTTCCTTCGATGATATTATAACTGTTACCAAAATTTTAATAAAAAAAATATCGCGCCCTCCAATTCTAAAATGATTATACATATTTATTTAGCAAACATTGGTAGATGATTGAAATCATAATATTACTTTGTTCCACATTGTTTTCCACCAGAATTCTTGCTTCTGTAAGTAGCTTCCTGTTCTTTATTCTGATAGTCGTAGATCTGTTCCATCTCCACTGATCCTTTATTTGTCCTCTACATCCGGGTATGTTTAACTACTATAGCTATCTGTTTTATATTTATATAATTGTATTATTCTTCATTTCCTATATATTTGTGTGTCTTCTACGTTTGGATTTTTGATACATTTGTTTCTTTATTTTTATTAGTTATTGAAATTGCTGTGAAATTTGTAGCCCTTCTTTACAATGCCCACCAGTAGGTTATTTTCTATTAACAAAAAATCCCAAAACTTCATACATGTTAACATCATTAATGTTCATCTAACACGCTTTACAAATAAATTTTGAAAAATCTAGAAATAACGCTGGGAAAAAAGGCTGGTATGCCCGTCAGTCGGAAGAAAAGAAGGAAGAAAGACGTCGAAAGATAAGAAAAACATATGCAGACCGAAAAAAATATGGAAACAAGCAAAATCATATAGAAACAAGATTCCAGCATAGTTTACCTTTGATTCGAATGGATGATGGAATTATTTCTATAAGAGAAATTGGATCCTCTTCAAATTCTCATGCATTTGACAATACTGCCAATAGAAACACACTTGTTCTACCTAGCCTGTTCATTTCCGACTTGGGCAATATTATATCTACTCCAAGATTGACAACTTCCTTAAGACAAATATTGAAAAATACATTTACGGAGCCAGATCACTTGCCATCAGTTATTTCGTGTCGATATTGTGGAGCAAAAAAAATTTATCATGAACCCAACGGCTTCTGCTGTGCCGACGGCACAATATCGTTGAGTTGTAACCAACTTTCCGACAACCTTTACCAACTGTTTACTTCTGATTCAACTGTGTCTGCAAATTTTTGTACCTACGCATGTTCGTACAATAACAAATTTGCTTTCACATCGTTTGGGGTTAAATTTGATACAGATCTATGTAGAAGAAACAGAGAAATTTACACGTTTAGAGTTCAGGGACAGATATATCATTACATTAACAACTTAATACCTGAAGATGGACACCCCTCATATTTACAATTATATTTCTACGATACTGAGCATGAATTACAAAATCGTTTAAACGATGGAGAAAGATTAGATGCTTCAATCATTGCTCAGTTAATGATTATACTTGAAGATAATCCGTACTCTCATTTTTCCGTACTCTCAACAACCTTCCAAATGTTCAACATCATACAATTCGTATAAGATCAGATGTTGATTTAGATCAACGTGTTTACAATGCTCCCTCAGTATCACAAGTTGCAGCTATTTGGATAGAAACTGACACAGGTGCTGAACAAAAAGGCCGTGACATTATTGTTTTCAACAAAACCGGTGGTAGTCATATTGTTCAATACTATTTTGGTTGTTACGATCCACTACAATATCCACTACTGTTTCCTTTCGGTGATCCTGGTTGGCATCAAGGAATTAAAAAAATCCAAAAAGGAACGGTATCAGTAACCAACCAAACGTTAGAATCACGTCATATTCAATATTCAAATACCGCAGAAGAATTTTTCCAGAATGAACAACAAGGTAATGATACGTTCCTATATATTTAGTCCTATATTCTGATATCATATAATTTTTCTAAATTCCATCTTTCATTATTTTTAGTTCTAGAGAAAAAGAAGAAAGCGCCAGCAGTTTCTTGCCGTGAATATTACTGTTTCAAATTACAAATGAGAAATACACACAGATCAATTTTGTTACAATCTAGCCGTTTATTACAACAATTTGTTGTTGACATGTACATTAAAATTGAAACATCAAGACTAGATTATTTTCGTTCAAAACAACATGAAATAAAATCAGATGTATATCAGGGTATTGTAGATAGTATATCAATTGGAGAAACTAGCGCTTCCAAAATTGGAAAACGCATTATCCTACCTTCATCTTTTATTGGAGGTCTAAAAGATATATGGAAGCAATGGTTTTGGTTCAACGTTTCGGCAAACCTAACATTTTCCTAACTATGACATGCAATCCAAACTGGAATGAAATCTTAGAACATCTACATCCACAGGAAGAAGTTCAGAATCACCCTAACTTAGTTGCGAGAATTTTTAGAGCTAAATTAGAAGATCTAAAAGTTGATTTATTCAAACAACAAAATTTTGGCAAAGTTGTAGCATACGTTTATACCATTGAACATCAAAAAAGAGGTTTGCCGCATGTTCATTTCTTAATTATACTTCAGAGAGATTCGATAATTTATGCCCCTGAGACTTTTGACGAAATCGTTTCGATAAAAATACCTGATAAGACAAAAAATTTACACTTGTATAGCGCCGTTGTTAGGCATATGATGCATGGTCCTTGTGGAATTTTAAATCTAGCTAATGTATGTATGAAAAAAACTAGCTTTTGTAAGAGCCAATACCCCAAATATTTTGCACCTACAACAGTTGTTGGAACAGATTGTTTTCCGCTATATAGGCGTCGTGACAATGGAATTACTGCAAAAATTAGAGGTCAAAATTTAGACAACCGTTGGATTGTTCCATACAATCCATACCTTCTTTCTAAATATAACTGTCATATTAACGTTGAGATCTGTTCTACAATTAAAGCTGTTAAATACTTATATAAATATATTTATAAAGAATATGATCGGATTGCTTTCAATATTATCAATGAAGAAAATAACGCACAGATTGATGAAATTGAACAATTTCAATCAGGCTGATGGATTACTCTCCCTGAGGCAATGTGGAGGATATACAGTTTTACACTTAATTTGCATTCAGTCTAT
This sequence comes from Cyclocarya paliurus, assembly GCA_029856935.1. Classification (NCBI taxonomy): domain Eukaryota; kingdom Viridiplantae; phylum Streptophyta; class Magnoliopsida; order Fagales; family Juglandaceae; genus Cyclocarya; species Cyclocarya paliurus. The sequence goes on from CM056948.1 coordinate 2,932,171, forward strand.
AGTTTGCATTCACATCTTGAGAATCAACATTTAGTATCTTTCCGTACACATCAAAATCTAAACACTGTTTTAAACTCTTGCTTCTCCAATAGATCAATGTTAACAGACTTTTTCCACATGAACCAAATTGATAAGAGTGCACGAAATTTGTTGTATAAAGAGTTTTCTGAAAAATTTGTTTGGAATTCTGGACACAAAATTTAGACTCCAAGGAAGAAAAAAAATGTTATAGGTCGAATTGTTACAGCTAACCCATTTGAAGGGAAAATATATTACTTGCGAATACTATTAAATCATATTAGAGGACCAACATCATTCGAGAAATTAAGGACAGTTAATGGTATTGTGTTACCAACATATCGTGAAGCAGCTACCTCACATGGCTTGTTAGATAAAGATAGTAGTTTAGAAAATTGTTTAGAAGAGGCTTGTCTATATCAGATGTAGTTTACGACACATTTTCTCAACGATTTTAGTATACTGTAATCCTACAAATCCGAAGGACCTTTGGGAACGATTTGAAAAAGAAATGTCTATAGATTTCCTTACAACAAACATGTCACCATCAACTGTTAGGAGAATGGTCCTACAAAGTATTACTTTCACACTTGAATCTATGGGAAAACATATAAACATGTATAATTTTGTTCCTGCTGATGTATTTTATGAGCATGATGAATTTTCTAATACAGAAATTGAGGATGAACGGACTATCATAATTCCAGAAGAAGATTTACTTGCATCAAATTCTTTAAATTTCGAACAACAAAATACATACGACTTGATAATACAAACCTTACTTTCAAATGAATCTGGTACATTTTTCATCTAATGTCTTGCTGGTACTGGTAAAACTTTTCTGTACAAAGCATTCTAGCTACAGTTAGATCAAGAAATATAATAGCGCTTGCTACTGCATCATCTGGTGTTGCTGCATCAATCTTACCAGGAGGGCGAACAACACATTCAAGATTTAAGATTCTATTAAATGCAGATAAAAATAGCACTTATAACGTCGCCAAGCAAGGGAGTCTTGCTAAATTATTATGTCTTGCAAAATTGATTATATGGGATGAAGCACCTATGTCTACAAAATATTCTATAGACGCATTAGATAAAATGTTGCGGGACATCAACGATATAGATATCCCTTTTGGTGGCAAAGTTATTATTTTTTGTGGAGACTTTCGCCAGGTATTACCTGTGATTCGTAATAGTACAAAAGAACAACAGATTGATGGCAGATTAGCTTCTTCTTACTTATGGCATTTCCTACAAAAAATTAAATTAACAGAAAACTTGAGAGCCAGATTAGATCCGACTTTCTCACGTTATTTGATTGAAGTGGGCAATGGCAATCTTCTGATAACTGTGGATGAAAATATAAAGATCCCGGGAGAAATGCTTATTCCTTATAACAATGATGTTGAATCTCTAAATTCTTTGTTAGCTGCTGTTTATGGGAACATCTCCAACTATTCCAACAACTTAGCTGAGATGGCAACTCGAGCTGTTTTTAACTCCAAAAAATCAATCGGTTGACGAAATAAACGCAATTCTCATTGATAAATTTCCCGGCGATATAGTGTGATATTATAGTTTCGACGAAACTGTTGACGTCTCTAAACAAGGCATTATGGAGGATTTCTTAAATACATTAACATCAAATGAATTGCCACCTCATGAATTATTACTTAAAAAAAATTGTCCTATAATGTTGATCAGAAATATTAATCTTTCAGAGGGTTTATACAACGGAACACGGCTGATTTGTCGTAACTTTAGCCGTAATATGATTGACGCGTAGATTTCATTTGGCCATTACAGTGGTAAAAAGGTTTTTATACCTAGAATACCATTTTTACCTGAAACAAATGAAACTAATGGCTTCCCATTTAAAAGAACACAATTTCCTATTAGGCTTAGTTTTGCAATGACAATCAATAAATCGCAAGGACAAACATTAACTTCTGTCGGAATATATCTACCATAACCTATCTTCTCCCATGGACAACTATATGTTGCACTGTCAATAGCTAAAACTGCTGACTCAGTTAAATTGCTTATAAAACCAACAACAACTTCTGATTCCGAAATGAATAATACAAAAAATATTGTATATAGAAATTTCTTGAGATTAGTAGATTTCCTGTGATGTAATGTAAGTATTTGAAATCTTTTAACATTATTAGTATTGGTAAAGTTGTTCAATTGTTTCATTATTATTGTTGATTTGTTGTTATATATTAACATTTCTCTATTTCTTGAGTTTTATTTGTAGTAAACATGCGGACCATCTTTACATCCGTTCAGGACATCGGCCCAACCACAAAAAACTGGAAAATAAAGATGATTGTCGCCGAAAAATCACTAAAGCGTCAAGCGCAATATTCCCCTACAAAATATCAAAACTTGCTGCTTATAGATGTTGACGCATTAAAGAAATTTCTTTACCTACATATCATTATTTTATTTCTCATTCATAATTGAAGAAATTAATATTCACTTTATTTTTTTGCAGGGAAATCGCGTGCAGGCAGTTATTTTTTGGAGAGATATTGATTTACGTGACGACACGCTTCAAATATATCAATCTTATTACATTGGGAATGCCCTTGTGAAGCCGATGGATCTAAGGCATAAAAGGGAAGCGTAAGAATTTCAGTGGATAATTAACTCCAGAACTATTGTTGAAGACATTCAGGATGACGATGCACTGCTTAGAGCACTAGATTACAATATCATTTCTTTTCCCGAATTTCATCTCTACAAAAACACAGATGAAGAAATAGGTAACTATTATATAAATATGTCTCTATCTTTAAGTGTTTCTTCCTTACTACAAAAGAATAATAAAAATTTTATAAATTAGATCTTTTGGCCATAGTAATCCATATGAATATGGCAACAGAAGTGAACACGAGTCACGGGAAATCACTGGTGCAAGATATATATGTGCTTGATCCAAGGTATTAATATATATAATCTGAGATTCATCAATTTCCCACTTTAATATCCTATGATAATTTTATTCTTCTCAATTTAACATTATTGTTCATTTTGGTAGTCAAAAAGTTTTACGTTTTTCTATGTGGAATCGCTTTGTCAACGACGAGTGCTGTCAAATTTATAACATTCTTATGAACAAGCCAATTCTTCTTGGAACAAGAATCAGAGTTTCTTCGTATAATGGTACTTCTTCTTCATTAATATTAACACTTTTATTTATTATTTACAATGTATTTCGATATTTATTCATATCTATTTTGAATGTAGGCTTATCCTTATCGTCGAGACCAACAAGCATTTTTATTGTTGAGTCTTTTCTCGCATCTGCTGTTTCATTACGTGCATGGTAAATTGCATACTTAAAATAAGTTATTATATTATTATTTAGATACAATATACATTTTATGTTCTCTTCTGTCGATTTATTATCACATGATAATAGGATTGATTATCATATGTATTTTTTGCTGATCCATTGATAAAAATTTCTGAAATTGCTGAAGTCTTGAAATCTATGCCATCCATGACGGTATAATTTTATTGCCTAAAATCATATTTCTTATTTCTTATAAATAAGTTTTCTTATAAAATTTTTCCTTTCCTATCTACTTTTTAAATTTGGAGATTGGAGGTTGGTTGGGATAAAATGGAGATGGAGGATGAGAACTTCTTAATTGTGCGTTATGGTTTATAAAGAATGCATATTTTATTAATTCATTTAGTTGATTACTTTTTGTACAATTATCCATATTTTTTATTGAATTCTTTTTCCTCTTGCTCATATTTTTGTCATGTATGTTTCAAATATGGAGATTGGAGGTTGGTTGGGATGAAATGGAAATGGAGAATGAGAACTTCTTAATTATACGTTGTGAATTTGGAACAGTAGATGCAGTTACACCTAAAACATTTGTTGTTTGTTAGGTTCAAATAGTGTAGTAAGATCTAAGTTTTATTCGTACATTTGATTCTCAATTCAAATGCATTGATTATCAATCCTACTTAGAGTAAAATTTATGATATATAATTGTGTATTGTATTTTTAAAACATTGCATATGATTAAATTTAGACTTCCCATTATTTGTTATGGTTTAATTAATGTGGTCGTATTGAACTTTTATCAATTCATTTAATTCTTTAATTTTAGTACAGCGATGCATATTTCTTATTGAAAAAAATTTTCTGAACTCCTACTTTTTTATTGTTACTTCTCGAATATGGAAATTGGAAGTTGGTTGGGATGAAATGGAAATAAGAAATAATAACTTGTTAAAATTGTCTTGTGAATTTGGAACAGTGCGTGCATTTACATTTAAAATGTTTGTTCTTTGTTAAGGTCAGATTGTGTACTAAGATCTACCTTTTATTCGTCCATTTAGTTCATAATTCTAATGCATTGATTATCAATCCTGGTTAGAGTAAAAATTTTTTGGGATAGAATTAAGATAAAATATAAGAGTTTGTGATTTATGTATTATGGATTTGCAATACTGCAGTTGGTTAAATGTATAGTGTTTATTGTTTACCGCGTTTTGTTGATATGGTAATATTTAGCTTTTATTGACATATTTAATTCTCTTATTCTAATGCAACGTTTGATGCTTCGTATTTATTTTAGTTATAAGCTTTTTTTTTTTTTTTATGTTATTGTAATTTGAACTTATAATTTGAACCTATGCTTTGTTAGAGCTTTCATATTTAAAGTTGTAAATTTTTGTATAATTGAAGTTCTAATTTGTGCTTTCCTAATTTTGACTTCTAATATGTTGTAATATTGCACATTTCTCTTTTATTACATCTTATTTTTTTCCTAACCTCTGTGTTGTTTATATTTAGAATGTCGTAGAAAATTCGGACAAATCAATTTTTATTTAAACATATTTTAAAACCATTGGTAACAAATTTTGAATTAAAAATATAAATCATATTTTGTTCAACATTTATTTTTTATTAAAACCCAAAGATACTGGTTTAGAAACTTAACCTATACATAATCGATTTTAGAAAATACAAAATGCGTACATATTGCTTTGGTTCTAACATTATAAATTTCTTCCTTCCATTCTTTATTTAAAAATAAAGTTAAAAACTTATATCGATTTAAATTGTCATTTTCTAATTCAATATGAATTGCAAAGTAGTGAAATTTCTATATTTTTTCAATTGGACACACGTGCAATGCACGTGTCTGCCCTTACTAGTATATATATATATATATATATATATATATATATATATATGCCGTACCCCCAAGGAATTAAGCATATGCAAAGTTCACAATGAAAGCCTATTATGGTCACAACATCATGTTTGCCATCAATGTCCGTTCACTTTGTGTGCCGATTCCCAAATCATGATATTATGATGCTGAGATATATTTTTGAATGTCTGAATTAGTAGGTTGAAATGAGTTTAATTTTTGAAAAATACTACTCTCACCACTCCATTCTACCGCTCCATTCTACTGCTATGATTTTTTATTTTAGTTTTTAGTTTTTTTTTTACTTAATAATTAGGAAAATGTTTTTTAATAATATTGTATTTTTTTATTTTTTATTTTTAAATATTTAAAAGTGTTAAAAATACATGTATGAAAAAGCGCAAAAAAAAAAAAAAAATCTTGACATGCAAACATAATTTGTTCCACTTTTGATACTAATGCCCTCTTATTCCGAAGAGGGCAGGGGCTGTGGAGATTAGGGACTTTAGGCCTATTAGTTTGGTGAATGGTATTTATATAATTATCTCTAAAGTGCTGGCAAATCGTTTGAGTAGGGTGATGGAGAGGTTAATTTCACCATCTCAAAATGCTTTTGTGAGGGGTAGGTAGATTTTAGATTCTATTTTAACTGCTAACGAATGTTTGGAGAGTAGATTGAAGGTGGAGAAAGCTGGTATTCTTATTAAAGCAAGGTGATCCCATTTCTCCCTTTCTTTTTGCTATGATCATGGATGCTTTTAGTAGAATGATTGAGAAGGCGGTGGAGGGTAATTTTTTGTCTAGTTTTGTGGTGGGTAATGAGACTAGGAATAGTCTAAAGATCTCTCATTTGTTATTTGCTGATGACACCTTGATTTTTAGTGAGCCTGATTCGAATAATATTCGTGCTTTAAGAGCACTTTTACTGTGTTTTGAAGTTGCTTCGGGGTTAAGAGTTAATTTATCGAAGTCTGAAATTGTTCCTGTTGGAGACGTATCAGACTTGGCTTATTTATTGGGGTGCATAATTTCTTCTTTGCCTTTGAGGTATCTTGGGCTTCCTTTGGGAGCCTCTTTTAAAGCTGTCAACATATGGGATGGGGTGATTGAAAAAATTGAAAAGCGGTTAGCGGTTTGGAAGAGGATTTACTTGTCTAAGGGGGGAAGACTAACTCTGATAAAGAGTACTTTGTCCAATCTGCCCACATATTTCCTTTCACTTTTTCCTCTTCTGGCAAGAGTTGAAAAGAGGATTGAAAGATTATTTCGAAACTTCTTATGGGGAGGAAATGGAGAGGATAAGAAGTTTCATTTGGTTAGTTAGAAGAAGATTTGTCAACCATTGGATTGTGGTGGTTTGGGGATTAAGGATTTAAGGGTGTTTAATAGAGCATTACTTGTTGGCTCTGGAGATATCAATTGGAGAGTAAAGCCCTTTGGAAACATGTGATAGAAGTAATATATGGAAGTTTATGGGGAGGTTGGTGTACTAATGTAGCTAGTGGAGCTTATGGGGTTAGTTTGTGGAAATTTATTAGAAAAGGATGGGATTCCTTCTCCAACAATTTCAGATTGAAGGTGGGTGATGGAAAGAGGATTCTCTTTTGGTATGATCTGTGGTGTGGGGATATGGCTCTCAAGCTGGAATTTCTTTCTCTTTTCAGAATTGCTAGGGATCATAATACATCTATTTATGATTCTTACTGCAGTAGTAACAACAAGGTTGAATGGAATATCATTTTTACAAGGGACGTTAATGACTGGGAAGTGGATGAAGTTAAGGCTCTGCTGGTAAAACTCTACAGTTCTAAGTTGGTGCTTGAAAAAGAGGATAGCATGGAGTGGATTTCTGCTGGAAATGCTAAGTTTTCAGTCTCAACTTACTATAGAATTTTGTCAAGCCTTAGTAGATGTGTGTTCCCTTGGAAAAGTATTTGGAAAGTAAAAGTTTCCTCTAAGGTTGCTTTTTTCTGTTAGGTGGCATCTTTGGGTAAAGTATTGACCACTGATAATCTTAGAATGAGATGTATGCTTATTGCTGATTGGTGTGTTATGTGTAAACGAGATGGAGAATTTGTAAATCACCTTTTTCTTCACTGTGAAGTGACTAGTTATTTGTGGAATGAGATTTTGAGTTGGACAGGATTACATTTGGGTAATGCCTAGAGATGTGGTGGATCTGTTGGTAGGGTTTAAGTTTGGGAAGGGCTGTAAAAAGGCGGCAAGAGTTTGGAAGATGATTCCTCCTTGTCTTATGTGGTGCATTTGGCTTGAAAGAAATGGGAGATGCTTTGAAAATAAAGAACACTCATTGGGAGAGCTTAGGGATTTGTTCTTGAGCACTTTGAGTTCTTGGGTTAAAGCTTTTGTAATGGAGGATAATTTTCTGCTTTTGTTTTAGTTTTCTGGTGTTAGGTTTTTTTTTTTTATTCGTTTTTGGAAGATGTAGGTGTTTCCTTTATATACGTCATGTATACTTGGGCTTATGCCTATTTCTTTGAATATAATTATTACTTATAAAAAAAAAAAGAAATTAGTTTAGGTGTTCTCATATCCTTAACGAGATCTCCATGCATGCAATTAAATACTGCAAAACCAGATTAGGAATTAATGGACACGATCGCACGAAAGTATGTTAGGAAAATGGACAAGATAATAGTAGTGGAATACTGCCACAATTTTGGGAAGAATATCAAGGACCAAGCTGGAAAAACCAATTTGTATGCGTATACTATATCATTGGTGCAAGCTGCATAATTGTATCGGCTTGCTGCATTTTTGAATAGAAGAAAATTAAGGGGTTTTCCAATATATTGAGAAAAATATATAGAATATTAGAAATAGTGAAAATTAATGCAGTACTGATCCACAACGGAATGGTCTCTGAGTCAGTGATGTACTGATCAAGGGTGCATGCAGTGAACAAACAAGTGGAATGGTCTTCAGCATGCATTTTTAATTAAGCAGATAAAAAAGAAACTCATGCATGGGCGTCCAAATCATGAAAGAAGATAAGGAACATGATGAGCAGACAATTAGTGGAAGAAGTACTGCTTGTCACATGAATGAGATAAGATTGCAAGTTGATGTAGTCTGCAATGGCCAAACCAAGTTGCAAATTCTAAAGCAATCAGGAGCCCAAGTACATAAATTTTGCAAAACCCAATATCTAAACACGTTAAAACAGAACACAAGCCATTGCCGAAAGGCTTGACCAAATAGCTATATATACGTATATATCATTGAGTTTCTTCTTCTTCTTCTTCTTCTTTTTATTTTGATATATAGGTTTTGAGTGATCTGTTTTCTTTTTACGTTCTCAGCAAATGTGGCCGCGGGGGGGGGGGGGGGGGGGGGGTTGGGGGTGTGGGTACCGTCAAGTGAATGTAGAAAGGTTGCTGAAGTACTCGGCTTTTTGTTCTAAGTTACGGGCTACTACAGCTAGTAGGTTTATTAGCCAGATAATATAAAGGAAGCCGGCAAGATTTAGCTAGGAAGTAGTGGATATATATGGTCAGATGCAGAAGAGTACATGCATTCAACAAGAAAAGTCTTATAAGATCAATGCCTTGGATTAATATGTGGTTATAGTTCCTTGAAAAGGATAGCTAGAAAAAATAAAACTGTGGTGGGAAAAAAAACATATATTTAGTGCAAAAATCAGGTGGTGGTGTTGCTGTGGATCAATAATAATAACACGAATTCGAATGAGACAGATCTCAATAGATTCGGATATTTGGTAATGAGTTTGTTCAGACGTTCCTGCAACTTGCAAGTATAACAATAATATTAGGATCATCATCTTTCGATATCTATGATTGGAATGGACTAGGGATTGTATACTTTATATTTTTGCAGCTTGTCATTGATATGAAATTAATGTGTTTCTGGTAAAAGAAAGACCCAACTATATATATCTAATTACTTATCGGAAAAGTAGGCCGGCATATCTCAGCTACAACATCATCTATGCCAACAAGGGTCCTAGATACTCTATTCGTGTCTTAGAAGGCACAACACTGAAAAGCAAAAGAACAAGCATCGTTTAATGCTTTAAAATAGAAGCCAACTTTAATAAGTGTTCTCCTTTCAAAATTGCTTATGTTCTTCAAGATCAAATGGAAGGTACCAAAAGATTGCCCATGGATAAACTGAGAACAACTGGGTTTCCGCAGAAAAATAAATTAAGAGCTAAATCTCATTTAAAAAAAAAAAAGCAATTGTGCACCGATCGATGAGATAATCAATCAAAGTTTTACCATTAATAATAACCACTGTATTGTGTTACACACAATCAAAGCATATATCAACGACACGGGAACTACTTTTACTTGCAAGCACAGAGAAATAGGAATGTGAAATTCTAGGGGTAAAAAATGGAAAAGGATTCCAAATGGTATCTTTTATGGTGGCATTAATTTGGGAACTTCAAACTTTAAGCAGCGCCCTTGAGTTTCTTTGTGATGGCGGCAATGTACTTCCCTTGGTGGAATGCTTGCTCCAACTCAAGCTCAGATGGCTGTCTTGAGCCGTCCCCAGCAAAAGTTCCAGCACCATACGGACTTCCACCTTTCACTTTTTCCATTTCAAACATGCCAGCTCCAAATGTGTATCCAATGGGCACAAAAATCATCCCATGGTGAACCAGCTGAGTAATTGCAGTCAACCTAAGACATCCATGATAAGTCAGTTTTATTTTCCTAATTCCGGATATTTAGGATATTTCAGTTAGTTTAATGATTCGTGTGAACTTACGGAGTAGTCTCTTGTCCACCACCTTGAGATCCAGTGCTGTAAAAGATCCCAGCTGGCTTACCTGCAAGCTGTTGTGTTCTCCATAAACCACCAGTTGCATCCAGAAATGCCTTGAATTGAGCAGCCATCATTCCAAATCTTGTTGGGAAGCCAAAAACAAACCCATCAGCGTCAGCAAGTTCATTGGGCGTAATGACTGGTACATCACTCTTTGGAGGTGCACTCATCTTCCCAAGTGCCTCTTCTGGCAGTGTCTCAGGGACCTGTTCCACATGTCCACTAAACTCGGTCAGGGAATTCTAACTAAGTCAAGAATATAAAGGTTTCACCGTTTCAGGCTTATGCTTGAGAACCATGGCCCATCCAAGAAACCATTGCTTAACCAAAAACCCAGTGCCTTGAATTTGTTGAATCGGGACGTGAGCAAAAACTAAAACAAAATTCTGATTTCTGGATGTACAAACTGGCAGGGGAGACTCCAAACTTTGAATGATATTGATCACAAATATATGTTGTAAAATGCCGAGCTAAACATGAAATATGCTCAAATAGTAAACGAGAGACGGGTATTAAGATAAAAAAGAACACAGAAGAAGAAAACATCAAAAGGACTAAAACCTTAAAAGTTTATATAAGCAGGCACAAAAAAAAAAAAAAAGATTATTGCATGCAGGGGAACCGAGACGAATCCTTGGAAAATGAGCTCGCCCAAACAGTCTGCAAATGACCCAAAATTTTGAGAAGGCACAGTCGGTGACATTGAATGGTAACAAAATAGCAAAGCACGGTTTCAAACCCAAAATTTCTCTTAATAATAACCTAACAAGGTCTCAAGTTCAGCACCCATTCTAAAAAATTGTCCCCTTTGCTGACAAAACCGCAAAAGGATGGACATTTATTCATCTAGAATTGATTGCTGCTCACTAATACTCTGTCGTAGCATACCCTAAGATATACTAAACACTAGACTTGGTAGTTCATAAGAAGGCAGGGCATGCGATGCAGAGGTGCTATAAGAATGCACATTCTTACCTGCCATAGTTTGGCTTCAACACCTTCAACAGATGCAGCCCCTTTCTTTATCTCTTCTGCTAGTTTCTCTACATGCCCATACATGGAATAGTACCTGTAGCAGCAAAAAAAAAGAACAGATAGATTATGAGAGTTGTATGGTAGTCAGTTCCTACAGTAGCATACTGGAGAATAGAGTTTTACCATGACATCTGATGAAAAATACTTTCTTTTAGTTCAAAGGAAAAATTGAGAGTACAAATAATTGAAAGAACCGCGATTACTTGCAAGTCTCTGGGAAAAACAATTAGCTCAGATTTTGAACTCTAATGGATTGCTGAGTTGGAAATATTTGTCCAAAACAAATATCTTCAAACTTCTCAGTTTTGCATGTATGTGCATGGGTGTAGACTATTCCCAGGTTCCTTCTCAAATTTGGGGCAGCTTAAAGGACAGTGACAAATCTTAGAAGCCCACCACACAGCGGAACAGGAAACTCACAACATTTCAGGTAAAAATATGGCCCATAAAATTGTTACCGTAAAATGCCAATATAGAGTCAGGAGCTCGAACATCTAGACTTAGCAATTAGTTTTTGCAGAACCATAAAGACGAAGGGGACACAGAAAGGATTGGATTGTGCAAAGGATGAGAATGTGTGGTGATATGGAGTTTCGACAACACCAAGAGCTGGTAAAAGGCGTTAGTTTTGAAGGGTTCAATATGCAACAGAACAAGTCTTTCTTTTACATATTTCCAAAGTAGTTCAATTTTTCAAATTATTTTAACAAATGAATTTCTTGAAGAAAAAAATTAATATTTCCAAAGTTGTTTCAAAATTTTAATTGACCATGATGCCTGACACAATAAATACCATAGTCTTATAAAGAAGATGAAACTTGCGCACAAAAGCTCACAATGGCCATAGAAGACCATATTTAATCGTAAACCTAAGATGAAAAATGGAGTCCTGAGTAGATACAAGGCTCGCCAACATCCTATTCATGAACTTTGGAAATTTTTTAATTATAAAGCTTCGTCTACATTTTATCAATTGCAAAACTATTAAAACAATTTGAGATATTAGGGTCATGCAGATCCTGATACCAAAAGTACTCATGGTTCTTAACTCATTCTACTCTACTCTTAAAGTTTCTTCAAATAAAACATATTTTCATAACCGTATCACGGACAGAAGAAATCTTTTTCATTGCTCTTCACTAGGTTCCACATCAATGCAGACAGTCGAAAAAATTATTAAAATGAAAAGTACAGTTAGAGTTGTGAAGAATTGCATCGGAGAGTTTTTTATCAATCAGAATATCAGATAGTGTATTGACTCGACTATTCCTGTCTTCGTTGTCATTCTCAGATCTTGTATTGCAAGTGTAGAACAAGAGGTTAAAGGGTTTGTTAACTTATAAAACTAAAATAGCACAGATATGAGATGTGCAATGATTTCTGGTCAAAGGTTTATTAACTTATAAAAATTTCTCAGCACCAAGCAGAGTATATGAGAATCCAGCCCTACAGTTTTACATTTGAAGGCCAACAAGGATATAGTTCATTTGGTTTCTCAAGAAAAAAGAAAATTCAAGCAGAAATACCAAAAAAACAAAAAAAAAAAACTGAATCGAAAATAGTTTCATTTCAATAAGATTCTTCGAAACCACGAGACTCGCCCCAAAAAACAATAAAAAAGCAAAACCCTGACCTAAGCAAAAGCCTCTTACGTCCGGATTTTTTTTCTTTGGATTTCAGCTCAAGAGAAAATTGAAAAAAAAAAAAAAAAAACTCTGAAAAGATAGTCTACAGGTTGTAATTTTATTAAATCAACAACCACTACTACAACCAGAAAGAATTAAAAAGAGATCCAAGAAATTAATGTTTCCAATTTCATACAATAGTTTAAGAAATATATTATAGAAGCATCAACCCGTAAATCTAGCAAAAGTAAAGGATAACAAGTTATGAGCGAAAGACAGAATATTGGCGAGAAACAGAGTGAATTTTGGAGAGATCAATATCTGGGGGAAAAAAAAAAGGAAGATAAATAAGATTGATACATACACAATATACACTTTGGTGGCCATTGATGGAAGAGTTAACTCCAAGGTCTCTCTCTCGGATTTCACGATCCAAATTTGGGTAACTCGGACCAATGCGAAGAAGGGAGGGGAGCCAAAACCCAATATTTATACTTGCACAATGGCTTTGAATCCATGGCTAGGCTGGGTCAAACCATCGATTGGAATTTGGAACGCGGGTAGTATTGCTACGCTGTCGTTTTCATGGGTTTCCCGTGCTGGTATCAATTACGGCCATGGAAAATTGTGGATTCTTTTTGGGATTAAAATGATTAATGATGAGATAGTGGTGTCAGGCTTCTCATCATCATGCTCCTTCCAAACTTAATTAATTTCTCTACAACTTTTTAATTTATTTATTACTTTTTGGGTTTTGTTAATGTACGTGCACGTGTAAAATTCTAGAGTTAAATCGATTGATAAATGGGGATTTGATCTCTAATAACGTACAGAGCTTGAAATTTACAACATGATGATGTTGAATTGAGTTGAGTTAAATTGAGATAAAAATTAAAAGTTAAATAAAATATTATTATTTTAATATTTAAAAAAATTAAATTATTTATTATATTTTATATTAAAATTTAAAAAAATTATAATAATAAATTGAGATGAGTTTATGATTCAAACTAATCTCTTTTATATAAGAAGAAAAATTACACATATCTAAAGGATTATAAACTTCATCGGCGTATGGAAAGGATTGAAGAAGATTTTACACATAATCGTTGTTCGTCGTGTGCAACGAAGATTATACATGCCTAAAAGATTAGTATGAACAAGTAGCTTATTGTAATATCAATGTCTATTAAAAAATATTACAGTTATGAAGAGATTTTATAAAAATAAATTAATAAATTAATATAATTTTATAGGATACGTTAGATATATTATATAATAAAAATAATTTTATAATCTAACATATTACATAAAATCGCGTCAGTTTATGAGTTTACTTTTATGAAACATAAAACTTTTTATAATTAAAACAATTCTCTTAAAAACAAAGAAAGTAATATTTTTCTTGGTGAAAAGGAAATTATACATGTTCAAAGGATTAAAAATAAAGTGGATAGATACAAGAGGATTAACTTTCCCGACGAATTAATTATAAAATAAGAATAATGATATGCCTTAAGTTTTTTTATATATAATTTTATTTTAAGATAATTATGTAAAATTTAATATATAAATAATGAGAATCAAGTTAGGGCCATCGAAAAAAGTGATCACTATATTATATCAATAGTGCAAATTGTACTTTTTTTTAAAAAAATAATTTTTTAAACTATATTAAATATTTAAAAAAATTTGTAAACTTATTAATAAAATCTTTCTTAACCATTCACAAAAAGAAAAAAAGAACATCGTTCATTTTAGGAATCGGTGTCCTAAGTATTTTTTAAAGATAATTACCATATGAAAGAAAAAAGAAAAGTTTGCACGGGAGTGGACAAGACAGGGTGGACCGTGGTGAATGGGAATGGGATGGGCGTTGGTTGATTAATGGGAATCAATTATATTGGGGGATTAATTGGGGTTATGTGGACCAATTACTAGGTGGGTTTGAGACAAAGACTATTCCCAATTGGTGGAAGACATTTGTATTTACCCAAAACAAAACATTATTTTATTGGTTGTGGCCAAACCGAGATGACGCATCGCACGCTGCATGCTGACCAAAAGTAAAAGGAAAACACTATGCTTACAGAGGATTTCTATCTAAATTTATTTTTATTTTTTATTTTTAAAAGGAAAACACACTTTTAATTGAAATTGATGAGAGATAGATAAATAAAGTGATCTCCACAATATTTATAATTAGTCGAATAAATTTTAAAGAAATATTAAAATAATCAATAAATATCATGAGTTTATTTCGCGAGTCTATTTTTCTTTCATTTTAAATTATATAGCCAGCCTGTATGCTTGTATTAAAGGTACTATTAATAGGATTATATTTTTTAAATTTAAAAAAGGTACAAATTAATTAGTTATTTATTTTCCCAAATAGTTAATTTTAAAAGAAAAAACCACTCCCTGTCGTGTTATGATCAGTAGGTTTGCATAAATAAAAAAGAATATATATATATATATATATATATATATAATATATGCAGTAGTGGCACGTGCAGAAAGGAAAATACTATGCCTAACATAACATGTCTATCGAAATTTTTCATCGAAATTCTTTTTTATTTTTTTAATTATTTTTTACTTAATGATTAAGTAAATATTTTAAATGAATCTATGATTTTTTTTTATTTTTAAAAAATATTTAAATAGTTTTAAAAAATAATGAAAGAAAATTAAAAAAAAATTAAGTATTCAATAAAAGATTTTGATAAAAATCTTCTGTAAACGTAGCAACGTCCGTGCAGAAAATTATATAAGAAAAGTATGCACGCCGGTTGGGTTAAGATATGTCACCTGGATAATCTAATAAATAATGGTCTCGTTTTGAATCTTGACTTGGGAATGGATAATACTAGATATAATTTTTAAATAGATAAGTCTTATATAATTTTTTTATAAAAAAAATTGATCTTACTAATAAAAAATAAATTTTTTATATTTTTTTAAGATGAAATCTATTTTTTTATAAAAATTTATACAAAATTTATTTATTTAAAATTTGTATCATAAAAATAAAAATAAAAATAATTCGCAGAGTTAGTCCAAAGGCTATATATTATATATGAATAAAACAAGTGCTCCTCTTGTAAGTTAAGATTTCAGAATGTTCGACACAGCCCAGTAGTAGTACTTACCCTGTTGATTTCACCTGAAAAACATCATCCTTTTGTTTATATTTTTTGTCTTCGCTTGTTCATCGAACTAGAATCGTTCCGCAGAAAGTACACCTGCCTCGGAAAATGTGAAATCGGATGTTACTTGTTAGAATTGTTCTAAAAGACTTGTTATTTTTGACACGCCAATGAAATATATATAAATATATAAAGAAGCGATAAAAAAAATCACAAAAAAAAAAAAAATTAGAATGAAGAAAATTTACGTAATTTGATATGTTAGGTTAAATTATAAATGTAAATTTATTTTTATAATAAAATAAATCTATCTAATCATATTACCTCACATAATTAATTTATAAATTTATTTTTATATAATTTTTAAAGAGGACAGTTTATAAGCGAATTGAATTTGAATTAGAGAAAAGTAATTAAGTTGTGATATGTTAGAATGCATTCATTCACCACCAACGCACGTTGTTGTTATGGTAGAAGTTTTTTGGGACGCTTGACAATCTTAAATTCGCTCTCTTTTTTGAATGGTTCTTTTTTCGGTTGAGATGCACATATATATATATATATATTTATATATATATAAGAGCATATGCGGCGGCCTCCTCCCTCTCAAGACAGATGAATGCATTTTGAAAGAGAAGACTTGTGAGCATGATCCCCAAGAGAATATTGCATTATTTATGGGACCCGTTTTGTGTTACCAATAAACTAATTTAAAGTAAAAGTGGCTTTTTTTCACATTGATAGGAGAAAAGGGTGAGTGGGTATCCCTTGGATTACCAGAAACTCTAAAGTCACCCTTCATAAACCATAATTATGCCCAGAGGAGGCCCAGCATGCAAGTACATAAAAAAAAAAAAAAAAAAACTGGCTTTTGCTTCACGAATCTCCTATACTGTCTGCCCATAATTTGTTCAGTCCTATTGCCTTGTTCACAAAGTCATACATATAATAATCTCCATCATTGGAACAGCTAAAAAAAAAAAAAAAAAAGTAAAAAAAGAAGAAGAAGGAAACAGATCAGAAATAAACAAGTCGTAGTAGTAGTTTGTTATAGATACGCCTATTTCTAGCACTTGCCAGAATCTCATTGCCTGTTGGCACTGTTGTGTGCTAGCTGGATTTAAAGCACGGGAGGCTTCTGAACAAGTCTAGCTTGATAGCGTCGCCTTCGAGCATGCATGCATGAGATGACAGTTGAAAGCAACCGCACACCCTTTCACCTTTGAATTTTCATAGGTCTCGTCATCCACGTAAAACTGCTGCCAAATTGACGCCGGACAGAATAGTAACTATTAGTTAGTTTTAACACATAATTTATAGGAAAGGAAGATAAAAGAATTACTTAAAAATATAGAGAAAACACATCTTATATTCAATTCAAAATATCAATATCTAAGAATGATCAAATAAACCACAAATCGGATTGTATTAACTAAAAATCGATTGTATCAAAATTTTATTAAAAATAGCAAAATTTTAATAATCACACCAAAATAAATATGTAATAAAAGAAGTAATTTGTCAAAAATATAATCCAAATTGAGTTCAAAATAACTTACTAAACGATAAATGAAATATTACTATAAAAGAAAAAAAACTAAAAATAAGAATTCAGATGCGAAAATAGTGGAATTTGACTTCAGAAATAATGCACACTGAACGAAGTAGGGTGACCAAGACATGAATGCTTAAAAGAGCTTTTTGAATTGGGGTCATATGGACAATTCTGATACTCGTAGTCAAAGTTATGACCAAAATACCGAAATGTATCCAAAACTGCCTCAATCAATAAAATATCACGATTTCCTATCATCTTTGCGCTGATCTGCCACCTTAAAGTATTTCAGCATAGTCAACGTGCAATCTGAAAATTCAGCATCATCTGATTCAAATCCGCCGCATCACAAATTTAAGTGAATGGCTGGCAATAATGTAAAGATTGAGCTTGGAATTAATGGTGGTCGTCGACATCATCCTCTTGGACTTTTTGTGGGATTGTGATCAACGAACCTAAAACAAGAAGTAACATTAATTTAACAGATTATTCATGCCCCTATGTATCTCTGGCCTTTTTTTTTTCCCCGATCAGATTCTAATTCTGATCTCAAATTCATGATAGCTGGCGCTTTTTTCTTGTTACTTTACACTTTAATGCTGACATATATAGTTCTTGATCAGAACCATACAAATGGGGCTATAACTGAAGGTTAACAACAACCTTTTTCTCTGAATTAAGTAACGAAGTGAGGGTAAAGGTAGCAGAGCTTTTCTTCAATAAAAAGATAAAAAACGAAAACCAAGTCAAAAGTCTTTCAATACCCATGAGGTGCTGATCATTTTAAAAAAACTACCCTTCATCCACGCCAATCTGAGTAGCTAGCTTACAATCTTGCAGTTTATTCCTATTGTTTTCCTCTCTCTCTTTGATCGGAGTTCTGAGTTTTTCAGAAGCGTTTTGTATGTGAACATGTGTTCTATCTGTGTTTCTTTATATATATATACATATATATATATATATATATATATATATATATATATATTTGGTTCATATTGTTATCTCTTGGATATTGCTATATGACCAAGTGAAAGTATATATGTTGATATTCATGTGTTTTAAACTCTTCTTATGATATCCTAACTTGATATATATTAATTCTAAGCAAATAATAAAAAAAGAAGATTTCAAGCAATTTTATATGAAAGTTATTTCTGTTTTAAAATTTTGGTCTACGCCTAGCTAGCTAGTTTACAGAGAATGTACACTAGGTCGACACACTACATACAAATACTAGCATGCATGGTTCTCTATCCGCTATCGAGCCTCTAACAGTGTAAGAGTTATCTCGTTGGTCGAAGATTGATGCTTGCTCGATGAAGATTCTGCATCAGTGGGATTTTTCCTTGCAACGAAACCTGGTTCTTTAGGTTCAGGCAATAAACTCTCACCGCTCAACATCATAACCACAGACGACATGCTGGGCCTATCCTCAGGATGCTGTTGCACACATACGAGACTGATTTGGATGCACCGCAGCATCTGATCTGATAAACTGCAAGAGTCTCTTAAGCACGTATCAACCAGTTCTAAAGGCCTGCCTTCTCTCCACAGATTCCATGCCTAGAACATTTTAGTTATTCATCAGTTCATTATATGTAAAATAGAAATATAACTTTTTTGAACACTCACATGTCCAATAAGATTAAGACTCTGGCCCGGATGGTAATACGCGCGGTTCTTCTTTCCACTTACTATCTCCATCAATAATATTCCGAAGCTAAAGACATCAGATTTTACTGAGAAAAACCCATCAATGGCATACTCAGGTGCCATATAACCACTGCAGAGCATCATTAGGAAGAAAGAAAAATTAGAAATAAATGGAGACCATATATTGAGCTTGTCCAGTGATACTTACTAAGTTCCAATCACTCGGTTTGTCTTTCCTTGGGTCTGATCTCCTCTAAAGGTTCTAGCTATGCCAAAGTCCGAAATTTTTGGGTTCATCTCACTATCAAGTAAGACGTTACTTGCTTTGAGATCTCTATGTATAATCCTCAATCTGGAATCTTCATGAAGATAAAGAAGCCCCCGAGCTACGCCACAGATTATGTGGAAGCGCTTGGTCCAGTCTAGGACTTTACCTCTTGCTTGATCTGGGAAATTTCTCATTTCTGTTAATCCATAGCTACCCTTAAACTGTAAAAGAAAATCTACGCTTTTGGAAGAAACCATAACAAAATTGCATGTGTGGCTGAAATTTCTATGTTACGAGGAATTCAAACCAAAAATGAAGGTGTCCAGGCTTTTGTTGGTCATGTGTTCATAGATTAGCATTTTCTCCTCCCCTTGAATGCAACAACCAAGAAGCCTAACAAGATTTCGGTGCTGGAGCTTGGCAATCAATATAACCTCGGTTTTGAACTCATTCAATCCTTGTCCAGAACTCTCTGAAAGCCTCTTCACGGCAATTTCCAGTCCATCTACCAGTGTACCCTGGAAATTAACATTGTAGAGAGATGATCATAATTCTATGAATGCTATTTTTTCTTAGGGTCCTCAAAATAGCATGTTGTATATTACCTTGTATACAGCTCCAAAACCACCTTCCCCAAGCTTGTTATCGCTAGAAAAGTTGTTAGTGGCTTTAGTTATTGTCACTAGGTTGAAGAGGGGGAGCTCCAGGTCTTCTTTTTGGCCTTCAACGCTCTGATTTATGATCAAATTTCTCTCAACAGTTTCTAATGAAAGAAAAATGGATTACACAAGAAATCAGAATTGGGTGACTTGTAACTCGTATGTTTGGACTGAATACATGGTAGTCCAGTCAGAGATTTAGAAATATATATAACATGATCAATAGCCATTTATCCAAGGCTAATAAACTTTTTTATTTTTTTTAAAAAGGCTAATAAACTCTCTCTCGTTTCTCTCTCTCACCAGCTCTCGAATCTATGCCATGAAACTTGAAACAAGTATTAAAGTCACAAAGTCCAAACAGAGCTGGTGATCAAGGTTAATAGTATAATGAAAAACTGAACACGTTTTTATTATTTCAATTACTATTTTGTATTACAAGAGAAAGCCTATTTATATAAATCTAATGTTTACAGAAAAGGCAGTAATTGATTTGCTCTGCTGTACAAGATTACACTAAGCTAAAATTTAGGAGCTCTGCTGTACATGATGACACTGGCTGAAGTTTAGGGAATGAGCAGATTTCATTCCATACTGTTTGCATATCTGAGATTATGATCGAGTGATTGGTGGGATTGATATGGTCATCTATTACGCCCCCGCAAGATGGTGCTCCCATCGGCGACACCAATCTTGGAGCGCAGAAGCTGAAATCGCTGGCGTGATAAGGCTTTGGTCATTAAGTCAGCCAGCTGATCATGAGTTGAAACATGAGCTACCTGAAGCAATCCTTTATTCACATAATCCCGCACAAAATGTAGATCTATGGCAATATGTTTCATCCGAGAGTGAAACACCGGATTTAAACTGAGCTGCGTTGCACCTATATTATCACATAGAAGTTTTGGTGGAAGCGAGATTTTGACGCCAAGTTCATGGAAGAGAGATTGAAGCCATGCAAGTTCAGACGTGGCACTGGCGAGTGCCCGGTATTCTGCTTCAGTTGAGGAGCGAGCCACAGCTCGTTGTTTCCGAGTACACCAAGATATAGGATTGGAACCAAGGAAGATGATGTACGCAGAGGTGGACGTGCGATCATCAGCATTTCCTGCCCAGTCCGCATCAGAGTAGGCGAGGAGTTGAGGAGCTGTTGATCGTTTAAGATGAATCCCATGATAGATCGTGTTCTTGAGATAACGGAGTAACCGTTTGACAGCAACCCAGTGAGTTTCAGATGGACAGTGCATGAACTGAGCAAGTTTATTCACTGGGAATGCAATATCAGGACGAGTGAGTGCTAAGTACTGAAGAGAGCCGATAACACGCCTGTACGTAGTGCTATCAACAGGACCTGAGCCATCATGAAGATGAAGACGTTCTGAAGTGGCTAAAGGTGTAGTAACATCTTTAGCACCATCCATTCGAGTTTTGAGTAGAAGATCCCGCACGTATTTGTGCTGGGAAAGAAAAAGCCCATGCAAGGTAGGGATAACCTCAATGCCCAGAAAAAAATGCAGAGGTCCAAGGTCTTTCAAAGAGAACTGAGAGCCAAGCTTCTGAATGACTGTAGAGATAAACGTAGAATCATTGCCAGTGAGGATTAAATCATCAACATAAATAAGGAAGTATGCAGAAATGCCGTGATTAGTGTAGATAAACAAGGAGTGATCCGAGGCAGATTTCACAAAACCAATGTGGCAGAGACAGTCATGAAGTGCACGATACCAGGCCCTTGGGGCTTGTTTCAGTCCGTAGATGGACTTCTGAAGATGACAAACATGTTGAGGGTGGCAGGTGTCAATAAATCCGGTTGGTTGAACCATGAACACATCCTCAGTGAGAGTACCGTGAAGGAAGGCGTTGTTCACGTCGAGTTGTCTAAGAGACCAACCGTTCATCACAGCAAGAGATAGAATGATCCGAATGGTGGCAGGCTTCACAACGGGGGAGAAAGTTTCTGTAAAATCTAGCCCGGGCCGTTGATGAAATCCTTTTGCGACGAGACGGGCTTTGTAGCGATCAATAGACCCGTCGGGTTTACGTTTGATACGAAACACCCATTTGGAGCCAATCAAGTTCTGATGAGATGCAGCAGGTACCAGCTTCCATGTCCCATGGCGAACAAGTGCTGTAAATTCCTCACTCATAGCATTACGCCAGTGCAGGTCTTGAAGAGCTTGATGAACACTGGTGGGCTCTAAGGATGTTGGTAATGCATGCTTTGTGGTCAGAAATAGGCGCTTGGGTTTATGGATATTATTCATGGACCTTGTGACCATGCGCAAAGGCTGAGGAGGCCTAGCTTCAACAACCTGTTCAGAAGCAGATATAACAGGAACTTGGGATGTGGGAGCAAGCTCGGATGGATTCGAATCAGGAGAAACAGGAACACAAGGTTGTGACAGCACCTGTTGAGTGGCTTCATCCAACAGAGGACCCGAGGAAGCTTGATCACCGAAGGTGTGCTTTAACATATTTGGCATAATAGGATCGAGAGTGAGGAGCTGAGGTGAGGGGGACACAGGCTGAGATGGGAGGGAAGGAGCAGGTGGTAAAGTATGAGGAAAGATATTTTCGTCAAAGCGAACATGGCGAGATAGAAAGATTCGTTTAGTGACTGGATCAAGGCATTTATACGCACTTTGAGATGTGGAATATCCAACGAAGATGCATGAACGAGATTTTGGATCCAACTTATGCTGTGAATACGGTTTGAGCCATGGGAAGCATTGACAGCCAAAGACCCGAAGCTTGAAATAATTTGGACTGGTTCGAAAGAGGACAGCGAAAGGAGATTGAAGAGAATGCAATGGAGTTGGCATGCGGTTGATTAAATATACCGCAGTTTGAAAAGCCAAGTTCCAGTATGACGGAGGGAGTTGAGCACGATGAAGTAATGTCATTCCTGTCTCCACTATATGCCGGTGACGGCGTTCAACTACGCCATTTTGTTCCGGAGTGTGTGGGGCAGTTGTGAGGTGACATATACCATGTTGGCTAAGATAGCTTTTAAGAGCGATGAACTCACCCCCGTTATCTGAGTACAGATTTTTGAGAGGTAAAGAGAACTGTTTTTCGAGGATAGCCTTGAGTTGAGGAAAAATAGTTGAGACTTCAGATTTTTGTTTCATGGGAAAGTACCAGCAGTATTTTGTAAAGTGATCTACAAATAAACTGTAGTAGCGGTAGCCTTCAAGAGATGTATGTGGTGATGGACCCCAGACATCTGTGAACATATACTCAAGTGGCGAGGAACTGGAAATGCTAGATAAATTGAAAGGAAGTTTATGACTTTTATTGATAGAACATGAGGAACATAGTGAATGAGCAGTACTTTTATTTGCTGGTAATTGAAACATTTTTATCAAATGATGAACAAGTTTCCGAGAGGGATGACCCAATCGGTTATGCCAAATATCTGAAGACACACGTTCAGTAGTGAAGGCTTCCTTCGTGGCTCCAACATTGCAGGATGAAACGGGAAGTGTGTAGATGCCATTATCACATTTGCCTTGCATTAGTGTCACCCCCGATGTCGGGTCCTTCACAAAAAAATGAAAGGGGTGAAATTCAATAACAAGATTATTAGTCTTGGTGAATTCATGAACTGAGATTAAATTCTTGTGAATGGCTGGTACACAAAGAGTGTTGGTTAGAGCAATGGTACGAGTAGGAAGCCGAAAGTTGACAGTACCAACATGAGAAATTGCCAAACCTGATCCATCCCCAATAATGACCTCGTCAGTACCATCGTACTCGGAGTGAATGGAAAGTTTGGACATATCGGAGGTGATATGATGAGAGGCACCAGAGTCAACTACCCATGGTTTTTCAGTGGAAGCAGCAACACAGTTAGCATTGGGAGAGGTTGGGTTCCAGAATTTTTTACATTGGCGAGCCGTGTGACCAGGTGTAGCACAAAACTGACAGATCACAGAAGGTTTGGTGGAAGACTGAGAATTATTGTGAAACTGAGAAGGGCGCTGATTTGGCCGAGAGGTGTTGTTCCTGTGAGTTTTGCCTCGATGAGATGAGGTTGGAGGGACCTTTTTTTGGTGATAGTTGGCTGTTGCAATAGTGGTCTGCTGCAATGTCTCAAGACGTTTGAGATAAGTTTCATGACTGACTAGTAGATCATGAAGTTCTTCGAACGTAAGGGGAGTCTCTCTGGTTCGAATTGGAGCAGCGATGTCACGAAATTCAGATCCCAAGCCATTAAGGATGTAGAGCGTGAGATCATCATTTGTGAGGGGAGAATCCACTAGTGCCAGTTCATCGGCAGTGCATTTGACTTGCTGGAGGTATTCGGTGACGGTCTTGGAACCACGATTCAAGGAAGTAAGTTGATCCTTGAGTTGCATGACTCTCGTGCGAGAGCGATTTGCATAAAGACGGGTCAGTTTAAGCCAAGCCTCTCTTGAAGTGCCAGAGGCAGCAATCAAGGGCATAATACTTTCTGACATGGAGGCAAAAATGCCATTGAGCAAGAGTTTATCTTGCCGGATCCAGCGACTGCGAGCAGCAATGGCATCAGCAGTTGGGTTAGTCCCAAGCGTAGGACAAGGGTGGGATCCATTAATAAAGCCCTGAAGGTCATACCCAATGACAAGGGAGTCAAATTGGGCACGCCATGCAGGAAAGTTGGAGGATGTCAGCTTGTAGGGGAGCTGATTATGTGCGTTGATGGCAATGATAGTATTTGCTGGTGGAGGAGTAGAAGTGTTGGAGTTGGTGACAGAGGCTGGTGACTCAGACATAGCGGAAGCAAGAGGATCAAACTCGTTTGAGATAGGGGCCTCGTGATACCATATAATGAAAAACTGAACACGTTTTTATTATTTCAATTACTATTTTGTATTACAAGAGAAAGCCTATTTATATAAATCTAATGTTTACAGAAAAGGCAGTAATTGATTTGCTCTGCTATACAAGATTACACTAAGCTAAAATTTAGGAGCTCTGCTGTACACGATGACACTGGCTGAAGTTTAGGGAATGAGCAGATTTCATTCCATACTGTTTGCATATCTGAGATTATGATCGAGTGATTGGTGGGATTGATATGGTCATCTATTAAATAGACACCTTACACTTTTTACCATTCCTAGTGGGAACCCATTGACAAAATGAGAAACAGAAAATGCCTCAGCCTTTCAATTATGTCTAAAATGATTGTTTGAGAGGCCATTCATTGCAATTGGGCAGGTAAGAAGAGAAAATATATCATTTTGAAGCCAAAGGGGAAAATTGATTAAAAACAAGGAATGTAAGTTTCTAGCTCAAGTCGTGGTTGTCAATTTAACATGACGTTAAAAGGGGTGCAGCTCACAGAAAATCTCGATTTACTCTTTGACATTTTCAATGGATTTTGATTATTATCAAATGGCTAATGATTTTGCATCATATCTTTCCTTGTTCAGAGTATCAACAGCTGTTCCATACATTTCTAGGAGATGTTCCGTACATTTCTAGGATGGTCAATTAAACACTATGGCAGCAAGTTTACCTGAAGGTTAGAGAAAGTAACATTACCTCTGAACTTTGTCCTCCTTTTGCACAGGAAACAGGCCATGAAGAGCATCGCAGAAATAATGGCAGGAACGAGTACAGATATTACTATAACCTTTGTCTTATGCTCGTCTTTCGACTCTTCATGGTTGACATGACATAAAAGCAAACAAAGTTTAAGACTAGCTGAAAAATATAAACAGAAGCAATGGCAAGAGAAAATCATTGTTTTTAAGCAATAAAATAGGCTCAAGTTTGCGAAGTACAAATGATTTAACATCAAAGTCACATTGACACACAACGAAGAAATCAGACAAACAAAACTAAGTTCCTACCTAACTCTGAAGCAGGCATTCTAACATACAGATTCTGTCCACCAAGTGAAACCTGCCTAATATCGATTAGATCACCATACCAGAGGGCGCAGCCACTACCTCCTCCTCTGATATCTGAATTTGTATAAGCCATACAGGAACAATTATTCAAGCATTTGGTCCTGCATTCCTCAAGATTCATACTCTCGTTCACCAAGGAATTTGTAGTGTCTGGCAATTTTAGCCCAACAAATTTAATAAACCCATGTTTATCTTTATCTTGACAGCTTAGTTGAGTAATGCGCACACATCCTTGAGACCAGTCATTTGGGTTCCATGTTTCTTGTGATTTAGACTGGAATCCTTTTAAACATTGACAGACTGGTGACTCACCAATGATACAATTTCCATAGGCGCCACAAAGGTTGTAGTCATCACAGTTGTCTCTTGGCACAGATGAATACGGGCTCCAAGTTGAGGTTGCATCGATCCATATATAGCGTTCACGGGAATAGTTAGTTTGGTTCAGAACTATTCTTGATATTATCGATTTATTTATAAGATGGTATTCGTAGTATACCTCGTTCTCATTGTTGACGAAATTGAACTCGAAAACCGGGTTGTCTCTCAACTCCGGAGCACCGCTGTAACGAAGGCCATTCCAAGGGCCACTCCTGAAGTACTTCTCGGAGCCCTTCCACATGACTGCTTCAGGGTTATTAGTAAGTTCTATTCCCCAGGTAAAGTCTCCAGGAGATGGGTCATCCCAATTCTTCCAAGCGGATAAACGCCGGTCAAGACCAGTCTTGAAGTCCCACCCAAACTTCATCCCTGGTAACAGTGTATCTGAAGGATGATCAAAGCTTTGCCACAGATAATTCTCTGAATTTCCTTCTTCCCTATCTCTCAGTACTAAATTTCCATTATCTAAAAGCTGCAATATTGGACTCGAAGCCTCTTTTGTTGAATTTGCCAACCAAACAACACTAGTATTCTGGCTGAGAAGAACAAGATTGCCGGTGCTGTTTATCATCAACATACCAGAAAAGTCTTCGATTGGATTGCGTCTATTTGCTACCCAAACAACAGTTTTAACTGGGATATTCCTGTACCAAATTCCCAAGTAACGGTTGGTGGAACTACCTAGGCTAAAGAAACCCAGTTCAAAGCCGCCTTCACTGGAAATCAAGGTACTGCCCTCAATGATGGACTGGGATTGAGTAATGACATCAGCTGCACTGGAGACTACGGAGAGGAAAAGAAGAAAGTTGGCACCCAAAAACATACAAGAATAAACGCCCATTCCTTAGTAGAGACAGAGATCTATGCTTAGAAGTTGAACTCGAGACACTTTCAGGTAGTCCCTGAGTAAAGAGTAAGGAGCAATTTGCATGGCATATATCAGGACGACACGACGCACAAAGGCTGCTGACTTTGGGGGCTTGCTGTTCATGGTCCATATAGTCCATTACAAGGCCGGCAGATGGTAATTATATGCATTAAAAACAAAAATGTTTGAAACCTAATTCAATATTGACGGGTTGGCTGAAAGTTTCAACTTATTTTGTGGAAAACTACTTCCTAAAGTTAAAGTTTCTAATGCTGATATAATCCCTTACCAATGCTGAGTGAATGTTTGGACTCTTGGGGTCGAAGATAAGGTTGTATAAAGAGAATAAAATTTGGTCCTTGCAAAGTGTACCTAGGATATATATACCAACTTGTCGCTTTTATATCTAGCAATAAATTATAGAAATTTTTCTTTGAAATTAATAGAGATAGAGACGGGCCTTGTCTCATGCATCTGATCTGTTGGACTCGTTTTCGTTTTCTTAGGCCTAAGGTCTGGATATTTTTTACGTAAGGCACAAACACTCATGATCTAAACCGGACCAGTTGCTACTTGGTTTGGCAGGTGAAATCTCACATATTTATTATAATTTTTCTAAGCTCTCGTACGTAATATAATAAATAATTTAATTTTTTTAAATTTTTAAATAAAATTAATATTAAAAATTAATATTCTAATAATATTTTTTTTAACTTTCAACCTTTAAATTATTTCATTTCATTTGTGTAATCAAACGAGACCTAATTCGCTTCTATCTAGTCCAACATAGTCCACAATAATTCCCGCGGCTATATATATACGATATTTTTCACAATGAAATCCAAAAAATAAAATAACTCTGTCTAATAAAATTAATTATCAGTTTCTGTAGCTGAAGTTACCAATAACTTTATAAGATTACAAGTTTATGTTAATATACATCAGCATATGGATATTTCTCAGTCCATAAAGTCAATAAAATCTACCCCATTTATCAGCCTAGGACAAGGTTACAAATTCTAGTGATCCTTACAATATTCTGTGGATGGGTGATGCAGGATCAGACGACCGAGCATACAAATCCTTATCGAGCCTCCAATATTGAAATGCTTATTTCGTTGGTTGAAGATGATTCATGCTTGTAACTTGAGGAAGAAATTGTCTCGCGCGAATACTTTTCCATCAAGAAACCAGGTTCTTTGGGCTGCAGCAATGCAATCTCACTCCCCAACATTAGAACAACAGATGACATGTCCGGCCTATCGTCCGGACGCTGCTGCACGCATAAGAGACTAACATGCACGCAGCGCAACACCTCTGACGCGGAGACTGAGTCCCCCAAGCAAGCATCCAGCAGGTCCAGGGGCCGGCCTTCATTCCACAGTTTCCATGCCTAAAAGCATTGCAATTTAAATTTATCATTGGCGGGTCTAACATATCCTGAAAAGAAGACTTAAAACTCTTTATATAAGACTTTACATATCCTATGAGGTTGAGGCTGTGGTCTTGATTATACAGCCCTCTACTTTTCTTTCCGCTGACTATCTCCAGCAAAAGGATGCCAAAGCTGAAAACATCTGATTTTGTTGAGAATAGTCCATCAAAAGCATATTCTGGCGCCATATAGCCACTGCATTTAATAATATCATTCATCATAAAGGGATAACATCAGTTACTAAACGCAGGTTTATAGAGGCAGCATATGAAAATGATCAATGATACTTACTAAGTGCCAACCACTCTGTTTGTGTTTCCTTCTGTTTGATCCCCTCCAAAAGTTTTAGCCATGCCAAAGTCTGAAATTTTAGGTTTCAACTCACTATCAAGTAAAACATTACTTGCCTTGAGGTCTCTGTGTATAATCCTCAATCTGGAATCTTGGTGAAGATAGAGAAGCCCGCGAGCAATCCCGCATATGATTTGGAAGCGTTTAGACCAATCCAATACTCTACCTCTTGTTTGATCTGAGAAGTTTCTAGTTCAAGTTAATCTAACATTCTCGACCAACAAACTGAAAAGAACAAATATTCTATCGAAAATCGATGACAGGATTACACTTGCTATGCCCAACTAATTAGAATAGGTTCTGAGGGATTCAGACCAAAAAGGAAAGAGTCCAGGCTCTTATTTGGCATGTATTCATAAACCAGCATTTTCTCTTCTCCCTCAATACAGCAACCGAGAAGCTTCACTAGATTTCGGTGCTGAAGTTTAGCTATCAGTTTCACTTCATTTCTGAACTCATCCGGTCCTTGTCCAGAGATTCTCGAAAGCCTCTTCACAGCAACTTCTTGTCCATCTGCTAGTACACCCTGAAAGTACAAATTTTATCAAACGACTGCAAAAAATATGAGTGAAAGCGGTGCTTATTTCTTTGATACTTATTGTCTATTGCAAAGCAAATTTACCCTGTATACGGGTCCAAAACCACCTTCTCCAAGCTTGTTGGTGGCCGAAAAGCCATCAGTGGCTCTAGAAATTGTGGATAGGTCCAACACTGGAAGCTCCATGTCTTCCTCTTGGACTTCCCTGTTCTGGCCAATTAGTACACTTTTCTCTGTTTCCCCTCGTATCGGAAAAAAGGTAAAATTCAGAGTGAGCTTCACTTAAGAATACGATATGGACTTAAAATTCGGTAGATATTAGTATATTACACCATATTTATAAGCAATCACAGGCTTCCCATTCGCAATTGTTATAGTACCCATAAAAAAATCTGAATTCAGATTGCCTGCAATCCCTTGCCTGCCCGGATTGCAGGTGACCCTAATCAACAAAATCTTGGGCCAGGCTCTTATATGAGAAACACATTCTTTCTGGTTAAAAGATGCCATCCTGATCTAACGATTTATTTCATTTGTTAACGTGTATGAGTGCATTTATAAGTATTGATTCCACATCGAGGAAAAACAAAGAAGTTAAGCAGCTGCAATACATAATTCGACCCAAAACCATTGGCTGCTTTTTGTCCCAAAACTGTTTATAATCTGACAAACAATGTCAAGTGATTAGTTCGTGGAATTATTTTTGTGTAATCCCTTTATAGTTATAGTTAGAGTATTAAAATTATTGCTTGAGTCTATAGATTAAGCGACTATAGTTCATAGCGTAATAGGTAGTAGTCAGGTCCCACGTCATCAGTCTACGTAATTTTACCTTGTAAGCTTTTCCTTCTGCAAATGTAATAGCTCACTAAAAGCATCCCAGAAACAACTGCAACGGATGCCACAACTATCGCTGCCGTCCTCTTCTTATGACCATCTTCCGTCTCTTCATATTAGATTTATGAGCAGAAATGCAAATTCAGTTAATCGTCACATGAAACTAAAACAAAATTCAGAAAGAAAGGAAGACGATCGAAATGATAATTAAACTTGATAAGGAAATAATTACAAATCAAATGGCATCAAAACTTATTACAGAATAAATGAAAAGTATGAGTGAATTGGTAAAATGAAATCTTCCTAGAATTAGGGGTCAAATATGTCACATATGGTAAGCCGTAGATTAAGGCTAAGTATCCTCAACAACCCCCACAAGCTGAGCGTCAGATTTAAACAGACGTGAAACTTGGATCGAAAAAATTCAAAAAGAGAGCAAGATACACTTTTGGTGAAGATGTCAGCAACCTGTAAGTGAGATGGCACATACTGCATGTGCAATTTGCCAGTGACAACAAGTTCCCTAAAGAAATGGTAGTCTAATTCAAGATGCTTGGCCCGTTTGTGGGAAAAGGGATTGGAACTTAAAAATATTGCACTTTTGTTGTCGCATAAGAGAAGAGGCTGCTGTGGAATTGGGACCTTGAGGTCATGAAGAAGATGCATAAGCCAAAGAAGTTTGGTTGTAGTCATCGCAAGGGCACAATACTCAGACTCATAGCTGGAGCGTGAGATAGTAGGTTGCTTCTTGGCACTCCAAGAAACTAGATTGTCGCCAAGATAAATAGAGTAGCCTAATGCGAAACGACAAGTATTCGGACATCCTGTCCAGTCGGCATTCGAGTAAGCTACTAGAGTACCAGGAACAACGGACGGACGCAAAGTAAGGCCAAAGTGAAGTGAGCCCTTGACATAGTGAAGAATGTGCTTAACAGCAAGGAAGTGATCTGCAATAGGGGCGTGCAGAAATTGGCTACTAGAATTGACAGCATGGGCAATATTTGAACGCGTGATGGTCAAGTACTGAAGGGCACCAACGAGAGATCGGTAGAGAGTAGGATCCAAAAAGGGAGGACCATTAGCATAATAAGTGTTGAGAAACAACCATGGGAGTGTGAACAGGTTTGTTGTCAAGCAACTAAGCTCGAGTGAGAATATCTCATGCATATTTCAACTGACTGATAAAGAGACCATCAGGAGTGGGTGAAGCTTCAAGACCAAAAAAGTAACTGAGAGAACCCAAATCCTTGGTCACAAACTTAGAATTAAACTTGCGAGTAAAACTGTCAAGAAGAGACGAGTTGTTGCCAGTAATAATAATATCAACATAAAGAAGCAAATAGATAATACCAGACTGCTAATGAAAGACAAAGAGAGAGGTGTCAGCATGACTGCAAGAAAAACCAAGTGTAAGGAGAGAAGAGTTGAAGCGCTGAAACCAGACATGAGGACCTTGCTTTAGGCCATAGAAAGCTTCTTCAACTGACAGACATGATTAGGAAAGCAAGGATCAATATACCCAGGAGGCTGTTCCATATAAACATGTTTAGTGAAAGTACCATTGAGGAAGACATTCTTGACTTCAAGTTGCAAAAGAGGCCATTTGTTGGTCACAGCAAGAGAAAGCACAACACGGACAGTGATAGCCTTGATAACAGGACAAAAAGTGTCAGTGTAGTCGAGACTAGGTACCTGTGTATAGCCTTTGGCAACAAGACGAGCTTTGAGATGCTCGATGGATCCATCATGTAGATATTTGATCCGAAACACCCATTTGGAACCTACAATGCTGGTGTTGATAGGGTGAGGAACCAAAACCCAGGTGCGATTTTGTTGCAAAGCTTGAACTTCTTCATCCATGGCTACAAGCCAGACAAGATTCTTAACAGCAGATTTGAATCCTTTGGCTTAGTAGAGGCAGGAAGAGTAGAAAGAAGTCCAAAGGATCCCAAAACACCAAGATTCGCCAGATGACAAGTCTTTAAAATCCTAGCTTTAGCTCATGTGAGCATAGGATGGGAGCCCAACGAAAATGCAGGAGTAGAGGTGAGATCAAGAACATGAGGATCAGTAATGGTCTTAATAGAAGGCGTACTAGGAGCCGAGTGTGGTAAAGAGGGACATGTAAGAGAATCAATAGCTTGCACAAACTCATCCACAGGGTCAGTACAAATAACACACGAGGAAGAACCGGATTGAGGAACGTGCTGGGGACGAGGCACAATGGAAGAGGAGGGCAGGTCGGTATGAAGGAGACATGGTTCCAAGAAATTGGAAATATGGAGAGAGGAGAGAGGTTGGACCTGGGAGCTATCGAGAGAAGGGAAGTGAGTTTCATCAAATTGAGCATGTCGGATGATATATAGCCTAGTAGTGGTGGGATCAAGGCAACGAAACCCAAATTGGATTTGAGGGGGGAAGGGCCCTAGATGTCGCAATGAATAAGATCTAACATGAGACGACCTATGTTCATTTCGAGAATAAGGCAAACGAGAATAAGGCAAGTTGACATGTACTACACAAAGTGGGAGCTGGCAATAAAGACGTAAGATAAAGATGCCTTTTTTTCCTTTAAAAAAGAAATAATAAAATGATTCACATGTCCAAAGCAAGCATGCCATAAATCATATGAAGCATGTAGTGATTTATTCTTAAGGATAGAAATAAAAGCAAAATTTCTGCGCTTCGGCACATATAGACCTCCATCTCTTTTACCAATCGCCACCACCCTTCCTGTTTGACGATTTTGAACAGTAAAAAGATTATTAGTAAATGTAACGGATAGAGAAAAATCAAACGTTAATTTATTAATTGAAAGAATATTTTTAGTAAGATGAGGGACATCTAATACATCTAATAAATGAATATTTGGAACAGAAGAAAGGGTACCAATGTAGGTAATGGGTAGAGATGCACCGTTTCCTACAATCACAGAGTCCTTACCCGTGTAATTAGTGGACTGATTCAAAGTAGATGGATCGGTGGTCATATGGGCTCAAGCCCCAGTGTCCAAATACTAATCAAAAGACTCGGGTCCAGAGAGAGAACAAGAGGTGTTGAACGCTTCGGCAAGATGAGCAGAGGAGTCATGTCGGGCATACTGCTAGTTGCATCGATCAGCATAACAACCCTCCATGCGACAAATTTAGCATTGGGTGGGCAACGTCCTTGCCCAGAGTGAGATCGTCCACAGTTGGAAGAGTTACTGCTGTGGTTACTGGAATGATTGCACTGATTGCCTTGGTTAGAAGAGTGGTGGCCATAGATATTGGCTCGGCCTTGATTGGTGGCGGTAAATGTAGCAGCAGTGGTGGCAGAGGGCTCAAGGGACCACTGGAATATCTCAAAGCTTTCGGCTTTATAGACCAAATCTGCAAAACGGGGGAGTAGAGTGAAAGCCATCTACGCGGTGGAGAAGCTGGAGAAATCGGAGCCAAGGCCATGGAGAAACTAGTGCACTTTGTCGGTGACCGTCTGATTGCATGAAGCTGGTCACAAAGGGCCGCACAGGCGTATTCAGCAACTGGTTTGAAGAAGCGTTTCATCAGCTGTAAATCGTCCTTGAGATATAATTCATGGGCCTTCGAGCGATGGCTAAAAGTGTTCTTCAAAGTGAGCCATACGTCACGTGCAGTAGAGAGGCTAACGACCTTAGCCATGGCTTCCTCGGTGAAGGAGGAATGTAATAGACTGAGGAGGCGTTGGTCTGCAACTTTCCACACCAGGTGTTTGTTATTAGGTGTGTAAGAGATGGCAGGTTCAAAACAGGGTGGCGGCGCAAAGGTTCTATCAACATAGCCCAACAATTCTTGACTCTCAAGGAGAGGAAGGAGTTAGCTTTTTCATAGAAGATAGTTTGAGAAAGAAAGCTTGATGGTGATCATGTGGATTAAGGTGTTGAAAGGAAGGAGATTGGGAGAGGATTCGGAAGCCAATTGAAAAAAAAGGAGCGGTGGCTGTTAAACCAGTGGTGCTCGTGATACCATGAGAGGGTTTGATGAAAACCACCACACTTGTAAAGTGGTGAGTATATTCTATTTATAATCAATTACAGTTAGGAAATAATTACAAATCAAATGACGTCAAAACTGATTACAAAATAAATGGAAAGTATGAATAAATTGATACAATGAAATCTTCCTAGAATTAGGGGTCAAATATGTCACATAGGGTAAGCCGTAGAGTAAGGCAAAGTATCCTCAACAGTATCAAAATACTTACTGATGAAGTTTTATCATGCCAAGAAAAAAAAAAAAAAAAAGGAGGAAGAAGAAGACCTTTTTCTGTCACAAAACAAAGCCCATACCTAGTTCGGAAGCTTGCATTCGAACATATAGAGTTTGTCCACTAGTTGGAAACTGCCTAATATCTAGTAGATCACCAAACCAGATGGCGCAGCCACTGCCTTTTCCTCTGATATCTGAGTTTGTATAAGCCATACAAGAACAGTTGTTCAAGCATTTTACCCTGCATTCGTTGAGATTCATACTTGTGTTCACCCACGAATGTGTAGTATCTGGGACTTTTAAGCCAACAAATTTTACAAATCCGTCCTTATATTTGTCCTGACAGCTCAAAGGTGTGTTGCGTACGCATCCTTGAGCCCAGTCCATTAATTCCCAGTTCTTTAGCGACTTAGGTTTGAATCCTTTTAAACATTGACAGACGGGAGACTCTGTCATCAAACAATTTCCATTGGCACCACAGAGGTTATAACTGTCACAGTGGTCTTTAGGAGATGATGAGTAGGTCTCCCAAGTCTTTCTGCTTCTAACCATACGCAGCGTTGAAAGGGAGCATAGTTGCTTTGGTTCAGAACTGCCATTGTCTTCATAGCCTTGTTTTTGAGGTTGTACGTGTAGTAGACCTCATCTTCATTAGAGACAAATTTGTATTCGTAAAGCTGATTTGGCTTGAATGAAGGTGCTCCACTGGTTCCGATGCCATTCCAAGGGCCCGTACGATAGTATTTTACTGAGCCTTTCCAAATATATGATTCTGGATAGCCGTAAAGTTCTAACTCAAAAGTGAAGTCTCCAGGAGACGGATCATCTCGATTCTTCCATGCTGTTAGTCGCCGGTTAAGACCTCGCCTTAAGTCCCATCCGAGCTTCATCCCTGCTAACAGTGTATTAGTTGGATAGTCAAAGCTTTGCCACAGATAGTCTTCTGAATTGGCATTTTTCTCGTCTCTTAGGACAAGATTTCCGGAATCTAACAGTTGCAACAACGGATTTTGAGCTTGTCTCAAAGAGTTTGCGGACCAAACAACCATCTTATTCTGACCGAGCAGGAGAAGGCTGCCTGTGTTGTTTATCATCAAACTGCCAGAAGAGTCGTTGATTGGGCTGCTCCGGTTTGCAACCCAAACAACAGTTTTAACCGGGATACTCTTATACCAAATTCCCAAGTAACGATTCTTGGAACTACCAGGACTGAAGAAACCCAGTTCAAAGCTTCCTTCACTGGACACCAAGGTCTTGCCATCATTTAAAGATTGGGTTTGAGTAATGCTCTCTACACCAAACGAGGCCTTAAAGAAGAATAAAAAGATCAAATTTGGAATAACGAGCATAGAAGAAAGATTACCCATTGAGTTTTAGTTCTTGAGCTAGCTCTCTGGTTCTTAGTTATTGTAGACAGGCTCTAGTGATGGCGTATTCAGAAGGGATTCAGATTTCAAATGGCGCATCCGGAAGGGGATAGGCCCTAGAGATGGCGTAGTTACAAGGGCGTTTAGTACGGTTGAGTATCGTGTTTGACTCTTATGCATGTAAAGACGACACCAGGTCCAGGAGGGTCAACGTCGGCGGGACCAATAGGACCCAGTCTCTAACCAAAAATGCTTTGTATTCGTCCAGGTGATTCGTGAGTGAGTGAGAAAAGTTTTGAAGAGGTTTTTGGTGGCTGGTTACTCCTCTCAATTCCAAGAACATGAACATCTTCTGGAAAGCAGGGATCCATGAGACTGATCAAATTGTTCATCTGGAAAGTAGCTAGGGACGATTTCACATGTCCATCCTTCAACTTGACAAACGAGACACGTGAATTCAAATTGAGACACTTAGCCCGGTTTGAATGACAGATGAGATACAAATTATCTCATCTGAATTGGTACGGCTGGTTTTCATAAACAAACAGTAGTTTGAAGTTTAATTTGTATCTAATCTCTTAAATTTCAACGCTCTGCAATTACTCTCTGACGCCTACAACATTTAAAAGAACCGACCCACTATCAATTTAGCAGCCCTCTTTCCTTTCCCCATCCCATCTACATTAACTCCTTTCCTTCCGATTTAAAAAATTAACGATGATATTGATATTTTTGAGAGGATGGAAGGTGGCTGGCTGCAGTTTGGGATTTTATTAGAAAATTCGAAATTAATGAATTGAAAAAAAAAATAACTATCGCATTTTTAATATATATAATTATTTATTATAATTTTATATTTTATTGTAATATATAATTAAAAATATATATTTCAAATTTTGTAAAATATAGTATAATAAATAGCGAATAATTTTTTTTAACAAAAACAATGCGTTCATATTTAAAAATATTGAAATAACTAAGCCCAACTACAAAAAATATGTTTTGAGAAAGACAAAGTATTTATAAGTTTTTAAATTAATAATATATTATTTATTTTTAATATATTCCTAATATTTTTGACTCAATAATTTTTAATAATTAGTAGAATTCACTATTTTATCAAATCTTCAAAAAGTTAAAATTATATCATATAATTTCACTATTTATACACTTTGTTTTACAAATTATCCTCATTTGCGTAACTAAACGAAGTCAATTTGAAATTAAAAATATTTTATATTTGAGTGATATTTAAAAATAAATTTCTTAAAATATTTGAAAATAATTGTGTGCATTTGCTTAGTTTGTTTTTACAAATAAAATGAAATGAGATGAGATAAAAATTAAAAATTAAATAAAATATTATTAGAATATATTTTTTAATATTATTTTATTTTAAAATAAAAATTTTAAAAATATTATAATAATTATATAAAATAAGATGGAAATGATTGCTAAAGGAATAGCCTAAAGTTGCATCGGCCCTATTTATTATTGGTTGTATTTGAATGTTGAAGTGAGTTGAGTTAAGATGATAAAATATTGTTAGAATATTATTTTTTAATATTTTAAAAAAATTAAATTATTTATTATATTTTATATTAAAATTTTAAAAAATTATAATAATAAATTGAGATGAATTGAGATTGATTTGGTAACCAAACAAAATTCAATGAATAGGCACAGGCCTAATTGAGTTATATTTAATTTTAGGCGTCGTCGCTGTCTACTGTGATTCTCGTCTGGTATCATCACTAATTTAGCTAAAAACTATACTTTTTTATATCTTTTTTTTTTTTACATTTTATTTATATTTCAAAAATCTCTTATATCCTATTCTTTATATATTTTTTTATTCTATTAAAATAATATTTTTTACTCTTTTCTATTATTAGTTTTTTTTCACTTTTATTTACAAACTTAATTATTTAATATTTTTTTTTTATATATTTTGAACTATTAGTCTAATGAATATTTTAAATAAAAATTTAAATTATTTTTTTGGACATGATAATATTTTTAAAATTAATATTTTTATATTTTCATAATTAATTAAATTATTTTTTAAAATTATTATTTAAAATTATAAAAAAATATAAATATGAGTGAAAGTGTAAATGATTAGAAAAATTTTTATTTGAAGTATTAAAATAAAATATTAATAAAAAATAATTTAGGAGATGAATAATAATTCTATATATTTAGAGAATTACTGTTTATATTTAAACATTTTTTCTAAAATAAAGATTGAGATATATGGAATAGTTT
Organism: Cyclocarya paliurus; assembly: GCA_029856935.1. Classification (NCBI taxonomy): domain Eukaryota; kingdom Viridiplantae; phylum Streptophyta; class Magnoliopsida; order Fagales; family Juglandaceae; genus Cyclocarya; species Cyclocarya paliurus. The sequence goes on from CM056948.1 coordinate 2,970,311, forward strand.
GATTAAAATCTTAAAATAAATCTGAAATTATAGAAAAAGTAGTGTTTTGGAACATGAAATGTGGATGTTCTAACGTGCCAAAAGAGTTGCAATACGGTCCACTATTTTGAATGTTTAAGGGTACGTTTGGATGTTGAGATGAGTTGGGTTGAGTTGAATTGAGATGATAAAATATTTTTAGAATATTATTTTTAAATATTAAAATTGTTTTAGAATTTGAAAAAGTTGAATTATTTATTATATTTTGTATTAGAATTTGAAAAAGTTATAATAATGAATTGAGATGAGTTGGGATGAGTTTAGCATCCAACCGAAGCCTAAGAAAAAAGAAGCTATTTCTAACCAACTTTTTTGTTAGCTTTTGATCGAGCAATCATAGCATCGAATTAATCAACTCTATTTCCTGATTTTTGCGTAGTGCTTGTTTTGGGTAGTTATTGGGACACATTTGGTATTTACTATTTTGGTCAATTTATTTAATAAAGCAGTATCTTAGTTATTAAAATAAGAAAATAAATAAATAAATACAAGAGATGAGACAAGTGAACGAAAGGCGCAAGAGTATATTGGAATTGTAAAAGGAAAAAGAAAAAGAGAAAAAACAAATTAGCAGTCAATGTTGGAATTCATGTTGTAAAGTTTCGTCTAAACAAAGGTAGGACTCTTCCATGATCTCAGGGCTCAATCTGAACATCAAGACGCAAAACTCCATCTGATTAAGGGCACCATCACCGTCGAAATCGCCTTCCTTTAACATGGAAAGCAGATCTTCATCTCTCAAGTCGTGCAGGCCCAGCAGAGCGGAGTTCCTCTTGAGGCTATCGAAGGTGATGACCCCTTTGTCGCCGTCCACCAACAGATCGAAGCCGTTGCACAGCTCACCTATCAGGCCGTCCCCACCGAGCTTGTGGGCCATGGTCGGTAAGAAATCTTGGAACTGGCTTTCTGGGTTTTGGGATGCCATTGCAGTTTATTGTTTGCACAGAGAGAGAGAGAGAGAGATGAGTAATCAAATTTGGGATGAACTTATTAGAAATGTGTAAATATACACATATATATAGGGTAGGAGCAGGAGGGGTTTGAGATTTCGAAGAAGGAGAGGCCATGGAACTTCCATGATGGAAGACAACTAAGGGACAGATCATATCACGAGTAAAGAAGAGGATGGCGGTCCTTTTTCGAAATTGCCTAGGGGTTTCTGAGAAGGCCGTGAAAGGGGTATAACTGTAATTCCGAATAAATGAAGGTGTCGGACTAGTTCGTATTGTAGCTTTTCTTCACTTGGAAGCTCGATCTCAAGGGTGAAACCGTACATTTAAGAGAGAAGGAATGATTTGTTCAAAAAAAGAAAGAGAGAAGAGATGATGTACTCGGTCAAACCGACGCGGAAAGTTTTAATTACATCCATACCCTTTTGACGTGAGCCAAGTGCTACGTGGAGGCCTTATTTGCAGAAAGACACGTTTCCAAGCGATGTGGACCAGTAAACGTTCTCTCTTATTTGGGCCAGAATACAGCAGGACCTGTAACCATCGAATCTGCTACCAAAAGCTCAACAACGAGCCCTGCAACAAAAGCAAACATGGTTTAATCAAGCTTTTTTTGTGTTTCATATATCTCCCTACTTTTGGTCCGTTCAATTACAGAAACGATTTTATTTTATTTTATAATTTTTTTTAAATTTTTACATAAAATATAATAAATAATTTAATTTTTTTAAATTTAAAATAATAATATTATTAAAAAATAATATTTTAATAATATTTTATTCAATTTTTATTTAAAATAATTTTATCTCATCTCACTATTTGGAACTAAATAAATGGCTAAGAATAAAATATTTATTATAAAGTTAAAACCTATCTGTTACGTACTAACAAGTAGAGGTGTACTCCATGATGCCCACCACCCTCCCACTAGGTTAAAAATCACATTTTCTTGATCTTGGCAATTGTAATTTACTCTCCTTCACATATAATGATTAAAACAACTTTGTATAAACTACGGATAAGGATTTTTTTTTTTTTAAATTTTAGAAGAGGCTTAAACTCTAAATTTTCAAAGAGATATAGAAAGATTATGTAGATTTGTAGTATATATTTCCATACAATAAATGCTACAAGGCTAAATAATAAATATTGTAAAACTCATAAATAGTGTTACACGTAATCCGATACATATAACACGCATCCTATTAAGGGTGAGTTTGGATGTTGAGTTGAATTGAGTTGAGTTGAATTGAGTTGAGTTGAGTTGAGATGATAAAATATTATTAGAATATTATTTTTTAATATTAAAGTTGTTTTGGGATTTGCAAAAGTTGAATTGTTTATTATATTTTGTATTGGGATTTGAAAAAGTTGTAATGATGAGTTGAGTTGGGTTGAGGATCCAAACGCAACTAAGTCTTTTTTTTTTTGACATCCAATTTACGTCAATGACACAAAGTTCTCTTTTCTTGCTAAACACAAAGTAAACAGTCAACGCCAAGAATTCTAAATAATTGAGAGATTTCGTTAGTCATAAAAAGATTTTATAAAAGTAAATTTAATAAATTAATATGATTTATTAAATTATAAAACTACTTTCGTTGTAAAATAGATGTAACGTATTATATAAAATCATATTAATTTATGAGTTTATTTTGATAGTGGCTATAGTAATTCTCTTTTACGAATTTCATCTCTTTGTTCCCTCTCTTGTGTGGTAATAAAATATTAAAGGAAACATATATGCTCTCTGTATTATTTGACTTCTTTGGTTTGAAGTAATTCAATTGTTTATACAAGTTAGGCTTGGTTGGCTTTTTCAGAATATCATCTTTTAATATTGTAAAGGTTGCTGTTTTCAGTTGAGCGTTGATATTGTCATCTGAGTTGCATCGGTTTTAGTTGTGCTTCATGTTACGGTTATGATCTTTAGCATAATCCAAAATTTCCCATACCTCAATCAAGCATCTAAATGACAATATTATCACTCAACCTAGTCTTTTAATTAAGTAGCAGAGTGCGTACATACTCAAATAATAAATAATTTAATTTTTTTAAATTTTAAAACAATAATAATATTAAAAAATAATATTTTAATAATATTTTATTATACTATTCACAAACTATCTCACTTATCTCTGAATCGAAACGACTACACACACTAAACAGCGTGATCAAGGTAAAGATGGAGGAATGCTGGAACGGTTCTCAAGCACATACATTACCTTCTTAATTTCAGTTCTTTATTAATCTCAAAATTTGATACAAAATATTTGGCATTAATTAATAATCCATTTCAATCATGATTTGAAGAATTTTCCACCTTCAATCTTGCACTTTAGGGAATATATATGGTTGATTGCTTCAAAGTTCAAAATAAAAGAACTTCAGACGTTTAAGATTGTTTACCAATTCCAAGTTCAACGAGCCCTATCTCTTGTGCTTCGTTTTATATGTTACAAATAATAAAGAACTTGGAAGTTGTGATCTGCCGCCCCTTGCATTTTATTCTCTCTTTGTCAGTCCAACCAACTAATTAGTTTGTTTGGATACCATGAAAGCCTTCATCGTAATTTACTTCTTGTGCTGCAGATTTCCCATCTCTGTAATCTCAGCTGTTACAGACACCATTGGTGCAACTGAATCAATTAAAGATGGCGCGACCATAGTTTCATCGGGTGGGAATTTTGAGCTGGGATTCTTTAGTCCAGGTAATTCCAAGAGCCGGTATATAGGAATATGGTACAAGAAGATACCTACAACAACAGTGGTATGGGTTGCCAACAGAGATATCCCTCTTAACGATACATCAGGAGCTTTGAAACTTTTGGACCAGGGAATTCTTGTCCTTTCAAATGATACAAATATCACCATTTGGTCTGCAAGTTCATCAAGATCAGCAACCCAATCCGGTTGCACAGCTTTTGGATACAGGAAACCTTATAGTAAGAGATAGAAATGAAAATGATCCGGAAAATTTCCTCTGGCAAAGTTTTGATCATCCGGGCGATACGTTTCTGCCGGGGATGAAGTATGGATTTAACTTGGTAACAGGCATGAATCGGCAGCTTACATCATGGAAGAGTGTTGACGACCCTTCAACAGGTGATTATACTAATCATCTTGATCCTAATGGAGTGCCACAGTTTTTTCTATGGGAGGGTCCAGTTGCTAAATTCCGGACAGGACCATGGAATGGTCTCCATTTCAGTGGTATGCCAAATTTGAAACCGAACCCAATTTATACGTACGAGTTTGTTTCCAATCCGGAGGAGACTTACTATTCATATCATCTTATCAACACCTCAGTTGTTTCGAGAATGGAGTTAAAACCTGAAGGCAATCTGCAGCGTTTTACTTGGATTGATCGGACCCAGAGTTGGAGCCTCTATTTAACAGCACAAGTAGATGGCTGTGACAGGTACGGATTGTGTGGTGCATATGGTACGTGCAACATCAATAACTCCCCATACTGTGGGTGCATAAAAGGTTTTGTGCCGAAATTTCCTGAAGACTGGAACGCGGCGGATTGGTCACATGGATGTGTGCTAAAGACGCCTTGAGTTGCAGTGATGGAGAGGGCTTTGCGAAATATTCTGGCATTAAGTTGCCAGACACACGGCAGTCCTGGTATAAGAGGACTATGGACCTTAATGAATGCAAGAAGCTTTGCTTAGAAAACTGCACTTGTACAGCTTGTGCGAATCTGGATGTCAGAGAAGGAGGAAGTGGGTGCATACTTTGGTTTGGAGAACTGATTGATATCAGAGAGTACTCTGAAAATGGGCAAGACATCTACATAAGGATGGCTGCCTCTGAATTAAGTATGGTTCCTGTATTGTTAATAATTATTTGCTTTGTAGATTTAAAGTGAGAATTAGACCCACTTAAATATAAGCATATGTCAGCATAAGGAACAGTTCGGAGGCAAAAAAAAAATGATAGAATGATTTTGGACCATTGTATGGCATAATGCTAATGCTAAATACTTCATATTGTGTTAATTGCAGCAGCATATGGAAGCTCTAAAGGAAAGAAACGAGTGAGGACCATAGTTATCTCTGTACTGTCTTTTGGAATGGCTCTCCTCGGCCTAAGCTTGATGTTATTTGTCCTGAAGAAGAAGCGAAAAAGAGAAGGTAAAAGATTTTCAAAAAATTTGTAGTCAAAGAGAAAGGGTGACTGATCTTAGACCAGCCACCCCACCAGGATTCTGTTTCATATTTCAAGCTCTCATTAAGTTCACCATGCCTTGCATCAATTAGTACGGGGCATTGGGTAAAAGTCCATTTAGATGTGGTTCTGTACTTTTTAATTGACATCAGCTAGGAAGAATCAATGAGGATGTGTGGAGAATATCTTATCTGTGAATACCACCCGGGTACTTAGTTCATATCTGCCCCATTTCTTTGCAGGATGTATCTCATACAATCCAGAACAAGAGGTCGGCAATGGAAGGGAGAATGAAACTTTGGACCTACCATTATTTGATTTTGCCACAATAGCTTATGCCACAGAGAACTTTTCAACTCAAAATAAGCTTGGACATGGCGGATTTGGACCTGTCTACAAGGTATTTGCATTGAAATACTGGTATGCAGTTTCATTTCATGGATATATTTGAGACTATCTAATGATCTGCATGGAACAAAATTCAGGCACCAACATAGTAGGACTATTCTGCCTATAATTCTTATTTTCTACCCCCATGTTTTTTAAAAAGCTACAGCTTAGTACACAAAATTCATCCTTCTGAACTTGCATCACTCTTTAGTAGCAGTTTGTTTTCTGAAAAAAGGTATCGTCCTGTGAGTTTGTCCATGTGAAACTTAAAAGAAAACAACGCTGTGCATGTATTTATATTGGTAATCAAACAAAAGGGTGATCCTTGTGCAATAATACGAAACTAGTGTCTGCACAAACTATATTTTACCCCGTATTTTAAGTCATCCAGGCGGAGGCATGCGTATTTTAGAGGCATACAAAGAAACAAAGAACTTCTCCACCAATGTGAATGCATACAAAGAAACAAATATATGCGCATGGTATTCCTTATATCTGTCATCTGTGTACAGTGATCGATAAAAATAGTTGCTATTCAGGGCATTTTAGAGGCGGGACAAGAAGTAGCCGTTAAGAGGCTGTCATCGGAATCAAGACAAGGACTCAACGAATTCAAGAACGAAGTTTTTAGCATTTCCAAACTTCAACATCGAAACCTCGTGAAGCTTTTAGGATGTTGCATCCAAGAAGATGAAAGGATGCTCATATATGAATACATGCCCAACAAGAGCTTGGACTCCTTTATATTTGGTTTGGCTTCAAGAACTCTATGGAAAACTTTATCTACCATGAGTCAATTCTCCAACTTCCTTTTGAATTGATGTTTTGAAAAATCCCTCATTTGTAGATAAATTGAAATGGAATTGTACCAACCAGATTTTTTTTAATGTTCGTTTGCAGATCCAAAGAGAAACATACCATTAGATTGGCCTCAGCGCTT